>OZ010788.1:628348695-628888695 GCA_963932465.1 Maratus speciosus | reverse complement strand
TAATGATTTATGTGATCTTTTATTGAAATTTAATAATTTAAAAAATATATTATTTGCAATAAAATATATATATATTTTTTTTGGAGCCAGAAGAAAATAATTTTGTACAATTAAATAATCCGGATCAATTTAACCCGCAGCATGCTGCAGCACACCACGTGTTTAGCACATTTATTTACACCCAAAAGATTTTTGAGTTTAGAGTGTATGAAGCATTAGAAAACAGTCTGTCTCTTAATTGATGCTGAGCTAGTAGGACTTGATAGCAAAAGCATTGCTAGATGAGCAAGTTTTGAAACAGGCTCAAAAAGCTGTTGCATTTAGTGATACCTTTCCACCAAACAATGGAGTCCTCCCTATAGCACTGAAATAGGAAGACTGGAAAGGGGATTCTTTAGCTTCATACACAATCAGTATGGGTAAGCATCCATAAACTCTCTCTGTAGCTCAAGCGCGAGCTGAATCAACTGATACAGCAGTCAACCCTTGCCCCTGATGGTTGGGATGCAAAGTATAAGCCAAACAATGGCATGGTTTCATGATTTGATCCCTTCTATTATGCACTTTTTCAATATGGGCTTACAGGAATTTTCTTTTAGACGACAGAGCCAATTTTGTTCAGTTTTAAAATCGAAAACATTTTTATATATTGAAAGAAAGCATGTTTTAAAAAGATTTTGACTTTAAGCTTTTTTTTTTTTTTTTTTTTTTAATTACTTCTGTTATTTTGTAAATGTTTGAAATTAATAATCCAATTTCAATTTTGAATGGAATGGAATGGTTATTGCCTAGACTAGAATAACATTGATGCACATTATCTTGTTATATATACAAAAAAATCTACACTTTTCTAAGTTTTTTTTCCCCCATAAAAAAAGTTAGCTAATGCTTTAAGCTCTCAAAAGTAAGCGAAATTAAAACGATTTTAAGTAAGAGAAAAAAAGTACAGCTCAGGTGAGCTTAATGTCTACTTTTTAGAAAAACACAATTTTACAAAAAAAAAAAATTAAATAAAATAAAATAAATTTTACCCTGTTAAAAAGTTGTACTTAACAATAATACTTTACTATGTACTAATTACTGATATACAGTAAGAGTGAATTTAAAATATTACATGAAATGTTGTCATGTGTGACATTTAATTTGAATTTTTACAGATCAATTTAGTATTTGAGGTTTTTGACATGACGGTTTAAACCCGACATAAACTGACACGTGTCAAAAACCTGCCAACCCTGTAATTATTACTAATACCAGGGAGCCGGAGCGCTCCGGAGCTGTGTTTTTCCTGGAGCTGGAGCTCTAAATTTTCCCCAGCTCCAGGGCTCCTTTAGTTTTTAATATTCTTTTAAATCTTTTTTTTTCAGTCTTTTAAATTTCTAGGCTTAAAATATTTTAATTACATCATTATTCAGTATTTTAATTATACCATTTTTTAGGTTTTTATTATTATTACAGTCGAACCTCTATTTAACGAAGTCGCTAAATCCCGGAAAAAAGTTCGTTATATGGAAAATTCGTTAAATAGAGATTTGCCTTTTAAAATACTTTAAACTACATAAAACAGATTTTAAATTCATAAACACTAAATATTTTTACTAAAATTAATTAATCACATTTTTTTAAAATAAATTATATCGGTTTGTTTTATTTATTTTACCCACCAATATCCATCATCAATTTAAATCTTTGAAATTTGCAAGAAAAACTAAACATTGTCTGGGAATACACAGTGTTTCCTGTTTAAAGTAAATCAGTTTTACATTAAAATTAACGAATTTTAATGACCTTATCGTATTTATTGTTATTATAACAAATAATTTTAACCATACATTAACATATGCGTCCTTAAATTTAGTTTCTGAAAAACTCTGTTAATTTTGTCTGAGATTTTTCTTTTAAAAAGTGCTTTCTCTCCTAATACATCTCGCATCTTTGCAATGCACCAAAAACCCCTTCATGCGTATTTTCTTCTAACTATAATCCACGTCGGATTGTTTCAAATGATTTTAGCATTTCATCATACTAAGTTTTATTAATTCCTACATCATGATAATTTCCATCATCATCATATTCGTCTTCATCGCAATTCATTGCTGTATTGTTTTTATTTTTCACACTGTCGAAAATATCCAATTCGGATAGTGTTTCCAAGGTCTCAATTTCAGAATTAAGTGAAATATAATCATCAATCAGCACATCATGGTTAATTTCTTTTTTTTTTCATTTGTATCCACATTTTTTTAAGTTACTGTAAGGGATTATCGTCTTCGTCCTCCGTACTTACCGAATTCTTCTCACTGCTGACAAAGAAGGTGCCTGGTAAAATCAGTTCAAGGCCACTGAACATCATAAAATGTGTTTAAAGAAAGAATAAGTTTAAATGTCCAGAAATATTTTAAGAAATGGGGAGAAAAAGAAATTTAGATCACAAGAAAAAATTCGTTAAATAGAGAATGCACCTCGCTATTTGGAGGTTATTTTATGAAGAAATTTGCAAAATGTTCTTGGTTCCAAGGAAAAGTTCGCAAAATAGAGAAATTCGCAAAATAGAGGTTCGATAAATAGAGGTCTGACTGTATTATTATTAGGGAAGGAAAACTTCTCAAAAAATGGCAACACTACTTTACTTCTACTTTCTACTTGAACTAAGTGACAACACTATTTGAAAACAAATATGGCCGCCTGTTGTTTACATGTGTAGTCGTACAATTTTGGCTGTTCGAAAAGTGTAGAAGAAATTTAAGATTTTTGTGTTTAAAATTCTACCAAACTTTCTATTTTAAAAGCAAAAGCTAAAAGATGTCATATTTTCTGAACAAGCATTTCAAGTTTGATGAGAAGAAAAATGCATTTTGCCAGATCTTTAATGAAGATAGAAAGTATTTGTGAGCAAAAAATTAAACGTGTAAATTAAAATCTGCAACTTAAAAGTGCGAAGTCGGAGCCGAGTTGGAGCCGGAGCTGGAGCCACGGTATTTTCTCTAGGAGCGGAGCTGGAGCATCAAAAATTGTTCGGCTCCGGGTCACTGACTAATACTATATACTAATTATACAATTACAGTAATAGTGAATTTTAAATATTACATCTAATGTGTGACATTTAATGTGAAATTTTACAGATCACTGTAAGTATTTGAGGTTTTTGACATGACCGTTTAAACCGCAGTTTAAACTGTCAAAAACTGACATGCATCAAAATCCTGCCAACCCTGCTTCACGTGTTTCTTTTGATACTTTTCGCTTTAGAAGCTCCCAGGCGTTTTCAATCAGGTTTAAATCCGGAGAATTACCCGGCCATGACAAATGGTTACTTTCTACTTAGTTAAGAATTCTGGTATTGTCTTCGTTTTATGAAATGGCATCGAGTCATGCATGAAAATACATTTGGAGGTATCTAGAAACCATTTCTTTAGTTGAGGGATCAGCTTTCCTTCCAATACCTTTTTTACACAGAACCTGATTCATCAAGCTATCCACATTGTAAAGACTGTCTGTACCACTTCCACTGGTGACAGACCATACCATGATCTTAAATCATTGCTTGACCGTCTCTGAAATACAGTTCGGTTGACATTTTTCGACTTTTCTGCGTCGAACAAATGAACGCTTGTCTGTCATTATTTCGATGTGAACCTCTTAGGAGAAACAAATCTCAAAATTTTCACAACTAGGTTCGATCGAAGGGGTATTGTGACTAATTAAAATATGTATAGTACGCAGAACATAAAAAGAAAAACTACTCTATTCACATTTACCCAGTATTCAGTGGTCATGTGTCGAATTTGTTTGGTTCAAGACAAACTTCAATTTCATAACTGAAGTTAGTTTGGGTTTCTTAGCTAACCTGCAGCATTTAAACCCAAATTCTGCAACACGACGACTCGCTTTTCTAGTAAAAATAGCAATCTCAGCTTAATTTACTATTCTTGCAAATTCTTTTGTGGACTTTTGTCTGTTTTCAAGACAAATGAAACAGATTTTTCGTTCATCTCGAATCTCGATACATAGTGAAGGTTCGACTCCCACAATTTCCATACCTTTGACTCCCTATGAGAGCGATTTTATCAAGTTTAGATTTTATTCTGCTTTACAGTCATAGCGGATGTATGTATACATAGAAATTTGTCTTTCTGAATAATGGTAATGCTTCAACAATGCAGTGATCTCTGAAAGGAACAGATGTCATAAGTTCCCCCCGGCCGCCATCTTGGAATTCTTGGCGTGAAAACCCCTTTTCTGCCAAGTAGTAAATGTCACCAAGCACCGGTTTATACGCATGTTTGGCTTAACGAAAATAAAATGTAAATAATAAACAAAATTCGCTAAACTGGCGATCGGTAATCCTTGTATGAGTGCTTCGCGCACATTTACCAAAAAAAAAAAATCCCCGAATTCAGCATTTCTCGCGATATAGTATTTTCAAAATTCAGCAGTTCTCGTTTTGTAGCAATCTCAAAATGTAAAAAACTCTTAAAGCAGCAAAATATACCTAAAAAACGAAACTCGCCAAAGTGGTAATCAGCAATAGTTGTATGAGCGCTTCGCGCACATTTACCGAGAGAAAACATCGCCGAATTCAGCATTTTTCGTGGTATAGCATTCTCAAAATTCAGCAGTTCTCGTTTTGTAGCAATCACAAAATGTAAAAAACTCTTAAAGCAACAAAATGTACATAAAATTATCAACATACCTTAACAGACATCTGCTTTCTTGAAACCTCCAGCACAAAATATCTCTCATAACACCACCGTCATTTTCCAAAATAGGCTTAATACGCATTGACACGCTATAAACAAACCTCCCTTGTCAAAATTTCCTCATATTTCTTAATTACTTCAGCAAGAGCGTTTAAACGGACTACAGAAACTATAGTTAATGAAATACATCCAATAAATTTAACATAAAAATAAAAAGACAACGATAGAACACAATGTCAAAATACATTCACTAAATTCTAAGCTTCTCAAGGGGGTTGCCAGAACACGACACGTCACATGGGGTTTCCATATCGAATTTGACATATCCGTAAACACCGCCAACACGCCAACAAAAAATCGCCAAACAATTCAAACAACAACGGCTGAGGGAAGATACGGCAATTATGCCCTCTGAAATTATACCGAAAACAAACCTTTACTTTCCCCATTTTTAACAACTGTTGTTAAAGTCTGACTCTACAAAAAAATAGAGAATTATGATACTTAGAATCCACAATGCACTAATTAGCACACATTGTGGTATTACTGGTAATGTGGCGTTAATTTGAAGGTATAATTAAATTTGAAGTTCTTTTTAGTTACATGCGTTGTGTAATGTTTGCAATAAAACCCTCTGTTCTTTGAGGTGAGCAAAAATAGAAATAAATGAAACTTCTTACTTGGATCGTGTCGTCTGTAAAATAAATGAAGAGGAGACTTTTAAGCATAAATCAATCTTTTATTTCATCTTGAGAAGAGGAGAAAAGGCTTCCCGTTGGTCACCGTTCATAAATTAATTCTTGCCAATAAAAGCATCTACTCCACTTGAAGATAGGTATTTCTTTTAAAAATTAAAGTGCAGCATAAATGAAATTTAGTATTGATGAGAAACGTAATTAAAGTCTTTTCCACGGTATCAAGAAATAATTTAACAAGAGTTGTTAAAATCGTAGACATCGTTTTCGAAAAACTTTTTATCGGATTCCACATCCATCGGCAGACACAGACCGGAGCCGAAGCCCGCGATCTTTTTTTAAAACCAAAACTAAGTCATGACAACTCTCCAACAAAACAGATTCTGATTTAAAATTAACGGAATTTTTTATTTATAGTAAGAATACGGGGACTTCAAAAGTTACTGAAAGAAAAGATTTAAATCTATTAGAGAATTTAAATTATTAGGTAATGTCTTAATAAACAAATCCGAAAAAAAAACATTTAAAAAGCTTATTTTTTATTTGCTCCACGCACGGCGAATAGACACACCTCCGAAAGTTCAACATCCATTCAATGCATATGCCGTGAGAGGCTTGCTCCGATGACGTCATCACAATCGTACAAAGTTCAAAGGAGAAGCATCCTATGCCAGGCGCAGCCGAACGTCAGCGAACTTGCCGATGTGCGGTCGAAACGAATCGCCCGCGAAAAAATAAATATGGATTTAAGTTTAAGGAACATCGATGTATAAGGCCAAAAGAAATAAAACAGTAACATAATTTAAACACTGTGAGATTTCATCTCACACACATTTGAACATAATTCACCATAAAAATATCGAAAACCATGCATTTTCATAACATCCCTAATGCACATTTTACACTAAGAGTTGCTTACCCAGTTAATGACACCTGTTGAATGTCAATTGTCAGTACTAAAACCTGAAGACAACATTGCCAGCATTGAAATCCAAAGACATGTGGAGAAAACTTTTAAACATTTAAGACAGTTTTTAAGTGTAGAACTTTAAAAAGTAAGAAAAATTGCAGTGTAACTAATAATTTGGCCACCCACTGTATATATAACACTGGTGCCTGGCCAACCGAAAAGTACCCTGCGTATTTTTACATATTAGTATTCATTGAAAAAATTCACCTGATTTCTGAAATTTCTGATTTTTGGCTTCTAGAATTTGGCCAGTCTGTAAAAAGATCTAATACATTCTTTTATCTCATATCTATTTGGGTTTCTTTATTAAAACGTTGAGTTTTAGTGGAAATTTTAATGTATATTTCATATTTTTCAGCTGTAACACATGAATTATAAAAAATGAATACTCTACAAACCAATTATCAGGCTCTTGTAACTGAAGAAAATGAAGTGCCACATGAAAGTGTCATTTTTCATGCTGCATCAGAAGGTGGAAAACGTAAGTGCAATGATATTTATATAACCTTTTCAAGTTTGATTTTAGTTATATTGTGTTGGTTGGGCTATGAGCTACAGTTCATAATAAAAACAGTTTAACCATTTTTTTGCATTGAGCCTTCTAAGTTCTGTTTTTTAAATTCCAGCGCTTTAGTATGATTTTGATTCAAGCATGGTTCCCAGCATCATGGAAAGTCATGGAATTTCAAAATATATAGGAAAAGTCAGGGAATTTACAAATATTTTCTAAAAAGACATGGAAAAGTATTGGAGAAAAAATGAAAAATGATGCAAAATTCATCAAATAGTCTCAGGAAAAAAATTGCTAATTTTGACAAAGGACTGCAAAAATAAGTAGCAAATTTCGTTATATACCCGTTTGGTCAGGGAAAGTCATGGAATTTTTTAAGATTTGGTCATGGAAAGTCAAGGAATTTGCCAGTCATGTTTTGCTGGGAACCCTGTCAAGACATATATCATATTTCGATATTCATAAGTATTTTTTTTTTGTTGTTGTTCATTTTGTATGTAAAGAAATCCTGCATCTGGTTACAATTAATTTTCATTAAGGATTATGAAAGTAGATAATATTGTCTGGCATTTCAAGCACTTTGAGGCCAGAAAGTTAAAAATCAACAAAGTGGCAATCATTTGAAAAAAAGGTCTATTTCTGATCCCTTTTTTCACGTTTTGGTATGATTTTAAAAATGTTTATTTTTTATAAAAATGGCTAAAGGGGGTCCAAGCTCCAATAATATACAGTATGGAACCATTTATCCGGAAACCAGTTAACTGGAAAACCAGTTATCCGGAATGATATTTCTGATAGACTGATTTCAGAATCTTTGCAGAAGAAGGTGTCATACATTGCCAGTTCGACATAGGCTTTGCTTGAAACAATTGTACAATTTGATGACAACATCTAGTATTTTTCGTCATCACATTTAGTTGTATTTTAGATGTTTTAATTTTTATGCAGAGAAAACAGAAGAATTTTTGTTCCTAAGGGATTCCCATAAATTGCCTTCTTTTAAACTCTGGCTAATTTTTTATCTTTCTTGCATTGATTTTTAATCCAACTAATCTAATAATTTAAAATGAGAAATAATGCCACAACCACGCATATTCCATAAAATTTATCAAATGGATGCTGCTTTAATGCACAACCAGTTAACTGGAAAAACCAGTTATCCGGAATACATCTGACCCCAAGCATTCCGGATAAATGGTTCTGTACTGTAAAGCATATTACAGTAAATTCTCTGTAAGGCGGACTCTGTGTAAGACGGAAATCTGTCTAACTCGGAAAGATTTTCAAGTCCCTGTGAATCCATAGACATAGAGTAACATTTGTCTAAGGCAGAATATTGTCTACTACGGAAAATTTCCTTGGTCCCGATCAATTCTGCCTTAGACAGAGTTTACTGTACTTTTAATTAGGATGTCAACGATTTTAATCAGTTGATTTAAATCAGCAATTAATTCATGATTTTAATCAACCCCGATTTAAAAAAAAAAATCATTGATTTAAATCAAAAATTTTCTAAATGTTTAAAATGTCAAAAAAAGTATTAAGTTCTAACATGAACATAATTTGAAAGTTTCTGTATGTATTTTGACTTATGAATAAAACAAAAAAAGAGCTTTAAATAATTGTTTCTAAGCTTAATTCATGAGATTGTAAAAAACTAAAAACAGTTGAGTTTGTAAAGAGCATTGTTTTTAAGTTTATTATCCAAATTAAAACAGTTTTATTTAAAAATGATAATTAAATCTAATATAATTTGCAATGCCATTAATTTATGCATTATTTTATATAAAATACACATAGCAAGTGTAATACATTTCTACAAGTAAAAGAATAAATAGTAATTAATAGTAATCTCAAGTTACAGAAGAATGAAAGAATGACATCTGCTCAACAGCTAAATTGTAAATGAATGCATAAGAGAAAAAGAAATAATTGGTATAAAAATGCTAAGCACAGCAAGAGTTTCTTCGGTATAGATTGAATAAATGTTTTTTTGTTTTAAACTTTGTAACATTGTAACTCATATATGCTAAATAAAAAAAATTAATTAGGGATAAGCAGCAAAGTTTTCTTAAAAAGAAAAAAAAAAAGAACCATTGAAAGCTAACCTACACTGAGAGGTAATAATGCTGTTACTTAAATATTTTTAGGATTTCAGATAAAAGTGGCTAACTTATATACCTATATTTATTCTATATGAATGGGTTTAACTCATTTTCATAATTTTTTTGGTTAGCATACACATACATGTTTGCAAGTTTAGATTTTGGTGGTTTACAGTAATTTTCCTAAATACAACTGCAAAACGAGCTGCGAATAATATTTGCTAGTTTTTTTATTTCTTATTTGTGCCACTAACTAATGAAATTACTTATTTGCAGTTTTTATTAATTCTGTAATTACTTATACTGTTTCTTCTAGGACATTTTTTTAATGGTGCTGCACCATGCCTATTGAAATGGGCAAAATTCACCCTGAATTTTGCCACTTCAGGGTGGATTGGCAAAATCCACCCTGTTATTATTATATTTTATTATAATATATTATTTAATTATTATAATTTAGCAGTCTAAGAAGTTGTTTATCCGTGTAAATAAAGTCTTGAATAGATTTTAAATGATTTTTTTCTTTTTAAGTATCATTAAATTGATGTGAATAGGTTTCAAAATAGTTTAAGCTTCAGTTTTAGATAAATCATGCAGCTTTAAAATGATGAATTTTAAAAAGTTTGATTAGAAACGTAAAAGAAAAGAAAAAGTTTACTAATTTAATGAAATTTTATTAATTTTTTTATCCTCGATTACAAATCATTTTTCAACATGCTACCAGAAATGTGGTTCAACTTATACATGAAAATTCAATTTTTTTTTTCAAAATTTTGCTTAAGAATTGGAGGGGTTGACTTATACATGAGTATATACGATATGTCATAAGGTTGCCCTTTTGAATTTGAGAACAGCCTTAAATCAGATATTTTTTACTAGCTCTGTCATTCATAAGTTTTAAGGATAAAAGTCAAATATTTTTGATTGCTTCTTTGAGTGCAATCATTTGAGTCATATACAAGGACTGACAAAAGTTGAAAATTCTTAGGCACCAGGAAAAATTCTTAGGAGGCAGCTTGAAGAATCATTTCTCTGACATTAACGCATTCACTGCAAAATAGAACACTGGCTAGTCATAATCTTATTCGGCTATTTTTGAGTGATCTGTGTGTCATTTTGCAGTGAACAAGTTAACTATTCAATAAAAAAAATCAATGTGAGCAAAAATTTTAAGATGATACCACTTTTACATTGTAAAAATTAAATAGAAGTTTACAATGAAATTAAAACAGTAGACAATTTAATATCCTTACCTTTAATTCCAACAAGAAATTATATACATAAATTTACAAAACCTTTGAGATTTTAATTTGAAATACCATTTGTCATTTTTGTGAGATATATCTGACAACTGAAAGTTTTGGTACATTCCACTTAATGAAACATCATTTAAATTTTTTTTTTTCATTTTCTACTGGAGTATTTTTAAGTTTTTCTAATCTAATCAGTGCTCTTTCAACATGCACTTTAGTTTGGCTTAGCAAAAACTCTGATTTCTGAAAAATTAGGGAGAATTGTTGTGCTGTACGGTGTATTTTCTTCCATTGCAAATAATCGTGCTATTAAAAATAAATTTTTTCGCACATGGAATTCTTTTCGTTAAAAGAAAAAAATTAAAATTAATAAGTAGTTAAAAAAGTTAGTCGCCAAGAGGAATTTTTTCAGTCGCCCGGGGTTTGTCGGACCCTGGTCATATAGCATCTGCTTCCAACCTATCTATTGATACAAAAATAAAATCTTCAATATTAGACTGACCTTCAAAAAAGAACTTTTAAAATAAACTGTTAAAATATTGTGCTCAAGAAAGTCTCAGGAACAATTTTTACTGCAAAATTTTAAGGGCAATCATAGAAAAAATTCGAATTATCCAAAATAAAATTAGAAATATCCATGATTTTTTTACTTCATTTTAATACAGAATTTTAGGGACCACACAGACAAATCGAATTATCCAGATTTTTGAATTAAACAAGTTCGAATTATCCAAGTTTCACTGTATTAAAAAAAAAAAAAAAAATCAATTTTCAGACGCATTTAAATCATTTGCTTTTGGCGAGGAAAAGTGTTGCTTGCCAAATCACGTGTCGTTTTTGTCTTTTTGCACCAAATACTCGAAAATATTTTATTTTTTACCGACTTTCTACTGTAATTATGCCGCTAAATATGACTGATCCTTTATTACATACATAAATAGTTTCATTATTATTTTTTTCAAAATATTCTGAGTATGCCTTGTAAGGAGGCCTTCCTTGTTAGTAAACATTCTGAGACTTAAAGGAAAAGGCCTCATTTTTGTACAGTTGTAACGTTGTAAATAAAATGCTTCAACTTCCTATGTGAAAATGTTGAATGTGATCTTCCTATGTGTCTTCCTATGTGAAATCCTTTTGAAAATGACTCGGTTTCAATGGCAGAATTTTACCATTCAGTCCCTTTAAGATTTTTCCTGCTTGTTTTTATCCATGAAAAAATATATTTGTGATGTTGGGCTTTAATCTTAGTCTTGGCAGAAAGTAAAAGTAAAATCTCCTTCAAACAATCATTGTAAAAGGTTTCATTTTTATAGATGAATATGCGATATACTTTTGCATGTGTCTATTTGTTGATGGAAGCTTTGCATCTTTCTGTGTTTAAAGTTGATGAGTGCTTTTTTTTTTCATTCTCTTCATGTGGAGAATGAGTTTACCAATAAAAATAAGATTGGTTGTCAGTGCTGTAGTTGTAAAAAAAAAAAAAAAAAAAAAAAAATCAAAGGATATCTGCTATAGACTGAGGGTATACATTATCAGACCTGCCAACTGCTACGAAAAAATCGTAGTTTCTACGATTTGGAGTTAAAAACTACGATGCTACGAAAATCGGTCTAAAACTACGATTTTTTTGCTAAAATCACACACACCGAAAAAAAATCATTTTCGTCAATCACTCGCAGAAAAAAACGTCAATTTCATCATCAAAGGATCGCGAAAAAGCACGAATTTTGTGAAAAGATCGTGGAAAAAAGCGCAAATTTGTTCAAGTGATCGCGAAAATCCGCAAATCTCGTCAAAGGATCGCAAAAAACCGCAAACTTTGTCAAAGAAGCGCGAAAAAACGCAAATTTCGTCAAGGGATCGCGAACAAAATGCCAAATTCGTCAAAGGATCGTAAAAAAACGCGAATTTTGTAAAGAATCGAGGTGAAAAAAATCCGAATTTCGTCAAAGGATTGCCAAAAAAAATGGGAATTTGTCAAAGGATCGTAGAAAAAAACCCATGTTTCTCCAAAGGATCGTGAAAAAACGCAAATTTGGTCAAAGAATTGCGGATTTGGTCAAAGGATCACTGAAAAACATAAATTTCGTCAACCAACCAATCTGTAGATTAATTTGAATTTTGGGTGCTACGATTTCTCATTTTCAAAGGTTGGCAGGTCTGCATTATACAGCTTTACTTGAGAAGCAAAGGCTATATAGAGTTGTTTTAAAAATTCCAGGAGGTATACAGTGTATGTCTTCCACTTCAGCCCTGATAAACAAGGTTGGCAGATCTTGTGATATTTGCTCCAGTTGTCCTAACGTAGGGCCAGCTAACAATCATGATTTTATTTGTCATATTATTTATTCTTTAAAAGTATTTTATTCATGTCACATTAACAAATTTTGTCATAATTATTTGTATGCTTTTTTTTTTTTAGCTCATTGGAATCACATTGGCGATTTGGACACTTTCTTCAAAAATATATCCTTTCCTGTTATAATTAATATTTTTTTCCCTAACTGTAAAATGTAAAAATCTTAAAGGACTATGTATTCTTTGAAATGTTTTTTTTTTTTTTTTTTATTTGGCAGTATTTTTTCATCAGACAAACATCAGTTTGCACCAAGTGCAAATGTTGGTGAGAGGCTAAGAAAGATGTCTTTCACAACTAATTATGAAAAGTGTATGTGGAAGCTAACTTAGGTAGAAGATAGAAATGTTATTAATGACATATGTGTAGTTTAATTAAAAGTATAACTATTTCATTAAATACAAAATGTAGAGAAATTTTTCAAAACATGAAAATTAATAATGGCCAACATAAAGTTGATTTCATTTAGTATTGCTGAAAATATGTGATATACTTTTTTTTTCATGAGATGACATGGAATCAATTACATAATTCATGAATTTAGTTATGTGTAAATCACAGGATACTATGGATGTACACCTGAGGTATACAAATCACAACAGATGTTAAAGGAATGAAGAAGTCTTTGTGTATACCTTATTCTTTGACGATGGTGTATTTTGTGCTCTGAAATCAAGGATACATTATTTTATCATCTTATACTTTTATGAACAAATCTCACTCTATTCACCTTTGAAGAATTCAGTCTCCTTCATTATTTGGCAACCGCCAAACTGAATATGCTCTATGAAATCTTTTAAAAAAATAAAGTAACTGAAAAAGCAAATCTTGAAAGAAAAATTAGTTTTATGTCAGTTTAATAACAGGATTAATAAACTTGTTAATGTGAAATCGCAGTTTATTACATCTGGCATTATGGCACAAAATTACCATTGCTGTTTGTCTCATGGAAAAATACCTGCTTGAGAATTTTGTAATGCCCTTCTGGTATATTTTAAAATTGTTTTATAAAGTAAATTATTTAATCAAGAAAAAATGTAATTTTTATGATAAAAAAAAAAAAACACACACTTATGGTACAGTTTTGAACTTTTTTGTTGTAATTTGTTTTTTATATGCTTTTAAAAAGTGTATAATTGTAAGGATAAATTTTCCTATATGCTAATTAGTTTAAGAAAAAATAAATAAAATGCCATGAGATGAAACATTATAGCAAAAACGATTATTTACTTAGCTTTTTAATTTAAGAAAAAATTAAAATGCTAAATAACTATTCATTTATATTACTGAAAATCTGGCCCTCAATTTTATGAAATGCACCATAAGGATCGCCTGTTAAAAATATCACATCAGTTGAAAAATATTTGTTGGAGTTTTAGCATCTTAATTATACTGAAGAAAAAGCACAAACTGAAAACAACGAGTTTAAAGATAGCAACTCTGAATGTTTTAAGGCAAAATGAATGCAGTAAAAAGAATCTTTTTAATTATATGAACTTTACAATACTTCATCAAAATATTCTACCAATATCTAAATTCATTTTCAGCAAAATATTGGAAAATGGATGTTTTAACCTATTTTTGCAAAATAAAGCATACAGAGTCCCTTTAAATAGAATAAATATCACTTTAGATATAAATCAGCTTAAAGAGATTTTAGTTGTTAGAGTAAAATTCTTGAAGTATTTTTCCAAATATGCATCTTTCAAGAATGTGCTATGAAAAGTTTATAAAGAACTAAATTATTACTTTTCAGTATATTCTCAACTAGTTTACCTGTATAAATTTGTTTTTCTTTTTTTTATTTAAAGTTGCTTTAAGACATATGCTTCTCACTGTTTTTGTTGGTCACTAGTATTAAGGTGAAATATAAATAAAGTTTAATACAGATTTTATTAAAATTTTGAGAACTATTTAATATTTTTAAAAAGCACTAGAAGCATTCTTTGGCCTTTCCATGAAAAATGGGCAAAATCAGGATTCATACTCATCAGGGGAAAAATGATTAGCTACTCTGGGAAATTGAAGACAATTGCTGCTATTTGTGTGCTTTGTGATCTCATAATGAAATCAAACTAAGACACACACCTTCTAACATCGAATTGGAAACCAGCCACTCCTTATAGATTAATGTTATAATCTGTGTTCATATGTTATACTTTATCTGTGTTCCATTCCAAGATCCATTCAGTCACTAAACACCCCTTCTAACATTGTGAGATCATGAAATTAAACATGTGTCTCTGTCCTGTAAGACATTCTTTGAATGGTTCTGCCATTTTGGATTTATCAAATCTGTTGCAAATTAACCTTGATCGGTCTAATTTGAAATTTTTGAAAACTTTTCAAGAGGATCGTAAGAAAAATAAAGGACATATTAGCACTTGTAGCCATCCTATTGTTCATAGTGCTTTTCAAATAGGTAATAAAATCACAAAGTGGGAATTAAATTCTTGCAGCAGTCTATTGAATTTTTAAGGACAGCCCGCAAGGCATGCAGACTTCGTCTGTGATGTATATAAATTAATGTTTTTCTTTTAAAATTCTGTTCATATTATTATATAACTGATGTATAATCTATTATATTTGAGAGTAACTTGTTTTTATTTTATTTCTTTCTTGGGAGGGGTGGTCATGATACTGGTTTAAAAAATGCCATTAATTGTTGACATGGGAAAATTATTCATCCCGAAAAATACATTTGAGGATTGTCAGGGGATTTTTTCCCAGAAACTGATTATGAACCCTGAAAATGTCCTGCACATGACGCTCTCATAAATACCAATGTCTATTAAATTATAAGTTGTTAAAATATAAACTATACATTCAAAATAACAAACATTTCTAGATTTTCATATTAGCATAGTTGTTTTAATTTTAGGGTACAATAACATTGTTAAAACAGCAGTAATATGTAGAAAAGCTGTCCCACAGACACATGACATGGAATGTGACACTCTTTTGCTAAATACCACATGAAACACTGACTGATGTTATTATTTATTTCATATCCTTAACTTATTGTACGTTTATGAATATCATCAAAAGCACGGTTTCTGGTGCATTATAATAGGAGGCATTGCAAAGACTATGTAAGTATTTTGATAATTGTTAATTATATCCTTAAAATTCTCAAATTCAATTTATTGGATTAGATATGAAAAGGTCATTTTTTTAAATCCCTTTCATGTAATATTTTAGCATCTATTAACATATTTCTTTTTTTTTGTAACAGTTGTTTTGTATATTTTAAGTATGCTATGCTTCAGGGCATGAAATTTAACACCAAAAGGCAGTTGTCAGACTAGAGATAAAGCACTAGCAGCCGTAGTTTTATATATTGAAAATCTTATTTATCATCAAAGATAGAAAGCGGTCCTTTTTTTCATTTGCTATTTATTTATTGCAGTTTACATGTCTGTAATATTTATTATAAATATGCTTATTATATAGAGTATCAAAATGATTATCAATAAAAATTATTAGAGTTCTATTTGATAAAAAGTTGTAAAATATGCAATCAAATCATGAGATCTGATTAAATGGCCAAAATGTTGACATACAGCATTACAATGAAAAAAATAAATGTACAATCAAGCTCTATTAAGGCATGTCTGTTGAACTACAGCATTGGATTTAAACTAGGAGTTTCTTCTAAAATAAGAAAGATTTTTGTTATAGTATATTTATACAGTGCGTCTCAAAAGTTTATACACAACTGTTTCCAATTGAAAAGAGAGTAATGATTTATAATTATAAATAATAGCAAGACAATAATACTATACACAAATAATGTTACACAACCATAGACTTTGAGAAAAAAATTAAACTTAAATTTGATTGTCCAAAAGTTTATAGGCAACTCATTTTTTCCCTTTAACATTCAAATGTTTAAGCTGTTTGTTCTAATCACTTCAAAAAACAAGACTTTGAAGAAGTTCTGACTTTAAAGAAAATCAGCTTCGTTCAAATTGCAGCTTTATATCTTGAACCATTGCAAATTGATTCCTTTTAGCATATCTTTAGCTAATCTTCCCCCAGAGGTTCTTTATTAGGTTCATTTCAAGACTAAGGACTGGTCAGTCTAAACCACTGCATTGTAGAGTTGGACACGAGAAAGGAGCAATGGTCTTGCTGGTATATCCATTTATTTCCCCCCCCCCCCCCCTCCCTACCAACTTTCCAAATGGAAGTAACTGTACTTCAAGCCTTTTCTGATAATCTTTGGAACATTGATGACCTTCCAAAAAAGCTAATGGGTTGTTCCATTATAAGAAAATGCTACCCACACCCTGAGTGAACCCCCTCCTTGTTGTCTACTAAGAAAAGTTCGTGAATCCTTTCGAATATTGTTCCATTAATATGCCCAACCATTGGGGCCATCTAAATTGAATTTCTTTTCATCACTGACAAGAACACTGAACCACGATTCATCAGACAAATTCCTGTGATTTTGAGTCCACTGAACACAAGTGTCTTTATTTCATTTTGTAAACTTTAGGGAATGACGCATTTTGCGAAAATCAAGAAATGTACTTGCTAGCAGCCGTGGACATTGGTACTGAAACGTTTACTTCTATAGAAACTAACCGTAGACACAGATTCTGGGTTGAAATTAATGCCAAACTTTTTCTGCCTTATCATTTACTTGTTTTTTTTTGGTTGTCTAGAATGAGATTTTGCTTCAGATTGTCATCTTTTAACAGAATTTAGTAAATACCAACCCTGCTGCATCCAGTTTCTTTTTAAATGTCGACAACTTTCCATCCAAGAGCCTTTAACCCTTTATCTACTGACGGTACTTATAAGTACCCTTAAAATAATTTGTTATAAAATTCATTTAATACATCAATTAGTTGTAATACAGTTTAGAATGAGTTATAGATACATTACTTTATCTTGTTCTAAAAGCATTATTGGTTACACAAAACAAAAATATTTTAAAAGGTTCATTTCTTTTGCCTTTGCATCTTTTCAGCTTTCTTGGCATTGGGGGGAGGGAGGATTTTTCAATTCGGAAATATTTCTATTGTAAGAACATTATATTTGCACATTTCCTAATTCTACAAAATACTAAAAAAAATATTTAAAATAAAAGATTTGAGTGGGGTTATAAATACTGCACAAAATCCCTATCAATTCAAATTTAATTAATCCTTCTAAATCCTTCAATCCTTCTAAAATTTATTAAATGATTATGCAAGTCGTCTAATGTAGTTTAAACAAGTCACGAAAAATGCTTTAGAAGTTAAAATTTTCATGAATTCATAATTCAGAACATAAAAGTTTAAATGACAGATTTCCAAAATTTCTTTTTTTGGAAAACTGCACATTATGAGGCATCTTTGCAATCAGTCAAAAACGGAAAGGCAGATTAGATTTTGTCTCGGGGAAACTATTGTATCACAAGTACATGACCTTGGAATATACAAATTTTGGGCATCAGTACTTAAATCAGCTTTTAACACTGGTTGTCTATATATTTTTGGGATAGCATTGTTTTGTTTTTAATTTTTTATATTAAATTTATGACTGCTAAAAGTTACTTGAGTATTTTATTATTTTTATTTCATCATTATATATTTTCATAATTTACTAGGAGGGCTTCGCCCCCCCTGCTCGCTACGCTCACCAACCCCACACGTAATCGCTTCGCGATTCCATTCGGTATCACGAAGCAAACCTTCTTTTCTAGCTAACCCCAGAAGAAATTGTTTCGCGTTTCCATTTTGGATCGCTTCGCGATTCCTTATTTTCTATGCATTCAATTTTTAGATTCCACTTCATATAAACGTGCTCCTCCCCAACTCCTGACGATTTTATTTCCTTATCTCCATGCAGGTAATCATTAGGGTTTACAGAGTTTCATAATTAAAAGAATTATTAAATATAAAATCGTTAAAAAAAGATAAAATTTATAATTTATTTGAATTGAATAATTACAAATTAAATAAAAATTATATATGCAGTGTTACGAATATTGTAAATAGTTAGTGTTTGTGCTTAAAATTAATGTAAATAGTTCAATTAAGCTCTGTTCATAAGCTAATACTAGATTTTGTTGCATTGAAATATCTCAATTTGTTGATTTTCTGCAAGCAAGTAAATCCTATTGGATTTGAATGGGGGTCTGTGGAAATTTGGTGAAATACTGGAAATAGCACCAAGTTGGCGTAACTTTTGGCAGCTAATTTTGGTCGCCAAATTTGACGGTATATCACGAAGTTGGTGACAAACTTGGCAACGTTTGGCGACAGAGCCGGGACCCCTCCCTTGGCAGCCTTCCTATAGCGTCAGAAAGCTCTGACCAATCAGATGCATTTCACGGTATCTACGCAGATTTTCATTGGTCCATTTCCAAACCGTTACTTTTTTTTATATATAGAAGGATTTCGTCCTTTTTACTCGTTTAGTTAGCCCTTAAATCCAAAACAATGGTTGTCTATAAACTTTTCGGATGCACTGTAGATAGAATTTTGTGAGTTTATGCAATTTTAAAATAAATTACAGAATCTAGAATCTCGTGAGTTTATGTAATTTTAAAATAAATTACAGAATCAATGAATGAGAAAATATCTTTTTTTCTTAGAAGTAGAAAAATGAAGGGGAGATATGTGGGAAATGATACTTATCAATTTTTGATGAGATTAAGTAAAATGGTATTTGATATTCGAAAACAACAACGTATTTACCTGTGCTGCCTTCTGGTTGCCAGCCTCAAATTTCTGGTCACCCATTGACACCTGGCGACTAGAAATTTTGCGTCCTGATATACTTGCATGTTAATATTATTAGTTTATATCCTTAACTTACTGCACGTTTATGAATACCACCAAAAGCATGGTTTTAAGTGCATTATAATAGAAGACATTAAAAAGACTGTGTAAGTATTTTGGATAATTATTAATAACTTCTTTAAATTTCTTACGTGTAACTTATGTTGAAAGTATTACTCATATCAGAGTAGAAAACATTGTCTTCATAATAATTTAATATGAAAAAGTCTGTTTTATAATATTGTAAAATTTGTAACACACTTTATAGTAGTTTTTGAAACTTTAGGGATTTTCATTAATTGCTCAAACATAAGTATAATATGTATATTATTGACAAAGTCATCCTTAGGGGTGTGGGAGTCTTGCAGAAGGGTCTCTAAGAAAGGTGCCATCTAGGCATTAAAAAAAAATTAATAAAAAGTTTTAATGTATTTATCATTTGTTTGGTTGTGAGTTATGAAATCCATATTGTGTATTATATAATGTGTTGCTAAATTTAACACTAAGAAAGACAGTTGATTCTTCTCTTTTCCTAGTACAGTGAAACCTCCTACAACGGTCACTCTGAACAACGGTAACCTCCGAATATCGGTCATGTTTTAGTGTTACCAATTCTGTTTCGTAGAAGTAACATTACACTAAACCTCTGAACAACCGTCACCTCATAGCATTTTTTTTTTCAAATATTCCTTATTCTCACATTTTTATATAGTTGTCAGGGGTTTTTTGTTTGTTTGTTTGTTAAGGCTGTTCTTAACTGCTCGGCTCAACAAGCATAAAACGTTTTGACACATTTACAAACGGAAAGATCAATTGGAAAGCCTGGCCATGGTAGCGATTTGGAATTGAACTGTGTTTTCCATTTTTGGATCAATAAATTACCTATTGAGTTGCAAATGATTTTGATCACGTGACAAAAATGTTTTTCGCCCGCTCTTGAGTGGATTTTCTCCTTCTGTGCGGAAATTCGGTTCAAAATATCCAATTTGACACTATTTTCTGAAAGATCTATTTCGTTTGCAAAAAAATGGAAAAAACAGCTAAATTACGTAGTTTCTGAACGACACCAGCTAGTTTCATGCATTTTCGAACAAAAATAAATTAAAGCTTATGTCAGAAAGTTGCCCTTTTGGATTTGAGAACACCCTTAATTTTGACTGCAATTCTGTAGAATTAAAATTGAAATTTAATGGCAGATTTCTCCAAATCAGGAATCCAAAAATACAGAAATAATCGTAGATGATGCGGAGTTAAATGGTATTTTAAATAGCATTGGAATGACCCTTAAATTCAGCGAGTACGTGAATGTAGAAAATGATTTGGCAGTTACTCTTACTACTTTTAATACAATAGAAGAACTGATAGAAAGCAAAGTCAATGAGAGTAAGAGTGATGACGAAAATGAATCAGAAGACAATATGAAATTATCACAAAATTTTAGCTTAAAATCATATTCTGATGTTCTCTTCAGCTTCAGAGAAATTAAAAATTTTGCACTCACTCAAAATGATAACGAAATGTACAACAAATCTGTTGAAATGATTATGCACTTAGAGAAAGAGATATGCTTAAAAAAACGAATGAGTGATTTCATTAGTATAAAATAATAGTATGTATAATAGTATGTTTTTTTTTTACTATAAAAAAAAAAAATGACAATTTGATTTTAATGTAATGTAATTTTGACCTTTTAAAATGGGGAACCTCTGAATAACGGCAACCTCTGAAGTACGGTCACTTTATCGTGCTCCCAGTGGTGGACGCTATTCAGAGATTTTACTGTATATGATATACTCGAATCAACTTTGTGAATTTTGAGCATTTTTGGTACTTATATACTATCTGTGCCAGGAAAACAAATCTCTAAAAATGGTTGCCCATCATGTTTACATATAGGCTTCTGTTTCTGATTCAAAGTCTCTTTAACACTACTCGAGAATTTTCAAGCCTGTGAAAAGAAGTAACAAAATTTGTATGAAAGATTATTGCATTTCATAAATCTCGATAAAAATAAACAAGCATTGTTGAACATGGGTTTTTTCTTATCTTAAATTTTAGTAATTATTTAAATTGATGTCTGCTACTTATTTATTCATCAAATTTTAATCAAGAAGGATTCTTAAATAGGGTAAAACTAAAATGTGACTAAAGAAAAAACAACTAAAAACTAAATAGCTCTTTTGTAAATATTAGTTTAATAAGTTAGCTAAGATCTATGGCAAAATAGACAAAATTTGAACTTTCCCAGACCGCTATCTTGCACTTGCCATGGCAGAAATAAATATTTATTGGAAGGCAATTCTGTATTCCATAAATATATAAACTATATGCATTTTTGAATGATATTTTACTTTGCCCATATGAGTTTTCCTTGTACTGCCACTTTTTTCTTTCTTTTTTTTTTTTTTTTTTTTTTTTTTTTCTTAAGAGGTGAATTGTCAAATATTGATGAGAAAAAATATTAATCTTTGGGATAGTTCACTAGATTTACAAAAATTGCCATAATTTGCATTGGGATGACCTGAACCCCGCCCTTTCATATGCCATCGATAGACTGAGTGAATGTGTCTCCAGCAACACAAGCTACCCACCTCAAAAAAGACCAATCAAATGTGGCCATCATGATGTTTTTGTTTTGTTCTTTTGGGGCGGTTACTCTTACTGAAAATTTTACTGTTTACATTCTGAATGATATGTGGATTTTAGACATTTGTAGATTTTAATGAAGCATTTATGAATTTTTCAGAGTGGACTGTAAATAAGTAATTTTGTTCCATTTTTGTTTTTATCTGTGCATCTCTATATAATAAAAACCAGTATAACGCTGGGCGGGGCGAATCCATCAATCTTAACAGTCTCCCAGGAAGAGACTCAAGGGGAAAAGGATCCATTCTCCCATTGGTTGACAAGAAACAAGAATCCCGCGATTACTTCTCAAGGTTAAAAGTCCTGATAATTGAGCAGTAGTAGACACTTCTTCTTAACAAATCAGTGCAAGGCACATCGCATTACACCACCAAAATAAATCGCCAAGTGTCACTTCAGATTATTTCAAGTATTAAGTTGCAATCATATTAAATTTTCTTTGCGACATGTAAGGAATTTTAATGTATTTCTCATATAAAGTGATTCACGGAAAAAATGATATGGTATTTTTTAAAATATCCTTTTTTTTCCTGCAAAAAATTGATAAAACTGATTTTCTTTTAAAAAAGTAATCAATTTAAATATTTTAGGCTTATTATTTTGTAACTTATTTTTAAATTACGTATTACTTATATTTTCCTTTTCTATATACAGGTGTATGTAAATTTAAACTTAAAAAAAAAAAAAAATCAAACATATTCCATATTTTAAAAGTAAAAAATTAATATTTATACGAAAAGTAAAATTAATAATTTTTGATTTATGGCTTTGCATCAGGAGGACAGAAGCTTAGGGGATTAGATGGTTGGGATTCAACCCGAGATACTTATTTATTAATCAATATACATATTTAAAAAATTTGGAGTGGGGGGGAGGAAGGAGGGGGGGGGGTAAACGATAAAATACAATTTCAAAGTGTTATTAAAAATAGTATTATTTCAATAGTTGCAGCAGACTGTTTTAATTACGCACTTTTATTGCATATTTATTAAATTTTTGTTTTATTAAGAAATCTTAATTTTGTTATAGTATATTAGCCGGAAAACCTGGTTTACCCAGAAATATTGTAAATGCTAATTGTGTGTTTATTAGAACATAAACTAGCCGAACTTTGCTCATCTAAATGCTACCATATTGTCAATTATTTTTTTATCAGTTTTTCAAATTTTAAGTGAAAAACAATTTTTACCCACCGTCCTAGGACGGGCATTTACACTAGTATTTTAAATATTTTAGCATGTAATTTAGGTGGATCATCTCATATGTTCTATGAATATACTATTGGTAATCAGAAAACTTTTTAAATGCATATGACTTTTTTTTTTATTGTCAGTTAAATGATAAAAAGGATGTACTACTTTATGTACAAATTAAGTTTAGAAATATACTTCATAATCAATGCATTAGCTATTTTCTCATTTAGATCAACTAGCAGAATGTTAGCAAAACTAATACGTTTTTTTTTCAAAGTTTGACCCATTTTTACTTTTTTCTATCTTTACAAGAATAAAGTATTGGATTCATGAAAAATTTCAACTTCTGGTTTTCGATGGATTTATACGTTTTAGAAGGTCCTGAACATGATTTGATGGTTTTTAGAAAATTTCTGTTTGTCACTCTGAGATTCTGCATGTGACAAAAATTTTGTGGGCGCTCTATCTCAAGAGAACTAATGCACGGAATTTCACGAAGCTTTAGATTCAGTTAGATCTTGGTATAAACTGGTTCTGATTACTTTTTGGTGTAAATTGTCCAACAGGTGGCGCTGTTGTACTGCATTTTTCACGCAATAGCTATATCTCAAGAACTAAAGCACAGAATTCCATAAAACTTCAGATTCAGATTCAGTTAGTCCTTGATATAATTCGGTGCTGATTACTTTTTGGTGAAAATTGCCCAACAGGTGGTGCTGCTATGCTGCATTGATGGCCCGGTATATTGGGCCAGCCATAACAAAACCTGAAAAATCAGCTTTCTGAAACAAAAACATTTAAATTATAAGCAGAGTATGCGACGTAGGCTGAAAAAAAAATAACTATGGCAGAGTCTTAAATAAATGACAATGAAACGTAGTTACATTGAAAATAATTAACGTTTATTTTCAAAAACATAATGAAATAAATAAATGAACTTAACGAAAAATATCGAATGAAAAATAACTGACAGTTAATTCGAATTAGCGTAAATCAGTACAAACATTGCGTATCTCAAATTGTACTGCCTATTATATGAACAGCTAAAATGAAAATAGGCTGGGTTTAATGATACTGAAAACCTTTTTTTAAATAATACATCCTGCTTTTAAAAAACTGCCGGTGGTTTCTCATTAAAATAAAACAATTCAGAGCCCGCCGCTCAAAAACTCCCAAAAAACCATCGGAAAGTTCGCCCCAAATAATAAGAAAATGTCAAAGCTAAAATATTTAACTGCAGGTTGAGTTACGTCATTCACTCATTTACATATGACAGAAAAAGTCATCTGGTAGTCGGAGATTGTTATCTGCCGAACCCACAGAGGTTTCAATCCTATTGTCACTCGAAGTTTTGTAACTCGATCAAAGTGACGTAATGAAAACGGAATGACGTCATAGCGAGCTTTGAAAAGAAGTTTGAAAATAAACTCAAGTTCCATGGAGTGATATTGAAAGGGATGAACAAAATAAAAAATAGCTGCTTTGAGTTGAAAAAGAAAGTTTAGATTAAAGATATGAATAATAAAGTAATTAAATAGTGTATAAGTGAACAAAGAAGGTTTATTTAGGCTAACATGCATTATTCTTGATTATCACAATAGCTGCATCTCAAGAACTAATGCATCAAACTTCAGATTCAGTTAGTCCCTGATATAAATTAGTGCTGTTTAGTTTTTGGTGTAAATTGCCAAACAGGTGGCGATGCTGTGCTGCATTTTTCACAATTTTCGCAATAGCTGTATCTCAAGAACTAATGCATGAATTTTCATCAAGCTTCAGATTCAGTTAGTCCCTAGTTTAAATTGGTCCTAATTAGTGTTTGGTGTAAATCGCTGTACAGGTGGCGCTGCTATGTGGAATTACTTACGATTTCCACAATTGCTCTATATTACAAAAACTAATGCACGGATTTTCATCAAACTTCAGATTCACTTAGAAGTTAACGTAAGTTGTTGATTAGATTTTGGTGTAAATCACCTAACTGGTGGCGCTGATATGCTGCATTTTGCATGATTTTCACAATTTTAGCGATAGTCCTATCTCAAGAACTAATGCACGGAATTTCTTATCTTTAGAATCCTCGTGATGGGCATAGATTGCCATTTAATTTTGGCACTGTGCTAGAGAATTTTGAAGTATCAATATGTATGAGATAGAAGAAAGTTTTGGGATTGGCATATCTAACTAGTTTTTTTTTTTTAGTCTGTTAATATTTATAATATATATGTATATTTTTTTGTCTTACAAATAATTGAAAACCCTTTTTCATATTATGATAATTTCTGCTCTTTCTTTTGGTGATGGTGGCGGCGTTTGTCGTGAGAATGAGTTTTAAATAAAAACTAAGCATATTTGAAACTTTTCTTAGTAACAAAGTGATGGTGTATATTTTAGCACTATAGAAAAATGCTTTGGTACTTTTATGATAGTTGGGCACAAATCTCGTCAGTAGCAACTTTTATCTTTCAAGTGTATAAATTAGGAAAAATGTTTTGAAATTGTAATAAAATGTTTTTGGTTTATGATATTATTTATTATTAATTAGTTTTAATATATTTATATATTTGCATCTTTAAATTAAATGAGTGAAAAGCATGTATTTTAAATGCATGTAATATATGTATTTTAAATGAAAGTTATGTCTATTGAATGAAGTGAGCGAAAGGTTTATATCTATACATTTAAATGACCAGGCTGTGTTTTTTAGTCATCTGGCTTTAGCTTTCTGCTAAACTGATTTTGATAATTATTTTTTTACATGAAAGCACTTTATATTTGTAGATGTGCCTGCACTCGCTATTTTTTTTTTTTAAAGAATCCCATTTTGATATTTTAATTTTAAAAGTCATTTTATGAAATTTCCTCACATTGGTGGCAATCAGGTTACTTTGATTGTTGAAGAGAGAAGGGGAAAAAATGGGGGATTATCATATCATTACAGAGGCCACTTTCGTATTACAATTAAAAATAGCTATTTAAAAATTTTTGAACAGAAAATGACGTCACAATTTAAAATAACGCATTTTTACTCATAAAGCTGTTACATTTCAGTATTTTTTTTTCTTTCCACTGATACTGAGATTGAGACGCTCATATCACAGGACTTGAGTGGGTGAAAAGAATGTCATAGTAAAAATGAAATGTGTATTACATTCAAAATTATAACTGGAAAAGTGACATTAAGTTTGGGAATATATTTATTAATAATCTATTGCACATTAAAATATTTTTTAAATAGTGAATATGAATATGAAATGTATGCGTGTAAATTTTGAGACGTGAAAAAGATGTTATTTTTAGATTTCGATGAAACCCAAAAATTAAGATTGTGCATATTTCGTTGATTTTTCCTCACATAATACCAAAGATCAAAACTTCAATTAATAACTTCATAATTTCATTATCTTAATTGCATATTACTGATGACGTATGGGAATAAAGTTTAATTTTTTTAATTAAAATAATATTTGTTTTAAGAGTCAGGCTAGCCAATATAATAATTATTGTATTTATTTTTGCAATTATTTTTATAAATTCAGTCAGTCATTCTTTTAAACATTTTCATTCGTCGAATTTGATGGGTTACGACTTGTATGTTACAATGTGTGTCATGATGATATTTTAAAAGCTACGTTTCAAGTGAATTAAAATTTGTAGCCATTTCTTTTCTGTCAACCAGAAAAAGAAAAATGTGTATACAGAAGAATTTCTCATTTAATTGTATAAAATTTCAGTTTTTTTGCAATCCTTATATGCTTTTAAACACCTTCTTCACATCTTTGCTTTGGGAAAATTCCATAATCTGTTGTTTAAAAGTCGATTGGCATAGGTTTGGAGAAAAAATTAGTTTTACTTTTTTAACCATTGTTGTAACTCTCATAGAGTTAAAATTGTATATTGTTGTCTTGTTTTAAATGAAAAGAATAGTGAACAAAGTGAATTGTGGTAATGTAAACCATATTTGGCTTTGGCTATTTATTACATGGGCCTGGCTCACATAAAAGCGCTAATGTTTTTAAGAAAAAAAAAAATTAAAACATGTTTTCTGTTTCTGTTTATTGGAAATGATAGAGATATTTTTAACGTTCGTGTTTGTAATTCTCTCTCTAAAAAAAAAAAAAAAAAAAAAAAAAAAATCTGAGCTATATCCTAAATGTGTATTTCAATTTTGCTTCTACAACAAAGTGATTTGTGTTGTATTAATACGGTGCATTACCTGAAATATGTCTCATTATATATGATCATTTTTTACTTTTGAATTTTATGATAGCACTAAGTTTACTTTGTCCCTTGCATCCTTTGTTCACCAACCAGCCATTGTTAGGAACAATATATAATTTATCCTGGTAACATATTTTAGTACTACTGTTTTAGATGAGCTTGGCATTAGCTCAGTCTTAAGAAAGATGCAATTTCTTGCCAAATATGATAAACAATTATGAAAGTAAGAAGGTGTTCAATGAAAAAAATTCTAATCTTATATGGCTCATTTAAGGCCATATTTTGTATTATACGAGTTATCAATGAAAATATTGAATAAATTGTTTTTCAATGTGTGTAATAAATGGTGTAAATATCAAAGAAATCACCTATACATTTGATATTGTGGTACTACTTGATTATCCCATCAACCAAAAAAACTGTCACCAAATTGCAAGATTAAATTCCAATAATGCATGATCATGTCACATTCTCTTGACATCAAAGATGTTTGTTATGTCATCAAGTCTTTTTAATTTGATGTTTTATTTGTACTCTTATTAGTGTTTTGCTAATTTGTTTGTTCTTTCATTATTTAAAATTACTGCAAATTTTTATTTTTTTATTCAAGCTTATATCTAATGTTTACATATTTTTTTTAGTTATATCTGTCTACATTTTATCTGTTCTTTCTCTTTTTGTGAATAAAAATTATATTTTTTTATAATCTCGGATTTTAAAAGATGTATTTGTTTTTCTTATGTTTTACTTACATCATTTTCTTTTTCAGAACTCCTTTATTAATTATATTTGGTTTTGTATATATGATCAATGGCATCAATTTTGACTTTGATAGTCCATCATCTCCATTGGCTAATAAAACAGAAATTGAAATGAAAGACCTGTTTTTGTCTGTACCTACAGCTATACATTAGTAAGTAATTTTTATAATTGTTTCATTATTAGTATCTAAGGCAGAGGCTCCCAAACTGTGCTCCGCAGAGCCCTTGGGGATCCATGTGTACTTTCCAGAGGCTCTGCCGCACTTTAGGAAAATAATGAAAATTTTAATGAAACCAACACATTTAAGAAGTGTTTTTTTGGTGTTTTTTTTTCAAAAATGGGAACAGATTCTTTTGTTACAAAAGTATTTATAAAATGATGATAACTGTTCAACAATCTGAACTCTTTTAAGTAACTAAATTTTATTTTCTTTAAAAAAATTCTGGTGCAAATATTAATTTTACGTTTTCCGATCAAAAAATGTGATAAAGAAGAAACAAGCGTATATTTACTGTAAGAAAGCCAGAAATTGTATTCTGAAGCAAAATATAATTTTATTTTTGGGACAATGCACAATTGTTCAGATTACTATTCATTCCCTCTTCCTGTGCTCAGTAGCAGTGCACCTAAAAACGTTATTATCTTGTAACATAGGGTACAGTTGGCTTCAGCGCTCCGCCATAGAAATTCATTCTAAAAAGGGCTCTGCCTGTCAAAAAGTTTGGGAACCACTGTTCTAAGGAAGGTTTGAGAAACCCTAAATTGCATTTATGCTATGTGTATGCTTTATTAATTATGCTAGTGTACTCGCTAAAATTTTCCTAAGAGCTACAATTGGAGAGTAATTTTTAGCCATGTTTATATACTGTAATGAATCACAGCCATATACCAATTATTAACTTTAACCAATATTAACAATTTAATAAATCTGTGGATAAATGTCTTTAACATGTACGAATGAAATATGTCATGGAAATAATTGATTTGAAACTTGTGGTAGAAATAATTTATTATTTTTATTTTTTTGGCTTCAACCACTGTAGAATACCTAACAATTCTTATTTTATTTTTAGTAAAAATATGAACTTTGTTGTTTTGTTTATGAACAATCGATATTTTGTTAGCATTTGATAGAACTAAAACAAACAACAAAAAATTGTCTTAAAACTATTTTTTTCTATCTGTTGCAATTAATAAAGTAAAAAATAAAATCAGAAGATTTTTGGGGGGTAAAATTTTACCTCCTTAAATTAAATTCTGCCCCCCCCCCCCCAAAACAAAAAATGCATTTTTTTCCATTAGCCCTATATATCCTTAAAATTTCATATATTTTTTAGTTTTTAAAAGGGTATCTTCCTTTGTTAGCAGTGCTGCAGTGGAGGATGTACATATATATGTATATATATGTATATAGAACATCACTTTGATTAGAGAATAAAAGGCACTTTACTACCAGAAATAAAGACGATTGCTCTTTAAAAAAACTAGTTATATTGAAAACTATTTACAAATATACAAGGAGACAGCACTCACACAAACATTATTACATCTTGTGACATTTTCAGTCGTTATAAACGTCTACATCCTTTCATTACATTTTTTTGCGTCCACCACCTCATACCAGCCCCAACACTCGAATAATGTTCTTAAGTTCTTCTCGTCACTTCAGTTTATTTCCCTCGCATCATGTCTGTTGCCGACAGTCATTTGTTGCGCACATGCGCTGCCGCTATCAGCATCAGAGTGGCTTTATTGCGGAGTTGTGATAAGCTGGCTCTGTGGGGTTTTAGGAAATGGGATCCCACAGCTCGGCCATCCTTCTAGACATTCGTCCTCGAATGCATCCTGGACCGCTGGAAGCAGCAGCTGTATCACCTGGAAAGATAAAGAAAAAAACAGCAGCATCCAAAGTTCTATTTTGGAAAAAAGTCATCATTATTTAAATCCTTCATCAAAATTTATATTATTTCTTGAAAAAATTCTTCTTATTCTTTTTTTTTTTTATTTTACGTCTGTCGTTCTTTCTTCTTACGTCTTATCGTCTTCCCTTTTCTTACGTCTTTTCGTCTTCTTTTACCTTACATCTTTTCGTCTTCTTTTACCTTACGTCTTTTCGTCTTCCTTTTTCTTACGTCCTTTCGTCTTCCTTTTTCTTACGTCTTTTTGTCTTTTTTTTTCGTTCCTTCGGGATTAATTTTGTCAAAATCGTTTAAAGTCAGTCCGGTGTGTGTCGTAGCCGGGGTAGTGTCATAATCGGTGAAATTCTTCTTCTTTTTTTTTTTTTCGATGTCAAGCTTCATCCGTCCACGGCTTCATGTACTCAGTGCAAGTACTAGTGACCATTGGACCTTCATTAAATCCAACTTTCTTCACATCGTAGGTGTCATTATTTTTTACTTTTATGACTTTGTAAGGACAAGGACCTAAATATTTTGATTTTAACTTCAAACCTGGACCTTGTTGTATGCGTTTTATAGCAACCATATCATTAAGCTTGAATTTGTTAGGTTTTTTCCGTCTGAGATTATATGTTTTACGGTTCTCTTCTTGGACTTTTAAAATTTGTTTTTTAGCGTCTTTTCTCATTTCTTCACGATTATTAATAAAATCTGATTGTATTTCAGCGTTCAAAAGGCTAGTAATCTGGATGTTATTTTTTAGCTTCATTTTAGTACCAAACATTAGCTCGAAAGGGGTTGTATTAATACTTCTCTGAAAGGTCGAATTTATTACTTGTTGGACATTGCTTACATGTGTATACCACTTCGTAGGATTATCTACAGATAATTTAGACAAAACAGATATTATGACCGAATTTAGACATTCAACTTGGCCATTAGCTCTTGGTAACCCTGTGGTAATCGGGATATGTTTAATATTTTCTCTGATGCAATAATCTTCAAAAGCTTTGGAGGTAAAGGCAGTATCTGAGATTATGCGAAATGGACTTCGAAATACAGTTTTTTGGATTTCTAATTTAGAAATTACTTCTGCAGTGTCGGTAGATTTTGTGGGATACAACCAAACAAATTTTGTGAATGCGTCAATGACCGAAAAAATATGTTTGTAATTTTTATTCGTGCTCTCCAGTGGACCTAAGTGATCAACATGGTACGTATGTAACAGAGTTTCTTCTTTTTTTATCGGGTGTAGCAAACCTTCTTGTTTACCAGATTTTCGATTAATTAAAATACAGGGAACACAATTTGATATACATTTCTCGATTTTTTGTTTAACTTTGGGGATGTAAAAATCATTCTTTTTCTGTTCGTGCGACTGTGTAATGACCTTTTTTGTGAGCGGCCTTAATTATATTAATTTGCATTTCATCTGGTACAACTAATAAATCATTACCATTAACACATTTATAAAGAACATCAGTTAATCATCATAAATAATCATCATAAGATTTTACTTTTAGAATTTCTTTTATGATTTTAATATGTTCGTCAGTTTCTTGAGCTTGGATAATTTTTAAAGTTAAGCTATCTCGGATTACCATACAAATAGGATATCTGCTTAATGCATCATCATGCCTCATACTAGTACTGTGTCTATGCTCAATAGTATAATCGTATAACATAATTGCCCATCTAGCTATTTTTGTACTCATTTCTTTCTTATCCATAGTGATTTTAAATGCATTACAGTCGGTTACAATTTTAAATGGAATACCTAGCACATATACTCTAAACTTTTTCAAGGATTCAATTACAGCTAAGACTTCTAATTCATAGCTAGTATACTTTCATTCAGCTTCGGTTGTTTTTTTACTGGCAAAATAAACTGGATGAAACTGATTATCTACTGGCGATTGTTGCATTAACACAGCTCCATAGCCATCTATACTGGCATAACAATGGATTTCGGCCGCGCTTTTGGGATTGTAAATTGAAAGTACTGGTTCTGACGACAAAATGCATTTGAGTTCGTTAAAAGCTTTCTCTTCCTCTACATTAAACTTAAATTTAGAATCTTTTCTTAACAGGTCACTCAACGGTTTAGCTATAACCGAATAATTTCTTATAAACTTTCGAAATTATCCTGTCAATCCTAAATAACTTTGAATATCTTTGGTACACTTTGGTTCAGGAAAATTTATTACTGCTTTTGTTTTCAGTGGGGAGGGACACAATTTACCATTTATGATTCTGTGCCCCCAAAAATCAATCTCACGCTTCAAAAAGATTTATTTTTTAAGATTTAATTCCAACCCGTATTCCGATGCAGTTTCAAGAACAAGTTTTAATTTTTCTAGACCTTCGGCTTCATTTTTGGCAGGTATTATTATGTCATCCATATAAATGACTACAGTGATCTTTTAATAGGTTTTCGAAATACGTTATAAATATATTTTTGAAAAACACTAGGGCTATTGGACAGCCCGAATGGACACTTTAAAAATTCGTACTGTCCTTCATGAGTGACAAAAGAGGTGTATTTCTGTGAGCCTTCTTCAACCTCAACATGAAAAAAACCGTTTTTTAAATCTATGGTTGTAAATACCTCAGCAGAGTGTAATTGATCTATGACATCATCTATTACTGGTAATGGAAAATGTTCACGCAGTGTCTTCTTGTTAAGATGTCTGTAATCAATACAAAGTCTTATTGTGTTATCTTTTTTCTTAACCAACACAACCGGCGATAAAAAATTAGAAGAACTCTTCCGAATGATTCCCTGAGCTAGCCACTCCTCAATTTGGTCTTCAACTATTTTTTTCTCACATGGCGGTAATCTTCGAGGGGACGAACAAATTGGGATTTCATCAGTTAAATTAATTTTCGTTTTGACATCTACAGTTTTAGTTTTAATAGGCGCATAATTCTCAATTAAAGAGGATAATTCCGAATGCAAATTTCTGTCAGCAATGTGACTTAAATCAATTTTTGGCTCATCTAGAACATTTACAATGTTAACTAAAAAGTCATTAGACTGAACTTCCGTTTTAAACAATTTCATTTCATTCTCAGAAATAGTTAATGTACCTTGATGAATAACATCAGTGCCAATAATTAAATCGAAATTAATGTAACTGTCATTAACGACAAAAATGTCAACTTTAAATTTCGAATTATCAACTTCAATTTCTGAATCGAAATTAATGTAACTGTCATTAACGATAAAAAATGCCAACTTTAAATTTCGAATTATCAACTTCAATTTCTGAATCGAAATAACCCTCTGGCTTAATTGAGGTTTTCCCTAAGCCGGTCAAAGTGATACCCGTAGGTTTTAATTCCACAAAGTTCTTCAAATTATCATAAACAGTTTTCTTTAACAGAGTCTTTTGACTACCAGTATCTATCAAGGAGGTTAAATGTAAAGAATAAAGCTTTACCTCTTTTATAATTAAATCTTGGGATGTAATATTGTTAACTTGTGGCTAAGCGTTTTTAACATTTGTATCTTTCGATTTATTACACTGAAATGATTTGTGACCATAACCGTTACAAGAGAAACAAAGGGGCCCTCTATCTTTATTAACACAGTTAATGCTTTTATGATTATTCCCGCCACAATTATAACAGCACATATTTGGCTTTACAGGCTTAAATCTGTTCTTAACTTCAACTTCGGATTTAATTTTAGACTTAGCTACTTCATGTTTATGAGATTTTGTATTTTCATACTCTGACCGTAACTTTTCATAGACTTTTAAATTTTGTTTAAATTCCAAAATCGACTAACATCCATACAATATTGATTTTCTAAAAACAGGGGGGGAGGGGGTCGGGTATATACCATTTATAACATACTGCATCAACGCGGAATCCTCTATATTACCACGTGAACCTAACTGCTTTATTACTAGAAAATATTCTTCAAGGGTTTCATTTTCACGTAACTTTCGTTTTTTTAACAAATGATGCAACTCCGCAGAATTATAAGTAGTGCTAAATTCAGCAATCAAAAGTTGCTTCAATTTCTCATATGAATTTATATGTAATTTGGTCTGAACCAACAATTTAGCTTTTCCTCTTAAGGATCTTTTTACAAAAATAAACTTATGCAATTCCGACAGATTAAATATACTGGTGACATCATCAAAATTACTCAACCATACATTTATATCCTGACATGCACTACCATCAAACGGAGGTACAACATTTTCAATATCATTAAAATTAATAGTTGATGGCACAAAACTTTGAACTGGAAATTGCTTGCTTTTATCCAAATTTAATGATTCCATGTCATTACTTGCTGAACTTTTATTTAAAGGTACTTCGTGTTCTGAATCTGTGTCACTGTCGTTCTGAACATTAGCTTGTAGCAAGCTTAAATCCGATAAATAAGTAACTAATCGCGTCGTAAGATCAACTAAAGATCCTTCATTCAAAATGCACAGTACATTACAAATTGTAATTAAATCATTCAGAGAAAAATCTGCTTGACTTTTTGTTATTTTGCTTTCAAATTCGGAACTATCGGTTTGATAACCAAAACCAGAAAATTCTCTGATTCTTTTTCTATTTGATCTATCACCTTCAGCATTGAAAAGAAATTTGTGTAAAAGCTTTATTTTACTTGTTTTTTCATTTTTAATGGCAAGTTCCAGTTCAGGGATATTGATCAATTTCATCGTGAAATAAAAAAATGAATTGTATACTGTACTCACCACTAAGAACAATATCCTCTTGAATCCAGAATTTTGTAATTTTATTTTTATTTTTATTTCACCATCAACGATTTTATCGTACTCATCCTATTTGTGGGCAGCAACGTCAAAAAATTAAACCTTTCATACTACTTCTGGCACCAAAAATTATAGAACATCACTTTGATTAGAGAATAAAATGCACTTTACTACCAGAAATAAAGACGATTTCTCTTTTAAAAAACTAGTTATATTGAAAACTATTTACAAATATACAAGGAGACAGCACTCACACAAACATTATTACATCTTGTGACATTTTCCGTCGTTATAAACGTCTACGTTCTTTCATTACTTTTTTTGCATCCACCACCTCATACCAGCACCAACACTCGAATAATGTTCTTAAGTTCTTCTCGTCACTTCAGTTTATTTCCCTCGCATCGTGTCTGTTGCCGACAGTCATTTGTTGCGTGCATGTGCTGCTGTTATCAGCATCAGAGTAGCTTTATTGCGGAGTTGTGATAAGCTTGCTCTGTGGGGTTTTAGGAAATGGGATCCCACATACTTATATATATATTATATATATTTTTTTCTCTGTATATTCTGTTATATAGTGTTGTTATGTTCTGTCATATAGTAGATACTCTTAGCTAGGGCTGGATTATTTATCAATATATCCATAGATATTGATATTTCTTAACTATCGCAATAACAGTATCTAAACTTTGACTCAGTTGATATATCCCAATAAAATAAGTGTTTAGCAAACACTGCAATTACGAGCACGAGCCCCGAAAAAAATATCGTACAATATCTCAAAACTCAATAAAATAATGTTTTGTGCTCACTGCCAGAGACCCGAAAAAAAAAAAAAAAATCCATTACAGTGTCTTCAACCTCCTGTCTCATCCAAAACAGAAAATCTACCTCGATAATCTTTCTTTCTGCCAATTATCTACGTAAGAAATTATCCCAATCATTGCAATACTTTCCTTCACTGTAAACCTAGATTTCGTTCGACTGTCTGCGTAAAATACTGAATAACACGTATCATTTGTTCTTCTCTCCTAACTGTGATCGGCCAACACATATTGCAATAACTCCAGATATTGATACCCTACGAATAATCAAATGAGCTCTGGTTATTCGTTGTCGTGTTGTTTGATATACAGGTTTGATACGGGTTATCATCCAGTCTATACCTGAACAGCTGAAATGCTCCGCTTGCGAGCAACCAATCAGAGTCCGCTAATGGGAAAGTTTGGCTCTTTGTTTGTGAAAAGCTCAAGGTTAAAGCAGTCAGTCACTGCAATGATTGGTTGCTTTTAAGAAGAGCTTTCCAGTCATTAATGCTTATTCACATTGTACTTTGTTCTTTCTTCTTTGCGGTTTGTCGTACTTTCATGACAGCAAAGTTTTCTGGAGTGAATTTAATATATCCGTCTTGATCTTTTTCAGCTATGAAGGAATATTTATGAAAAAACATAATTTAAATTAGTATAAAACTATTTTGAAATGTGATTTGAGTATTTATATTTAAAAAAAAAGTTTCAATGTTGTTTTCTTGTAGTAAATAGGTAGGAAGATATAACTATAGTGATTTTTTTTTCCCATTAAGAATGAATTGATACCTTAGAGAAAGATTGAAAAGCAACATTTCTGTTGCGTTTATCATCCACTGAAACCTATTTATTAACAAGTATATTAGCGTGACATGTGGCATTAAATTAATTTTAGTTTTTCTCGAGCTTTCTTTTTTTCCCCTATGCTAATTAAAATATGATCGTCAACGTCCTAAATTTGAGAATATTTTATTTTAGTTTGTATTTTATAATTTTCTCAGATATTCGCAATGTAACTAAATAGTTAAAATGTTACTGATAAATAATGTATTGAGTAGGAAGAATAGGAAACATACTATTTTTGAAGTAAACAAATGGCATAAGTGTAAACAGATATCAAACATTGGTTTCTTTTCTAAAATATTTTTTGTATAAATATATATATTTATTTTAATGATGCTTTGTGAACATATAGGTATAAGACATTGATTCGTTGCTCTCTACATCTGTTTTTAATTAAATTGTTGCTATTATACCATTTATGTTTCGAAATTAGAAATATTTCTATTTTTGCACAATTTAAAGTAGTTATCGTGATATATCACCAATATCAATATAAACTCGTTGATATATTGCAATATTAAATTTCTGATATCGTCCAGCACTACTCTTAGCATATACCCTCTGTTTTTTCGTATGACTGCAGCTCTATTAGTTAGTAAAACAATTGTGTTATTTGATTAAAATTTCCTGAAATGCTATTTTCTTATTTTGTTGTTAAATATTCTAGAGGTGAAATTTACCCACTTAGAAGGAATTCAGGTGGGGGAAAATCTTATGGCAAAATATTGCAGCTCATCACTTGGGCATTGCAATCTGCAATGTGATTTCTAAGTGTGGCTATGCTGTTCATTGCTGTTAAAGTGATAAATTAAACTTGGTAATCTTATCTTGAAATCTGTTGAATATATTAAAAATAACTATAATAAAGTTGAAGTACAATTATCATATTACACTCTACATCCATAACCTTGGCATTGGCTGAAATATGCCACTTTATTGCACTCTAATAGAATTTTTATTTTGCCATTTTGGCAACATTCGATTTTAGTTTGATATAGCAGTAACTTGTTGCAGTAACTTGACGTTTTATTCTCTTACCGTAAGACAAGTTCATTTTTCGCCGCTGATATTCATAGCTGCTTTGGGAGCGGATCGTCGCAAGTTACGTTGCAGTAACTTGTATATTTTTACATGGTTTTTGCATCATTAGCTAATGTTAACTATGTTGTCATCAGAGAACAGTAATTAATTATGTCAAACACATTGTATTTCATTTTATTTTTTGTATGATTTACAAATTAATTATTTTGCTATATGGTTAGCAACTGATTATTGTGTCTATTACTGTGACGGTAATTAATGATCGTTTAAGTGGTTTAGTACAAATTGCGAAGGTCTTTTAATAAATACTATTGATTGTTAAGGAAATAATAAAAACTGGAGACTTCTTACTTTACAGGAGACAGTGAAGAGACAAACTGATGAAACAAACAATATTCTTTATTTCGGTCGTTAGTAGCAGTAGAAGGTTATGAAAATACTTGCTTCTGGTCACCATTTTTAAAATAAAAGAATTGAAAGAACGGAATCTATTAATTAGAATTCTTCCGTGGGATTCCTTTAGATGAGTGCAGTACTTCGTTAAAAATTAAATCTTGAAAAAGAACATATCCACATAACAAAAATATGATCCATAGTACGGCAAACTTATTCGGCCAAAAAAAAAGCGGCACGGCATTCGAACGGCCGGGCTGGCGCTCCGCTAAAACTATGTTAAAAGACTACATCTTTTTCAGACAACATCAAATCAAATTCTGAATTAAAAATTAACGAGTTTTAGTATTTAAATGATGAATACGGGGTTGACAAAGTAATTAAAAGGCAGACTTTAAATTGATTAGCAAAATTAACATTTACGGGAAATTAATGAAAATCGAATTACAAGCTGCAGAATTAAAAATGTTTTCACTGATTGGAAAGCGAAACTGAAATTTCTTCCTGTCAGCAAACAGCATCAAAAGAGGGCGGCGCAACATTTCAATGACGTCATCATAGAGCAAGTTGACTTCCTCGATATGAGAGCTCCAAGAGATGTGCTCCTAAAATAGCGGAGTGCGCATGCGCAAGCTGACGATCCGCTCCCAAAGCAGCTATGAATATCAGCGGCGAAAAATGAACTTGTCTTACGGTAAGAGAATAAAACGTCAACATTGTGGCGCAATGATAGTTCAAATAGACATCGATGCAAAAAAATAGCTGAAAGGAAATAAAAATAAACCAAATTTAAATACTGTGAGAAGTATTCTCACAATTACCAGGACTTAATTTCTAAAAAAAAAAAGTATTGGAGCCCTAATATTCTGCGGTACTGCTGGTGCTAACAACCTTACCATTCCCCTCTCCCCTGTCACTCCAATCTCCATATTTATATTTCATACATTATCTGCAAAATTTAAGGCTTTTTTTTCTTTAGCAAAATAAAAATTTTAAGTATATCTATCAGCATATCCTTAGATGTCAAGTATTCCACTTTTTAGTTATTACTCCTTACGAACAGTAATCTTTGCCTAATTTTAATGTTAATTAATTGCAGAATTCTGTGATAAAAGCTAAGGATTATGATTCGGAAATAGAGTTAACACAAAAAAAGGATAGTTCACAGCTATGCCTTTTTTAAGAAAAAAAAATGAATGAAATTTACAGAAATTAATATTCATATGCTGAAGAACAATGTTTTTCAATTTTCTATAAAAGGCGCACATCTTAAACTATAATCGATTCCTTCCACATAACAATCTTTTGTAGTGAGTCCCTGAAAATCAGATTAAATTAAAAATTTGACACCGTTATCGGAAAGATTCAAGGCTTTTATAGAAATGATTGCTTTGCTCAATTGCTTTCTATCAGAATAACAATACATGGTAATTATATCTACTTACAAATGAAAGTGACTTTGTAAATGTGCAAAGCACAGCCTTAGCATGGGCAGCATTCATGATACAAAATAAATAGAAAAATCACTAATGTGATTTTTATACTCGTGCTTAATAGAAGACAAAAAACCTCAAACAAACAAAAACTCAAGCTCATGGGCTAAAAACTGAAAATATTCTTTTCAGGTTAGACATCTAAATAAAAAATAAAATAAACTAGCCAATTAAAAATTATTTTACTGTCACAAAAGAAACTCAAACTGAAAGCAGATTCATTGTTCACTCTCTTGAGTGGTGCCATTTGCCGTTTTTAACATGTAACCACCATCAATGCCATAAAGAGGGTGGATTGATAAGGGCTATTTTTCGCCCATCACACACACACACACAAAAAAAAGTTTCGGATTCCAACAATTGTTCAGTGTTTTTGTATACTTAATGATATATATTTTTGTTTAATATAAGATTTACGTGATAAATAAAACAGTCAGTCATAGAAATTATAGCCCGAAAATAGAGTATTTTGGCTTTTTCCTATATTTTTGTGTTTTTTTTTAAATCTTTGAATTACTTTTTTTTTTAAGAAGTGTTCCATGAACCAAATTAATTTGGACTTGCAATGATACTACTCTTTATAAGCTTTTATATGAGCATTACTTTATTTTGGTTCAGTGTGTGCTTTTACCTATTTGAGAAAAAAATATTTTGTGCAGTTCGATGCAGTTGCACTGCTATCGAAGCATATTCAGATTTGTTTTGCCGCGCTCATAAAGTATTTACGTTGTTCAGATGTCAATGTTCTATTCTAAAATTGTTGTTGTAAATATTTATTGAAGAACTTAATAATAAATAATGCTTGGAAGTCAGTGTGATTGTTGTGAAACCTGGCGAAAAACAAATAGTGATTTTTGTATGTGTTCTAACAGGAAAGTTATATCGATACTTAGAAGTTCTAAAAACTGCAATCTACAGAGTGGCTCTAAGTTGTGATCTAAATGCAGGTTATATGTATTTCGTGTGCTTCGGGCTTGAAATACTTCTCTTTCTTCTTCTGTGGTAACAATAAGAGATTATGTGTCAACGAGTACTGCCGATGACACCACAAATAAGAAACCTAATTACATTTATCAATACCTTGTTGTCACAACTCTAACACTTGTTGTATAATATGTAAGGGTAAGAACTGCCTCGTGACTGCGTCAAAAGCAGCTCAAACTCAAGCCTTTATGGAAACTGGAATCTATATTTCGTCGGGAAAACAATGCTGTAAAACTCATATTACAGGGTCAGTATTCAGTGAGTTGGCTCTGCAAGCTTTGTGTCCTATAAATGAGACTACATCAATGTATGAAAAAGATATTGAAAGTCTTTTAAACACTATCAGAAAGGTAGCAAAGAAGAGAGGCCTCAATTTTGACTCACTGGGCAGCTTTCCGAGTTCGATTATTATACTCTCATGGGTATATGGATGTCTGATTGTAACTATATTTTTGAAGTAGTAAAGTCCAAAATGCATTTATTGAAATAGAGGTCATCCCGTACTTGCAGTGTTACTTGTAAAGCTTAGAACTCATCTCTCTAATGGTGTTCTGTTCACATTATTCAATATGAGAAAAAGAATAATATCTTCTGTGCAATATGCACGCCAGGCTTTGTTTGAGAACTTTGTTTCACTAGACCTTGCAATGGAACACTACACCAGAACACACGTTATTGAAAAATAAATGTACGAGACCTTTTGGCAAGAAGATTATTTATTCCAGATCACAACAACGATATGTGATACTTGTTGTTGATGGCACATACATGCATCTGATAATCTTTCAGGACTATTCTTTCTATATAGTAAAAAAAAATTAAACACTTTCAGTGATTTAAAATGCATACCACTTGGAGATATTAAATATCTATTTAGATAAACACATTTTCCTTTTTAATCTTATCCTACCTTAAGAGTACAAAATATTGATTGTAATCGGTACAAGTTAAGTAAATATCAGCATTATGAAAACATACCAGGATCTCTGTTAAATTAAATGCTTGTTTTTTATTCAATATTATATATTTTAATGTGGGATTTTTTATGTATTGATATGTACTACCCATAGAGGAAAGAGACAGATGGAGATGCAGTATGCCGTAAAAATGGTTTGCAATATGAAGCACGTTATCGCTCAAATTTAAATGCTCTCACTTGGCCCAAACAGTACAAGCACCTGGAGCAGGGATCGATTTCTTTGGCATCACCCGTGCATTTTTTCTCTAAATGAAAGTGGTCTGCTTATTTTTAAGCATTCTAAAGCAGCATTTTATTGTATTATGAATTAAAAACTGCATTACTAAAAGTTTTCTTCTTTTTTTTCGTGAAAGAACGTGCTTGTATTGGGGCCGATTGTAGCTGATTTTAGGGTTACTTTTTTGGCGTCACCCCCGGCTACCTTACTGCATCTCCATCTATCTCTTTCCTCCATGATATGTACCACTCCTACCCTAGTGAGTAGTCTGTCCTACGTAACAGTAAAATAATTATGTCATTTGATCAATTATTTTTTAACTTGATTATTCAAGTTAAGTAAAAAAAAATCTTTAACTGTCTGGAAGTGTAAAATATAAACATTTATAATGATGGATGATCATTTATTTTTGTTTATTCAATTATTTATACAAATTACTTTACAGTAGCTTTTTCTTTAACATAAAAAAATATTATAAAATTAATTATCTTATTTTAATTCGAATTAGGATGCTGGAGCATCGTAACATATTGATTTACATAAATTTATAAATTAAACAAACCAAAACAAACAAATAACCAAAAAAAAAAAATACAGTAAGCAATTTAAATGTACTTACCTTTATTTTTTCTTTTGGTCATTTTACGTAATATTACAGAAAAAATTTTCTATGGTTATTTGACGAGATGACTGGAGTTGTAATTAATGATTTGTGCAGTGAGTCAAGGACCTGAAAAATAGCTTTGTCCGAAGCAGTACAAAAAGTGAAGAATGAAACAAAAAAAATTATCTGTGCTGTTAGTGCACTGATAAACAAAGAATCTCCCATCTATACTAATAAAATAACAAATCGCTCTGTCTGTCTGTGTGTGATGGCTAGCGAAATCTACCGCACATAGAAGTATGAAAATTCAGGAGTGATTAGTCCAAGACATGTCCTGATGCACTTGAGGCTCTTTTAATTTTTTAAGAGGTGGGGCTCCTGGGCCCCTTTAAATTTTTATGCACCAAATTGTTAATAACATGCCTCTTTTCTATCCGATCTTCTTCATTTTTCGGGTGAATTCTCCTTTCAGTTTCTACCCCATTTCTACATTTCAGTTAAGACCCTGGCACCCTTGCAAGAGGCCCGGTACAGGGCACCTTGAAATTTTAGTGCACAAAATTGTTAATAACATGCCTCTTTTCTATCCGATTTTCTTCGTTTCCGGGGTAAATTTTCCTTTCAGTTTCTGCCCCATTTCAGTTAAGACCCTGGCACCCTTGTAAGGGGCCAGGTACAGGGCACCTTGAAATTGTAGTGCACTAAATTGTTAATAACATGCCTCTTTTCTATCCAATCTTCTTCGTTTTTACGGTGAATTCTCCTTTCAGTTTCTACTCCATTTCTACATTTCAGTTAAGACTCTGGCACCCTTGAAATTTTAGTGCACTAAATTGGTAATAAATTGCTTCTTTTTTATCCGATCTTCATTTTTGGGATATTTTCTTCATTTAGTTATTCTCCCGTTTCTACATTTCAGTTAAGACCATGGGCCCCTCTAGTGTTCCGTAGGGTCCAGTCCAGGGCCCCTTAAATTTTTTGTGTGCCATGCAAATTTCACATCCCCTTCGCAGTGCGTAATTTTAAAGTTGAGTCATGAACTCTTCTCCTTAGACCAACACTCACATATTTTTATTGGGGCCCTAGGGCCCTTTTTTAAGCATTTCTCCAATTTTTTTCACATTTCTTTCAAATTATATTCTAATGATTAATTCATACCCTATGCTTAATCTTGACTAATAGAAGATCTAAAACGCTAAGTACTAAAACTTTTAACATGTTTTCATGTTAGGGCCTGTTCTCAACTATCAGTTGGCCCCTTTTGGGCCTCCTATTATAACTCTCTTAAAAATAGTCCGATTCACTAGCTTTTTTTTCTAACAACATCTTAGATTCTCCAGCTATTACATGAACGACAAAAAAATATTTCAGACTTAACTACCACCAATTTTGAATATAAATTGTCTTCTTGGGGCTCTTGGTGTCCCCTTGGTGGATTCTTTAAAAATGATCCAAATTCCTTGCAATTTTCTTTACCTTAGTTCTAGTGTCCTCTGATTACATTAAAAACTACTAAAAAGTGTATTTATGCCTAACTACATGCCACTTAAGTCCCTCTCCCCTTGAGGCCCGGTACAAGGCCCCTTGAAGCTTTTGCACCATAAATTACCTCATATTTTTATTGGGGCTCTAGGGCCCCTATTTCATACCCTATGATTCATTTTCACTAATTGAAGATCTAAAAAGCTAAGTACTAAAATATTTTCATGTTAGGGCTCTGCTCTCAACTATCAGTTGGGCCCAAAAGGCCCCCCCCCCCTGTTATAGCTCCCTTAAAAATGGTCCGATTCACAAACTTTTTTTTCTAACAACTTCTTAGGTTCTCCAGCTACTACATGAACAACCAAAAAAAATTTGTAGACTTCAGCTACCACCAATTTTGAATATCAGTTGTCTTCTTGGGCCTTTGTTGCAGCTGCTTTAAAAACTATCCTATTCTGTTGTAATTTTCTTTAACATAGTTTTAGCATCTTCCAGCTACTTTAAAACATCTAAAAAATTTTCTTATACCCAATTACATTCTAGTTAAGACCCTGACTCCCAGGGCCTGGTCTTTCTTTATACCTCAGCTACCACCTTTTTCGAACATTAATCTCCTTTTTCAGCATCAACTTACGTCTTCTCACTACAGCCGTAAATTAAAAATCGCGTTACTTTAAAGGTGACTTTAGATAAGGGATTTCATCCGTTTATTAAATATTGTGTTAATGCTAACAGTAATTCATGAAATTTACAAGGTGTGGAGGCATCTTCCACCACTTTGTGGCACGTTATTTCCTCGGGTTTAAGGGCCCAATTTCAGCGGGATTTGCTTCCTTCAACTTAAATTACAATTCAGCTACATTCTGTATTATGAAATTTTATCTTAGACTTTAGTTACCAACATTTTCTAACATTAATGGTGCATACTTTTTTTTTGTTTGATTCTTGATTCCTATGAGATTTGGCTCACTCAACTTGGTTTTCGATTGTCTCCGGCACGTGCTTGCATTTCTGGTAAATGCTGCCATATGTAGTGGGGATCTAGATTACAGGTTCATTCCGAAAGAAGTTTAGTTGGAACACACTAGACGCTGTGAAAGGCAATGGGGCCTCCGAAATCAGGTTCATTTAAAACAATTTTCAAAGATATAAAATCATACAAACTTAAGTTTTCTTTAAGGTTATTATTTATAAACCCCAGGCAACGTCGGGTGGGTCTGCCTTTGTAACAGTAAAACAGGTCGGGAAAGCTGACCATCTCCACATAAAGAATGACCCCTCCCAGTGTAATCCGTTATGCGTAAACTCGTTTTTTCCGACTAATAATGTGGAGTGTATTTAAACACATTATTTGGTGTCATTCATAGCTGGAGAATTCTATCCATTCTTAAAATACACAAGAAAAATAAACAAAGATAAACGTGTACAAAATCGAAAAAAAGGATGTATGAACGATTTTTTGCATCGTATAAAGGATATATTTTTACATTAAAACGAATAGGAATGAATTGGGATCACACCAAAACGGCGTATAAATGTAAACGTCATATAAACGATGCTTTACTGTAATTATATTTCATGCAATTTTTTATAATTTGAATTTCAGTGTTTCACCCCCAAAATCAGGGAATGTAGGACTACATCTCAGTTGATTCATGCTTTAATCAGTCTCTGATTGATTTTATTTTTTCTAAAATTTTATTTCACTCACCGATTTTGACATCCACCGTGGTTGTAAGAGGCATGGTTATAAAGATGCTTATTGCAGGAATAAAGCCACATCAAACTGATACCATCTTGTGCTGAGGAAAGATACCAAAACAAAAAATGTCATGTAGGGTTGCTAGATAGTATGTTTTTCAGGCTAATTGCACGTTGTACATTTCAACTCGTCCTATCCAATGATTTCTTTTGTTTTTTATAACATATGTGACTTGTTTTTGTTCTTTTAGTAATCATCATATAAATCCTTTTACCAGTTGAACTTTTTCAATTTATCAACAATGCTGCTACCTCTGTGCACAGTTCCATAAAATGATAACTGCTTTTCCTCGAGATAATCTTATTGCAGTATGGTGCCAGAGAAATTTATGGTGTCCAATATCTTCACACATTAATATGAAAAGTCTTCTTTTAAGTTTTGATTGGAAATTGGAAATATGACTTCAAAATTAGTTAATAGTATAATGTAATACAAACGCAGTTGGAAAATAATAACTATTAATTACTAAACTCTTTTTAAAGATAATTATTAAAAGAAGACATTACTGATGCATTTAACATAAATTAGTATGATGTAAAAAAATGAATGTAATGTAAAATAATGTAAATGAATTAAAAATGTGTTATATTCATGTGTTAAATTTTTACTTGTAGCAGGTCTCTTGCTGCTGATTGCCATTGCTCCAAATTATGACAAAATGCTTTATTTGGCGAGGAAACAAATGATCAAAATCCTCAAACTGCAAGAGCTGATTTTTTTTTTGTGTGTGTATGCTTACAGGTGACACTTTTATTCAGGTTGTTAAACAATTGATGTTGCTTATTGCATTCAATCCTACCCATATTATTTACATCACTCTATTTCTGGTAAGAATCTTCTGCTTAAAAATTAAAATCACTGAAATCTTCCACTTATTTCCTCAAAAAAAAAAAAAAAAAAAAAAGAAAAAACTTTCCACCTCCAACACACTTTTTCAATTATTCCTCTAAAATCATCAGTTCCTCTTTTACCTTTTCCTCACCAAGCACACAAAGTTTAAAATCTTCAAAACTCTTTAATTTTCAACTTTCTTCTATCTTGTTACTCTATAGTGACAAAAAATAAATAATCAAGCATCTAACTCTCTCCCTCCAAAATTTTCACTTTTGCCCCTTTGCTCCTGCAACTCTCAAATTTAAAAAACCTTTGATTTTTTTTTTTTCTGTTATATATGTCGTTTTGTTGTAACAATAAAGTTAGTATCAATCATCTAAATTTCTTGAATCCATGCCCAAAATTTCCCCTTTCTCCCATATTATATCCTCCTGAGCACACGAAGCTTAGAATCTTTAAAATTCTTAATATTTCTGTCCTATTTGTTATGTTCTAGCAACAATATGTAATCAGTTTTCTTAATAACTCAATGAAATATTACCTTCCACCCAAAACAGATAGAATTTCTAGGTATGAAGCGGTAGGGAGGAGGGGAACAAAAATGTTCACTTCTTTTTGCAATTTATTTTCTTATTCTTTTTAGATATACATTGTCAATACAACTTCACTTTAGCATTAGTCGAAGCCTCAGCAACATTTACCAAGTCTCATTAAAAATGGTGGTTAAAGAGCGATTTTAGAATCGATGTGTCGTGTCTAATCTATTTTGCTAACATATTTTTCATTTGGATACAGTTTCTTTAGAACTCTGCTTGTAGCTTATTTTGCATATTATTATTTAGTATTTCAAAGTAATAAAACATGTTTTATTTTTCTTTATAGTTTTGGCCTTGGATCATGGCTTATTGTCATCTTTGGAATTTTAACTCTACTATATAAGTTTTATAAAATGTATCAAACTTACAGCACATTTGATGATATTAGGAATTTTTATTCAATGGCTATGAAAATAGATGAGGTAAGGAAGGCTAATTTCTATATTTAATGATAATGATTGAAATATTATTATTATTATTATTTAATTGTTATAACTCAGATGTAGTCTACTATCTAGTTTATGCTAATTAATTTTATTTGGTTTTATTTATTATTATCAATTTCACTTGATTCAATTGTTAATTTCAGTTATGTCTTTAAAATTGTAAATTAAAAAAAAATCTTTTTAAAAAAATTTGACATAAAAGACAATCTAGTAGAGCATAAATGATAGAAATCATTGAATGAATATTTGCATATGATTTGGATACATTTTTTACAGAAAAAAAATATTTTGATACGGTCTGATTAGGATGGTACTTTTGTGTTAGTTAGATGCGAATATCGCTAATGGCATTTTCTCCCCTCGCGAATAGCAGCTTTTATTTTTCATGCATGTAAATTAAAAGCAATGCTTTGATTCTAAAATAAAATATTTTGGTTTATGGTATTTCTTCTTATTCATTTATTTATTTGGTACTACTTAGTTATCCTGTCGACCAGTTTTGCCAAATTCTATAAGTTGCCAAACCATTTGCCAAATTATACAAATTGACATAATTTTTATTATAAATAACGAAAGAACAAATAAATTAGTGTAACATTAATAAAAATACAAATAAAATGTCAAAATAAAAATCACTTGATGACGTAAACACATGTAACTTGCTAAAAGTCAAGTGAATGTGACATTTATGATCAACCATTATTGGCATTTAATCTTATAATAAGTACAGAACTTGTGTGAAAATATAAATTATTTGAAAACAACGTTTAAACACACAATAAAAACAAGCAGATATTGATCGAGGTTTTAGTTTATCTTATATCAATAATTTAATTTCTCACAGTCTTAATAAACATGTTAATAATCTTGATTCTCCTGTTACTGCGGTTTCCATTTCCAACCTTATCATTTTACCATTTTATAATAATATTAGCTTTAAGATGGCTAATATCTTAAGACATTATGATTTTAATGTGGTTTTTAAGCCGGTTAATAAATTATCTTTTTCTCAACTTAAGGACCAAATTCCTCCACATAATTATTGGGGCATTTACAACATTCAATGCCAATGTGGTTTGTCCTACATTGGACAAACTAAACGTAAACTCCGTTACAGAATCAATGAACACAGAAACTATGTAAAGAAAAAAGAATTACAGAAATCCTCTATCGCCTCTCATTGCTGGGGGGAGGGACATAATTTTAATTTTGACTCAGCTACCATTATCAAGAAATGTATTACTCCTCTGGATTTAGACTTTTTTGAGGCTATTCATATCCATAAATTTAAAGACTCCTTGGTTAATGATTTATCTAGTACACCATACATCTCAACTTTCTGGATGGATTTGTTGTGTCACGACACTTCACTTCCGCATTAATTTCATTGGCTGTTAGAACTTGATGGTCTTTTGGTATCATGTTTTGACATTTGGGTTTTTTCACCGTACATGTAGTTTGGGGGGGGGGGGATATTGTTTTTAAAGTTTTTATAGTTTTTACACTGAGGATGTGAGTCCTAGTACTCACGAAACGTATACGTATGGTCAAATCTGCTTGTTTTTATTGTGTGTTTAAACGTTGTTTTCAAATAATTTATTTAATCTTATAGTTTGGCGATAGATTTTTGGTCAACGGGATAACTAAGTAGTACCATTTATTTTTCTATTTTAAATGGAATGAGTGAATGGCATACATTTTAAGTATATGTAGTTATACATTTTAAAATAAAGTTTGTATTTTAAATGAAATCAGTGAAATGTTTGTATTTTTAAATGAAATAAATGCAATATGAATAGTGGCAATGAGAACAATATTTGGTGATTTATGTTCTGCACCTGGCTAACATAAAAGTATTATTTTCTATCTAAAACATTTAATCTAGTCCTTGAGTATTTATTAATAAAAAAACAGTAAAAAGTCTTGCTATTACCACCTGATTTACACTTCAGTATTTCTGTAAAACAAAATGTACATTTGGCATTTAAAAAAAAAAAGGTGCACCTCATATATTTTAGTTACCAAATTGTTACAGAGGAAAATGAAAATAACCATGGGGAATTGTATCTTTTTATCAAATTATGTTACAAAAATAAGCTCATGGGGGGACATCTTTATATTGAATTGGTAACAAACTTAGAAGTTTTTAATAAGAACACCCGATTTTGATATCTTATTTAGATTCGTTTGGCAAATTTTATCGTTGGATAAAAGACAGGAAATAGTTTAGGAATTATGCTGGTGTAAAGTTTGAAACTCTTGACATTAAATTCCCTTTTAATAGTTGCATAATGGACTTCAATTAATCTTAGTTGTTTGTTTGTATAATTTTTTTAATGCAATATATGTAAGCTTACTACTTTTTGTTACTTGTGGACGTGAATTTTAAAACTTGCTTTATCCAGAAAATTAGGTTTTTGGAAATCGCAAAAAACCTCTAACTGCATCCATTGGTTATTATTGTAAGACAAGATTTTACAATGCCAGAAATCTAATATATAAAGCTGAAAATTTGTCTGTCTGTGTATAATTCTATACAAATCCATAGTTTGGAAGCCGGAATTGTGAAATGTTACATACATGTGTATTAAAACACGGCCGAGGCAACTTAAGTAAACCGGAATCAAAATAATTTATAGTTAATTTTTAATTAATAAAAAATCACCAATTTAACAGCAGTTTCCTATCAAATTTAAACATTTTTCATTATAGCAGTTGCCAACAATTAATATTCCACAATAAAATTCTTACCACAACAATGACTTTTCTGTTGCAAAATTTCCACATGAAAAATGAAATAAATAATTTGACATATTTTTAAAAAGGTGAATATTACTTCATAACTTTTCTATTCCAAGATTTCCACCTGAAAAATAAAAATGAAACAAATAGTTTGAAGAATTTAAAAAAAAGTTAATATTATGTCATATTGGAAATGGAAATATAATGAACATCAGCAGGGGAATATATAATGCCATATGAGTTTTAGAAGCGTATTGAAACATGATAAAAACCCGATTATGGAAATATTGAGGTTATCTGAATTTGTTTTCACCATGTGTATTTGTGTATAATACTTCAACTTCTTTTTTTTAATGTTTGTTTTATACTGTGTATTTAATTTTGAAATTGATTTTTCAAAACAAACATTCTTAAAATTCCAGGAAACGCCACAAACTTTATCCTGTACAGTGTAAAATTAGTTTTTTTTTTTTACAGATTGTAATGTGTTTTAGTGCAGGTTTACGAACAGAATAGATTGATAGAGAAAACACGATTATTTTAAATTTTGGATGATGTGGGGGTGGGTGGGTTGTTTGTTTGCCCCTCTATCTTTATTTGCCACAAGAAAGGTTAAACCAATGAAAAAATTCAGCAGTGTGACTTGACAAAATAGATTAAGTAATGCATGAAAACCTTGAAAATATTGTTGAAATAATAACTTTGAATATATGCAACTTCATGAATCCTATATATATAATATTATGTTTTCAGTGATAAGGTAAGTGTAAAATGTACTTACAGTAATGTGCCAGAATGATGAAACAGATTTCTTTGAAGATTTCTTTATTGGAGCTAACATACAGGAACATTTTACTCCGTTCCAAAATTAATGAACACTTGAGACGATAGTCCACCTGCACTCGAGGGTGATATGTTACTTTGGAGAAAGGGATTTAAAGTTAATGAAATAAAATTTTTAAGTTGGTAATATTTAAGAACTTGAAATTATTGAATTAAAATTGAATTAAAAGTTAAAATCTTAAAGGTATGAAATCCCTCTATCCAAAGACACATATTGACCGGAAAGTAGAGTGGATAGACATTGCGTTAAAATGAGATTAGAATTAAAGCCATCTAAAAATTATTAATTATATAACATTTAATTGTTGAGAAATGATAAATAAAGAAAACATAAATTACTCACCCAACTCTTGTGTGTGTGAAAATGGAATAAATAATCACTAAAATATAGATGACATCATCAAACATTTATTTAAACATGAATTAAAGATATTTGAATTCCGGAATTAAAAAAACAAAAGGGGGGGGGGAGGAGGAGATGGATCGAGGTAATCACTATTGTTTAATACATAAAAATCATATTCTCATATTCACTTAATGAGATGTACTCAATAGATATATGGCTATTTTTTCAATTAATATTTTGTTAGTTTTAAAGAGGATATCCAACAGAAATAAAGTTCTCTCAATGTTCAAAGTCTGGAATTTAACGTTAGTATTATATTCGTTGAGTCTTTAACACTTTGGTAGTTTCGAAAGGAAATTTAGCTGGAACCACAAATCTTTCAATGTTCAAGTCCGGAATTACCGTTAGCACTTAGTCCGTCGAATATTTCTATTTTAGTTGTATGAGATGAAGTCAGTAGAATCGAGCGTACAAAATTATATTTCACTATGATAACGTAAATTAAGATGAAGTAGAAATAATCAGGTTAGCACAGAGAATCAATAAATATATTTCACAATGTTGGAATTAAATAACATTGGGATGGATCTCCTGTCGGAACTTGGGATGAGCTATTTTGTTGAATCCATGTACATGATGTTCCCCAACCGCTCTTGGATTATCGATGTCCAGAGAATCAAGTTTGAGCATTAGTCATTGAGTGTGTAAATCCTTAGCCGTAGTCAATTTCATCTAAATTACGAACAATTTCATTTTCTTTGAATCAATGGTAATCTTCAAATAAAATATCAGATTCTTCCAGCACATCTAACTTTCCTTCTGCCCAGTCGCAGCTGAAGCTACTCCAAGCTCCCACACCAACGTCTGTCTGCTTAATCCCCAAATGACAGACTCAAAACAGATCTCAGCCTGAAAGAATGTGTAAGATTTTGAAAATGACCAATCCGATGCATTCAAGTACCGCACGTCCATCCGGGCACGCATGAGTTGAATGAACTATCCGCGTGGGTGTCTCACGACATCCCCAAATTGTACGAAAAAAATGGCGCAGAAATGCATCCTTTTATCAGTGGCGGACAGAAAGCATCGCGCCAACATTTAAACATAGGAAAATGCAGAAAACGTTAAATCAAATATCTCCAATATTTGTTGACGGATTTTTCTGCAACTTATATCAAATTAATCAGAAAAATATATTCTTTCTATTGACTATAGATTGAGCACGCAATATTAAAAAATAAAATATTTTTATTTACGTTGTTTTAAACTTATAAATAACATTGAATCACGATCTTTTCGGAAAAGTAAACACGAACGTAAAACTTTGTTTACACATATTATTGTTATTGTTTAGTTTAATATATTTTAATGAATGATTGAAAGATAGAATTTAAGTTTGATTGAGGAAAATAAATAAAATGAATAACTTTATTAAGAGGAAACTTAAATATTTTGAAGAGAATTTTCTAGAATTGAAGTTGAGTTTAAAATGAATAAATATTAATTTAAGATTGAGGAAGATAAATAAATGATAAAATTGAGATTATTTACTGCTAGAGATGTTGCATTTTATGACAGAGGGCACCTCATTATTCAACAGCATAAGTAATTTTGAGCGATTAGCAACTTGTAGTATACTTTAACAACTCTATCGCCGATTTAAATTAACAATTTTTCGCTGAAACTTCTTCATACTAAACAATTATGCTTATTAAACTTTGAGTTATTACAATCATCGGCACTTAGCCATATACTTTAGATATTCGCTGAAACTTCATAAAAATATACCAGATAGTACCATAAGTTAGCCATCAGACATCGCACACCGAAACATGAAATCGCTGTCCCTTTAAATCAGGACGAAAACCTATTGGCCAATCAGAATCGACTATGCAATTTGCATAAGTCGGAAGATACTTAACATTTACTTTTAATTTGAATAACATTTAATAAATATTACAATGACTTTAGAAAAATTACTTTAATATGAAAATGACTTAAAAAGATGATTTTACATGTTAATTGAATTTAAATACTTATCTTAGAAAAAAATGAATATGAGCGAATGCGATCGCAAGTAAAATTGTCGTATATGGTCTACGACCGAAATGCGATACGCAACCACCCAACCGTGGCGGTAAAAACGTAAACAAACGTCGAAAGGCGGCAATGAAAAGAAAATATCGCGTTGTCGAGTTCAGGTAGACTTTACAAATTGCTTAATGAAAAAAATAGAAATTAGAAAGAAAAAAATGCTTGGGAATACTTTTCCACAGAATGCCCCTCTTTCCCATTCATTTTGATTTTCTGCAATAAAGTTCATTACAAAAGTTCGTGTAATAATGGCAGGATCAAAAGAAAGTTTTTTTTTTTTTTTTTCGTGGAAAGTTCATCATCATAAAAAGACTTCTCTGAATCTGAGAAAGCAATCCTTTATGAGGGATTTCGTCAAAATATCTGCATAGTTCTCTTTTGACATAACATGCTTAATGTCGAAGAGGCCATTGTTATACCAGTCTGTTATAAACTTGTATTTAAGATCAATGTAACGATTCTTTATGGTATCAGCTTTATGTTTGGTGAAGGAAATGGCAGCAGTATTATCACAAAAGAGCATTGGACGTTGAATAGTAATAATGTCCAAGTTAAGACTTTTCTGAATTTCAATTAGAGACATGTTTAAGAACTTTAGTTCTTTTACAGCTTCTGTCGCTGCTATTATTTCTGCTTCCATTGGACTCAAGGCTACGCAATTTTGTTTAGTTACTCTCCAGGTTACTGGAATATGATTTAAGAAAAAAATGTAGCTGCTCCAGGATTTTCGATCAGTTGTGTCACTTGCCCAAGAAGCGTCGACATAGACAGCTAGCTGGATTGGAGGGTCAGATTTTGCTAACTTCAATCCCAAAGATTTTGTCGAAGAGAGATACATCAGGATTCGCAGGAGTGCTTTGTAGTGCAACAGGTTGTGGCTTTCTGTAAATTGTGAAAGTGCAGCAACAGGCCAAGCAATGTCTGGACGGCATCGATGAGCAATGTACTGTAGGCATCCCAGTAAGTTTCGGTATGGCAGGCTCTCGGGAAATTCGTCATCTTCAGCAACTGGAACAGGATTATATCCAGGAGGGGAAGGAAGAGATATATTACTAAAATCAGGGACATCAAATTTCTTTAAACACTTTTCAATATAATGTTCACAGTTAATATTAACTATTGCATCCTCTTCTCTTTTAAAATTGATACCTAGTAACATTGAAATAGGACCTAAATTTTTAACTTCATAAATGGATTCAATTAACTGTACTACTTCTTTTAAAATTTCATCATTCTTCGCAAAAATAGGCAAATCATCCACATACACTATAACTATTGCTTCACTTTTATAAGAGTATACACAAGTTAACCCTTGTACTTCACTGAATCCATTTGCAATTAACTTATTATGCAAATCATGGTACCAACATCTTCCAGCTTGGTGAAGCCCATAGATTGCTTTCTTTAACTTTAAAACACAGTGTTCTTTCCCTGGAATTGTATAATCTTCAGGTTGTTTGATGCAAATTTCTTTATCAATATCCCCATATAAGTATGCACATTTAACATCAAGAAGACAATGCACCCAATTCAATATTCTAATGAAAAAAGCTATGAAAAGACGAATGAGTGTAAAATTTATTACTAAACTAAATGTGTCATTGTAATCTAAACTTTCTCTCTGATTGTTACCTAGTGCAACTAAACGTGCTTTAAATATGCAATTCTTCCCTTCACTATTTTCTTTTACGGTATAAACCCATTTGGTTCCTATAACTTTCTGATCAACTAATGGGACAGGTGTCCAAACGTGTCTATCTAACATGGTTTGAATCTCTTGATCTATTGCCTCCTTCCATTTTTGTGCCTCTGGAAGTTGTTTTGCTTGTGTCACATTTTGTGGTACAATTATTTCAGTTAGGAGCGCTTCTTCAGCTAATTCACTTTCAAGTTCTTTATCTAGCTTAATTGGGCCTTCATATGTATTCCCTAATGAAAAATTTGCCACAGTATCATTCAATATGATTTTATGCATTTTACAATATTCACGTAAATCTTGTTTTGATCTTAACCTGGAACCAGTTGGAGATAAGATATAAATATCAATTTTACCTTTAGTTTTTCCTTTCTTTCTTTTCTTCATAAATCGGTAAAATGTTGCTTCTGCTTCTTCCTGTTCCTTCAGAATATTCTCTGCTAATTCATCTTCAGATGTTGATACATCATCTTCCATTTTCTCTTCGGATCCAGATTCATCTTGCTGCATTACTTTCTCAACTTCTGTCGGAGTTGTAGAGCTACTTGGTTGATGGACAGTCAAGTTATCTTCCATTGTCGGTGAATTGTTATGACCTGTAAAGAATTCATTATCATCATTTGAAAAATCAACAAACGTGCAATGTATTATTTTCCGTTCAGGAGAACTGTTCAGTTGCGCTTCGTCAAACGTTACATGCTTTGACTCAACTACTTTATTTTCTTTAGGGAAATAAATGCAATATCCACATGATCCTATACCATATCCTACAAAAACTCCTCTTTTTGCTCTTGATTGAAATTTATTTAATTTTTCTTTAGGTTGATGTACATACACAATGCATCCATAACGTTTCAAACGACGAATAGATGGTTTAGCTCCGTACCATCGTTAAAACGGTATTGCTTCTATCCCTGTGTGAAATATTCGATTGTGAATGTAATTTATTGCCATAACTGTCTCAACCCATAGATTAGGCGGCAGATTAGCTATATTTATAATATGTAATAAATATACAAAATAATGTTGAAAAAACTCAATCCATAAAAAATGACAAGTAAAAACTTTTTATTACAATAAAAAATGCATTTACATTTTTATAGCATGTTCCTCACAAAATGGATGCATATGATCCATACTATGTACTTGTCATATTTTTGGCATGTGTATTTAGTTTTTCTGCCCTCATTCTTTGTCGTAACTTAGATGTTTTGCCATCTTAACTGTGGTGAAGTTAATTTGTTGAGAAGAAACATAAGTGGCGAGAATAAACATTTTCTTGAATGCCGTAAATAGTGTGATCGTATAGCTAAGATGATAAGGTTGACTTGCAGTAAAAATAAAAGGAATAGTCTTACTTAAATGACAACAGTAGACACATTGAAGAGACAGCAGTTATAAAAATCTTCTTTATTCGTTGATTCACTTGAGAGGTGGAAGGTAATTAGGAGAAGTAGGTCACTGTACACATTCGAAGAGCGTTCTACGTAGAATTATTAAAAACTTGAAGTAATTCCATGGCTACAAGGAATACTGGCTAAAGTTGGTTAAAATCCTTTCTCAGAGAATGTCTTGAAGATAACAAAGTCGAAAAAGCATTGAATTAAATTCCATCAGCGATCTGCGACAAACTTTTACTTATTAAATGAGCACCTTAGAATAATATGATCGCTGAACAGTGCTCACAATCCTTCAAACAGGCACTAAGGCCCGATTTGAAAAAGACAAAACACGTTGTCAAAAATACATCTTAAAACTTTTGTAAATTCTTAAAATCTGTTAAAAAACTGGCTGCATTGATATATATACTACATAAAAGGGGTTTACAAAACTACCTTCAGAAATGATTTAAATCTATTCGTTAAATTAAATTTACGTATTATGAACTGTAGAACGAATAGCAGCTGGGAGAAAACGAAACTACGAAGCGAAGACACACCTCCAAATGACGCGGGAGATAAAAATAGAACAGAGGAAGGGGAAAATCTGAAATCAAAACGTTCTGTTACATGCAGTAAAAAGGAAAGAAAAAAAGCGATTTGAACGATGTTTTGCGTCAAAAATAAATAGTTTAAAACGTGAGATAATAATGCTGCATTACGATTTAAAAAAATAAATAATAAATGTGATTACTACATCACATTAACTTTAAAAGATAACTGAGCAGTAAAATCTACACGTGATAATAGAATGACTTGAGTAGTCTCACGGGTGTTTGTCACACCCATTGAATACAATTAAGAAAAAGAAAATATTGTTGGAATTTCTCTAAGAATTCTTTCCATTTAAGAGGAAGACCTTTAATAATGTTTATGTCTTGTGACACATTTCAGTACAGGGGGGGTGGGGGGGGGGGGGGAGTTATCGCCCAAGGCAAAATAATAGGCTCTCAGTAGTGGGTTTCAGTTTTGGTCATCTGACAGTATCGGCTGGTTTTATATTTGCCGTATGTGTCAATTAATTTATTTCATACATCAATTTGACTTCCTGCCTACGAGGTTCCTAGAGGAATTGTCAGTTATTGGCGAGACAACATTGCGTTAATCTCTCTAAAATTTGACTACCGTTAATTTACCGGCAATTCTTATAATAGGTCGAAATTTAGCCAATATCCCTTACTGTTGGGGTCTAATATTAAGGTTAAGGAAGGTAAAACATATAAATTTGGAGAATTTTACGAATTTCAGAAGACTATTTCTAATATATTTTCAGAAATGAAAATTAAAAACTTTAAAAATGTTTTCTGAAAAATCTGTTTTCTGAATGTTTTCATGAACAGTCAGCTATGAAAAAACATTCTATTTCCAAAAATGGATTGTTATATTTAATATTTAAAGAAAGTGATTGTCTACAGTTTGTATGACATTGTAGGTGTAATGAGCTATCAATTTAAATGTATGATAATTTCTTGGAATTTTACAACAATTTTCATAAATTAACATACAGAAAATGTATGAAAAATCATCCATCGTTTGAATTGGCATAGCTATAGAAGTTTTTATTTTATGACTTAGACCTAATGACTTCATTACATTCTTAGTAACTCAAATTGTATATTTATTGAAGAAAAAAAAAGGTAAACTATCATTATTTTGTCATGAAGGTATTCTTTGTAGGTATCAATTATTGCATGTTTTCTTAAAATTGTAAAAATTAAAAAGGAAAATGCTTCAAAATAATTTATTGAACGAATGAATTTGACTTTTTATATACTAATTTAACTGAAACAAGCCTGTATTTCACTCATTTTTGCTTTATATGTATTTATTTATTTATTTTACTTAAGTGGTTCCAAATTGAAGGGGTACCTTAAAGAAATATGAGTGAGTATATTAATTTTAATGGTAGAAATAGTGTAAAAGGTACATTTTCATTAGCCAGGTGCCAGTCTCACCGATTGCTGATCTTTCTTGCCTGTAGCAACTTTTATTTTTGTTCGTGTAAATTAGAAACAATGATTTGTTGTTTAAATTAAATGGTTTTGGTTTATCTCAATACACATCACAATACATACATTTGTTGAACATACAACAATACATTTAAAGCTATATATTGTAAAATATATATTTTCTTTTTTTTTTTCAAATTAAAATAATAAAAGGTATGTATTTTAAATGAATGCAGAATATGCATTATTAAAGTATATATTTTAAATAAAATGCCTGAAAGGTTTATATTTTCAATAAAATGACTGCAATGGGAATAACGGGAATTACAATATTTAACAACTTATCACTTGCACTGGCTAATGAAAAAGTGCTGTGTAAATCTTTAAAAAATAAGTTCCGAACATAAATGAGTTTGAGAAATTTTAGAGTAAAATATTTATATTTTGCTTATATATATATTTTAATTATTATTACAGAATAAAGTGAGTCATATGACATGGCATGAAGTTCAGTGCCGACTTAGAGAAGTACAACATGAACAACAGATGTGTGTTCATAAGTCAGATTTAACAGAATTAGGTAGGTCTGATATCAGTCATTTTTTCTGTGTATTATATTTTTGGTGAATGACATACAAATAAGAATTTTTTAAGAACTACTGTCTGATAAGGGCCTTAGATCTTTTAAAAAATGTTCACTGCAATCTGGTCTTAAGAAAGTGAGATTTTTTTGCCAAATGATATAAATGGCTATGAAAACAAAAGGTATGAATTATTATGTTTATTTATGTATGAAAAAATTTGCTTCCATAAACATGTATTAGATAAATTACTTCTGTTTGTATATAATAAGAAATTAATAGCTTCTGCATGTTAAATGTATACGGGTGATTTAATTTAAAAGAGTATCCGTATAGCAAAACTTTCAACATTATTACTTATTTAATATCTCTATATTCAATGTACGGGTAACGTTTTTTTTTTTTTTTCACTTTCTAAATGCAAAAACTCGTTTTTTAAACAATTCACGTGAACATTATTAATAATTTTTAATCCAATTCTGCGCAAATGATTTGACTAAATCGTCTGCTTCTTTCAATGTTTTTATTTATTTTATTTTTTAAAACTCATTTCGTAAGATTATGAATGGCAACAACAAAAATTGTCTGCATGAACTAATTCTTGACTTTAATGAAAACGTCATGTTATTCTGTAGAAGAACATGTTTTTCTTGATAATTACGTCATGTCTAAATCATTTTAAAAAACGCGAGAGAAATTTCATTTGAAGTTACCATTAAGACCAATACCTTCAAAATACTGTGACGTGAATAATTGGATATTCACAAATTATCGTGATCGTAGGCTAGAGTTATATTCGATGTGAAAAATGGAGACAATAACCCTAAATTTAATAATTTACTTAGTTCTTTTAAGTCATTTAAAAGGAGAAGATTCAAAACATTCTTACTTGAAACTTAAGCAGTGTTGAGGAAGAGTCAGGAACGACACTTTCTTGAAGATGAAATTAATCTTTATTGAATATTAGTTATGGTGAAAAGGAATATTTTTCCTATTTGATCACCCATAATAGTCTTTAAAAATAATCGGCACTTAGATCAAAAGAATCCTTGAGAGAATAGCTATTACTCAATTGAAGAACAAAACTCCGTTGATAAAAAAAAAAAGGGCACATCTACAAGCAAAAATTCACAACCCCATTTCAACATTCCTTTCAGAACTAAAACTGACTAAAAAAATTAAGGGAAACAGCATTTAAACATCTCTACGGGGCACACAAAAGTAATTAAGTGAGAGGTTTAAAACAATTGATTAAATTTAAAAGCCACCAGTATTCAGGAAGCAAATCACAATATGAAACCGAAAGTAATACAATCCAATTCGCTCACGAAACAAAACGTCACTTGGTCGAAATCATAACAGGCACTCATGCCTACTGAGCATGCGCACATCCACAGCCTCGGATGAAGGAAGGAGAGAAAAAAAGGAAGGAATAAATAGATGACGTGCGTATGTTCAGGCACTGGGGAAAAGAGAACTTACAGGGCCATGCCAACGTGTTGTCATCGAGGGAGAAGGGGGAAAAAAATCTTAACAGCAAAGCTGCGGTTCCGTTACAGACGCAGGCCGGCGAATAGGTGGACAAAAAATTTCATCTCACAAATACTACATCTTTAAAATGGTTAAAAGATTTCGATCAACAGGAAGTGTCATGGATGGGGATAAACAGTAAATTCGAACTGTGTTAACACTGGAAGTGCTTGATAACATCAAAATTTCCTTGGAACAAATCCCAGGTAAGTCCATATGAAAATTACAGTTGGAGCAAGGGATATCCTATGGTTCAGCACATCAGGCTGTGAGACACTATTTGAAATTTTACCCATATTGTTTACAGTCCATGCAGGAATTGCGTCCCCAAGTGATCCAGGAAACTGACTGCATTTTTGTGTTTGGTTTCGCCGATTTATTCACAACAACATTCAAAAGCTTAATGATGTTTACTTCTCAGATGAAGCTTGGTTCCACCTTAATGGCTATGTAAATAGTAAACGATTCTGCCTATGGAGTCAAGAGAATACCCATGAGCTAAGGGAATTGTCTTTACACATCCAAAAGATAGGTGTGTGGTGTGCACTGTCATTGCGAAAAGTGATAGAACCATTTTTTTTTTTTTTAATCCAAACCAGCAATTCTGAAATGTACCTTGACATAATTCAAACTTTTATTTCTTCACTGGAGATACAGGACCGTTACTGCTGGTTTCAGCAAGACTGAGCCCCTTCACACACATCAAACCTAACAATGGAAGGGCTTAAGGGTGTATTCCGATCCAAACTGCTTATTTTCTGATTCATTTTAAAATTCATTTTTGCTCTCAAACGCATCAAACTTGGAAATTCTCTTATTTAGAAACTATATAATGTGCGGTGCTCCTTAATTTTTTGATAAATGCAGAAAATACTGTAAAACACGCTGTCTAAGTGGACGTTTTGAACAGAATTTTCCGAAGCGGGCGATCTGGGAATGAAAAAAATGGTCATACTAAGAAAATAATTGTTTAAAAATCGAATTCTAATTAATTGAGCTGAAAATGAAATCACACGGCATGTTAAACATGTCTTCAGAAATCACCCCAGCAAGTTTCATGTTTTTACTTTTAAAAATAAGTCTGAAAATGTCTCAGAAAATTTCGAGCTGTTGAAGGTGGAAAAATATTTTTTCGAATACACCCTTAAGGAATTCTTTGACGACCACTTGATTTCAATAGGCCTCTGGCTCTCACCGGTCACCAGACCTTTTCCCGTTAGATTTTTTTAAAGTAGGGTTTTTCAGAGAAGTCCTGCAAACATCGATGAATTAAAACAAATCATTACTGAAGAAATCTCGTCAATAACACTAACAATGTTGTGAAGCGTCTCAAAAAACTTGTTTTGACGTGTTCATGTTTGTATTCAAAATGGTGGTAAATATTTGCTGTAAGGAATGATAATATAAAAAATTTGAATAAAATTATGTTTTTTCAAAAATAAAATTATCACAGGATTAAATAACAATGTGCATCTCCATTTCTGTTTTACTTCACAAATAAAGTTTTAACAGTCCAACAGTGCTGGAAATTGTCTCCCACACTTAAACAAGGTTCAAACAATTATACTTCAGTATTAGAATAGTTGCCACATCCGTCAGATTTAAGGGTAATAAGAAAAACCAATGGGTACTCTTTTAATTTGATGACCCTGTATAATAGCAGATTAAGAGCTTTTGCATATTAAATAAATTATATAAATATTGAAAAACTACTTTGCATGAAATGAGGAGTTTTTTTTTAAATAAGAGACCCTTTTTTTTTTTCTAAGGTTATTTGCTCATATCTCACATCCCCCCCCCCCCCCCCCCCTCCGCATAACTGGCAAATGTCTTTTTTTTTTTTATTATTACTTTTGAAATATCACTTACCAAAATTATACAATATTATTTTTCTATATAACTTTCTCAATCATCTACACAAATTTTCCAACATATTGGAAGTTTTTGTATTTTGAAAAAAATTAGAATATAATTTTTAAACCATATGTATACAACTTATCATGATTTCAGTGAGTACAAGTAGAAAAATTGCCTGTTGCTGTTAAAAAAAAAAGTCACGTATATTTGATTCAACCTCGTATAAGTGTTTCCTTATAAGCTATGATTTAACATATGTTTTTGAATATATAATCATAATTTTTTAAATAAATATGTGGAGTAAAAATATACTGGAACTGTTTTTAACTAATTTTGATCAAACTAAAGATTATATACTATATATCAATCATTGATTTTTAAGTGCAATAAATTTAATGCTTATGTTGCAATTCAAGGGGACAATGAAAAAACAAAGTTTTACATTAATTTGTTTCTGGCTTTCTAAATACTATTATCATATATTAAAAATATGTTTGTACCTTATAAAACATTCATTGCTCATAATTATGTATACTAATAAAAGAAAAGCGTTTGTCTGTTTGTGTGTGTATGTGTGTGCATGCACACAATAGCTGGGAAAGTCTAGTAGAAAAAGGCATGTAAAGGTCTGAAAATTTGGATGAGGATAGTCCAAGGCAGATCACCTGAGGCTCAGATTTTTCATTAATTAACAGAGATATTTATTAAAAGCTATAATGCACATCTCTAAATGGCTTGTGTTCACCTTTCAAAATCATTCCACAGAGAAGATCCAAAGGGGAAAAATGGCTCTTTTTATCCCTCCACGCTTCCGTCAAAGCCTCCATTGTCTTAAATATTTAAAATGTGACAAAACAAAACAAAACAAAACAAAAAAAAAACCAAAAAAAAAAACAAAAACAAAAAAAAACAAATGACATCTATGTACTTTAAAGTTTAGGCATTCTAGCAGCACAATCCATTTAAAAAATACGAATGTTAACCTTTTTTTTTTTAACTGCAAAAAAATTTGGACACTTTGATTTTGTGGGGTTTTTAAGTGTAAGTATCAACTAATCAAAATACAGGAAAACAAATAATATCCACTTAACCAGCATAATTTCCCCTTAAAATAACATCTTATGTTTAAAAAAATATTAACCATTTAAAAGCATTTCTTTTCTGAATATTGTTTCCAAGTTTTTGCTTTATTTTATTTTTTTGTTGTTGTTGTTGTTTTCTCAATGCTTAAAAAGTTGCATCTGACCAAAAAAAAAAAAAAGACTACATAATTTAATAATTTGTTGTGTATTTCCTAACAAAATGAGGATGCTCTGTAATTTTTGTAAGCTCCACACATGGATTTATTAAATACTGGGACTTCAGACACTGGGAATTTTCACTTACATTTAAGGGTGCATTTTTTTTCCCCTTGAGAGGGCAGGTGCTATGCCTTTAAAAATTGGTTTAGAGGGAAGAAATTACTCATAAAATTAACAAGGATTAATGTTTGGGAAATTAACTTGTCAAAATATAAGTTGATTGATGTGTTTATATTAGATGGTTACTTAAAACTATAAATTGTCGACAGTTATTAGGCTCTTTTCAAAATCAATAAATTATAAATTCTAATCAACATTCTTCATATTTGACAGTTATTAGATTCAACTCATTATAACTAGGCTATAAATTTAAATTAAATCAATTTAAGAAATTGATGATTACATTTAGATCTTAAATTCTAATTCACTTGCTCTGTCTGACATTTATTATAATGTTTAGATCGCAAATCATAAAATTTAGAATTTAGCAATGACTGCTGTTGGTGCAATTGTGGTGGCCCTATTGCAGCCATAAAACCACATCAGTCAAGTTCCTTATCAAATTAAATTAAAGATCCTACCTATTTTGACTAGTTCCCTTCTGGTGAGAGAAAACGGAAATAGGAATTTAGAAGAAAATCCCCATAGAAATAAATCATTGGGATCTGCAATCAGTTCCTGAGTCACATTCTTTTAGTACACCAGGCCAGTTGACTATATGGAACTCAGTTCCTCACATATCGTATATAGATTATTACTTAACAATACAGAACTAAATGTCTTAGACTGTAGAATTACACAGGAATTTGTTTGGGAAGTGGGAGGAGGGCATTGCTGAGAAGGGAAGACTAAAGATCCTATATTAGAGAGAGATTGGATATTGACGAAATGACCGCCATTTCCGTTACAAAGTAGATGGAAAGCTGTACAACTCAATGCATTTTCGTCAGCGTCTGACACTTTTTATTTTATCAAAATTATGAAAATTTCATTTTATATGCCTTCTGAGAGTCTATCAGAACATAAATACAAGCACATTTCCATTATAATGAGTAAGAATTCTCAGAAAATGCATTTTTTTCATTCTGCTGAAATACAGGTTTAACATTTCGAGATTGCTCGGAGAGCAGACAAAATTTTTGGAAGAGGTTGTTATATTTTGGAATTTTCATTTAAAATAAACATATTTTAGTTTAAACATAACACAAGAAATGCTAGAAATGTAATTTTATGTAGTGTAGGTATCTACTTTTTGCTTTCCCTGTCTAAATGTTCATTACTATAGATAAATTAGGTATACTTTTCTAAATAAATAAATAAATAAAATGTATTAGAGGAAACTCTTTTGAATTTTAAAAGAAAGTTAAAAATATATCATTTAATAGCAATAAGAAATTTAAAAAACAATTACTGAAATATTCAGAAAAGTATAAGATTTTTGAGATATATTCCGTTATATCGTCTGTATTATAGTATTTGTATTCATAAATTTAGATAGCTTTAAAGGAACTGATTGGTTGTATGAAATTAAAAAATTAAAAAGTTTCAATTTTCCAGCTTTAATACATTTTATAATACTAAGTGTAACTAAATATCGGGGGGGGGGGGGGGGGAGAAAACAAAACTGAAACTGAAAAAAAGATTTACTCACATATTCTTAGTAATGTTTATTTTTTATTTTAAAGGCTTTCTGCTTTAGAGTGTATATATTGTGAATTTATATATTTTTGCAATTGTCAGAGTCTGCGCTAATTTTTATGCGGAAAATTGAAACTTCGAAATGCTTGGCTTCTGTGCCCTTAAATTCAGCAGATTTTTAAAAAAGAAAATAATATTAAAAACAGGGATGTAGTGGAGGGTATATGCCGTATACCCTCTGGATTTTTTTAAGTAACACCGTATACCCTCTGTTTCTCAAGAAAGCTATAGTATATATACACTAGGGTATACCCTCTGCCTTGAGCGTATACCCTCTGCTTAGAACGTATACCCTCTGTTTTTTTTACGACTACACCACTGATTAAAAATGAACAGTTTAAGTATTTATAATTTATAAAAATTTTCGTATTTTGAATAGATTGCACTATATACAATTTTATTATAGATTACATTCTTCAAATGAATATTTCAAAATCTAAACAAAATTTATCTGTAACAACGGATGCCAATTATCACCAGCTGTCAAACTTCGAAATTATTTACACGTTTTGCTTATTCACTATGCAAAGATTTAAATAAAAAGCAGTTTTTAAATGTAAAACAACAGACACAGAAATGAATTTTTTTTTTTATGTTATTCGCTTCGACCGTAGTTATTATAATAAAACTGCTTAAAGTTGACCGCATACACATCAATTTGGCCTCAGACAATTTAAAATATGTTACAAAATAAATAAACATTCGTAAATATTGAAAAAGTAACTCTAAAAACAAAAACAACTTAGCATATAAACAGTATAGCAAGTCTTGATGCAATATTTAAAACGCTGTATCTTTCAAAATCCAAATTTTCTTCAGAGTGTAATAACGACGTATACGAAAGGCATAACTTAAATGGCAGATTTGTCAAATCTGTCGGTGCCGCAATGTCCAATCTCCCTTTAATGTAGGATCTCTAGGGAAGACTTTACGTTGGGTTATGAAATAAGGAAGGGGAGGAGGGGGGTTGATGAGAAGGAAAGACTACATTGGGTTATGGATATGAGCTAAATTTTATGATTAGTTATAAAAAAAAAAAAAAAAAATACAGACCATAGTCTTATCAGCCCTCCCTTCCGTCTACCCTTTGGTATTGGTGTCCAAAATGAAATGTTGTTTATTACAGGCCAAAATTTGACACAGATTCCTCTTTATCCTACCAATGTATAATTTTATAACCATAAATCAAATGTGTATATTTTTTGTTTAAGTTTTTTTGTCACCTTCTTCAATATTGATGTAGAATAATGTAACAATGTATGATATATTGAATAATTTCAGTCTAATTTTGATACTTATCTTAAAAAAAAAAAAAAAAAAAAAAATCTGGAAAATTTTTGTAGACACCACAAATTTAAGCAAGTGATTTTTTAATATTTTTACACTTTTTCTACTGTATATCAAACTTAAGTATACTTTTATTTATTTCAGATATTTCACATAGAATTCTGAGGCATAAAAATTATCTTGTGTCTATGGTGAATAAAAATATTTTGCCTATCAAATTTAAAATCAGATTTATAGGAGAATGGTGAGTAATCACAATTTCAATTAGCACATTTTGTTTTAAGTCTCATAGCTGTTAAGTTGATGCAAAGCTCATCTATTTTTCTTTTGATTTCAGGGTGTATATGTCATCTGCATATGAAAGAGTTTTAAATTTAATATTTTTTAGTAAGTATTTCTTAATCTGCTTCAATTATTCATAAATGAGCAACAATGTTGAATTTCCTATCTGTTTTTTAAATTGATTCTTGAAAAAATTAAATGTTCTTTTTTTATCTATATATATAAAATAAGAGATGTCTGTCTGCCTGCCTGCCTGACCATGGAAAACTCCGAAATTATAACACCTAGACCTCTGAAATTTTTGTCATGTGTAGATGCTATTACCAAAAAGTGCACTTCGCCGCCGGATTTTGAAATTTCAATTTAGATATTTTAAAAAAAATTAAAACGTAATTAAAACGTTATGTGTTAGAGGCTATTTACAGCTCTAAGCCAATCTGCTGCAATAAAACGTTATGGGTTTCAGGCTATTTGCAGCTCTAAGCCAATCCGTGGCAAAGAAGAAACCAGCCAATGAGAGCAGGTGGTAAATATGAGATACAGCGGCTGCATTTCCTAGCCTAACTGTAGTGGGAAATTGCACTGTTTATTTTTCATGCTTTATTTATTTTGTTACTATAAGATTTAATCTTATTGACATTATTTTATAATGTTTTTTATATTGTTTATAAGAAGTGATATAATACAATTCACGTAAGTTACTTTAAATTGTATTCGTTCTTTGTATTAATATCTATTTACATACGCGTAGTCGCCCAAGAATGAAATAGTATAATGTTTCTTGAACTTTCTGGGATCTTAAAGTAATTATTTTTTTTTCAAATTTGCTGAATCAACGCTTCACTGAATGTTTTCATTTCTTAGTAAAAATAGAACTGTACATTTTATAGTAAAGTGTAAGATGAAAACTGTACATTTTATAGTAAAGTGTAAGATGAAAACTGTACATTTTATAGTAAAGTGTAAGATGAAAACTGTACTTTCTATGAAATGGAAACATTCAGTAAATAATTTCCATTCTCGGGTGATTAAGAGATGTATGTTGTCATCGCCCAAGAATAGAAATAAAACAAATATTTCTTTTCAGGGGAAATGAATGAAGTTATTTGGCTTTTTCTTTTATCTTTTTTTTTCACTTCCCCATATATTATGTTCCCGACATTTGTCAGCGACAGATTGGAAAAATTCAGTGTGTGCTTCTGCACTCTTTTGTCAAAATTTGCTATACATTTCCACAATCTTTTGATGAAATTTGCAATTTATTCCCTCGACTGTTTATCGAATTTTGTGTTTTATTTTTATAGTGATTGTTTTTACAAGATTTTTCATGAAATTCGCGTTATTTTTTTTTGCGACCATTAGCCAAAGATTAGACAAACTTTGCTATGTGTTTCTGCGATCTTTTGATGAAATGTACAATATTTTTCTTCGTTTACTGAAATTCATGTTTTTTTCAGCAATCGTTTCACAAAATGCACGATCCACCCCCCCCCCCCCCCCCCCCAAATCGTTTCACGAAATTTGCAGTTTTTTTTTCTGTTTTTCTTTTTCACGATTTTTTTTAAAACGATCAGTGACAAGATTTGTTTTTCTTTTCCGTGGCCATTTGTCGAAGTTTCCGATATTTCTCAGCGACATATTGGCAAAATTTGTAATCTGCACTCATTAGACAAACTTTGCTATGCGTTTCTGTGATCTTTTGATGAAATTTGCAATATTTTTCTTTGTTTACTGAAATTCATGTTTTTTTTTCTGCGATCGTTTCACAAAATGCACGATTTCCCCCCCCCCCCCCCAAAATCGTTTCATGAAATTTGCATATTTTTTTTTTTCAACGATCAGTGACAAAATTTGTGTTTTTCTTTTCCGTGGCCATTTGTCGAAGTTTCCGATATTTCTCAGCGACATATTGGCAAAATTTGTAATCTGCACTCATTAGACAAACTTTGCTATGCGTTTCTGTGATCTTTTGATGAAATTTGCAATATTTTTCTTTGTTTACTGAAATTCATGTTTTTTTTTCTGTGATCGTTTTACAAAATGCACGATTTCCCCCCCCCCTCCCAAATCGTTTCATGAAATTTGCATTTTTTTTTTTTTTTTTCAACGATCAGTGACAAAATTTGTGTTTTTCTTTTCCGCAGCCATTTGTCGAAGTTCCTGATATTTCTCAGTGACAGATTGGCAAAATTGGCATATGCTTCTGCACTTTTTTGATGAAATTTGCCATGCATTTCCGCGATCTTTTGATGAAATTTGCAATATTTTTCTTCGATTGTTTACTGAAATTCGGGGGGTTTTTCAGCAATCGTTTGACGAAATTCGCGTTTCTTTTTTTTTCATGATTTTTTTTAACGATCAGTGACAAAATTTGTGTTTTTCTTTTCTGCGGCCATTTGACAAAATTCGTAATGTGCACTCTTTAGACAAACTTTGCTATGCGTTTCTGTGATCTTTTGATGAAATTTGCAATATTTTTCTTTGTTTACTGAAATTCACGTTTTTTTTTCTGCGATCGTTTCACAAAATGCACAATTCCCCTCCCCCCTTCCCAAATCGTTTCATGAAATTTGTGGGTTTTTTTTTAACGATCAGTGACAAAATTTGTGTTTTTCTTTTCCGCGGCCATTTGTCGAAGTTGCTGATATTTCTCAGTGACAGATTGGCAAAATTGGCATATGCTTCTGCACTTTTTTGACGAAATTTGTCATACATTTCCGCGATCTTTTGATGAAATTTGCAATATTTTTCTTCGATTGTTTACTGAAATTCACTGGGTTTTTTTCAGCAACCGTTTGACGAAATTTGCATTTTTTTTTTTTTTTTTTTTTTTACGATTTTTTTTAAATGATCAGTGACAAAATTTGTTTTTCTTTTCCGTGGCCATTTGTCGAAGTTTCCGATATTTCTCAGCGACATATTGGCAAAATTTGTAATCTGCACTCTTTAGACAAACTTTGCTATGCATTTTTGTGATCTTTTGATGAAATTTGCAATATTTTTCTTCGTTTACTGAAATTCACGCCTTTTTTTCTGTGATCGTTTTACAAAATGCACGATTTCCCCCCCCCCCCCCCCCCAAATCGTTTCATGAAATTTGCATATTTTTTTTTTCAACGATCAGTGACAAAATTTGTGTTTTTCTTTTCCGCGGCCATTTGTCGAAGTTCCTGATATTTCTCAGTGACAGATTGGCAAAATTGGCATATGCTTCTGCACTTTTTTGATGAAATTTGCCATGCATTTCTGCGATCTTTTGATGAAATTTGCAATATTTTTCTTCGATTGTTTACTGAAATTCGCAGGGTTTTTTTCAGCAATCGTTTGACGAAATTCGCGTTTTTTTTTTTTTTTTCACGATTTTTTTTAAACAATCAGTGACAAAATTTGTTTTTCTTTTCCGTGGCCATTTGTCGAAGTTTCCGATATTTCTCAGCGACATATTGGCAAAATTTGTAATCTGCACTCTTTAGACAAACTTTGCTATGCGTTTTTGCGATCTTTTGATGAAATTTGCAATATTTTTCTTCGAATTTGATGAAATTTGCAATATTTTTCTTCGAATTCAAAATTTTTTCTGCTGAAATTCACGTTTTTTTTTTCAGTGATCGTTTCACAAAATGCCCCCCCCCCCCCCCAAATCATTTCATGAAATTTGCATTTTTTTTTTTTTTTTTTCCAAACGATCAGTGACAAAATTTGTGTTTTTCTTTTCCGCAGCCATTTGTCGAAGTTCCCGATATTTCTCAGCGACAGATTTGCAAAATTGGCATGTGCTTCTGCACTTTTTTGATGAAATTTGCCATGCATTTCCGCGATCTTTTGATGAAATTTGCAATTTTTTTTTCGATTGTTTACTGAAATTCGCGGGGTTTTTTTCAGCAATCGTTTGACGAAATTCACGTTTTTTTTTTCAACGATCTATGATGAAATTTGTTATTTTATTTATTTCTTTTTGGTGACTATTTGCCAAAGTTCCCGATATTTCTCAGCGACAGATTGGCAAAATTCAGTGTGCGCTTCGGCACTCTTTTGTCAAAATTTGCTATACATTTCCGCGATTTTCTGATGAAATTTGCAATATTTTTCTTCGATTGTTTACTGAAATTCGAGGGCTTTTTGCAGCGATTGTTTCACAAAATGCATGATTTTTTCCCAAGATTGTTTGGCGAAATTTGCATTTTTTTTTTTTTTTTTCAATTATCTGTGACAAATTTGATATTTTTTTTTCTGCGACTATTTGTCGAAGTTCCCGATATTCCTGAGTGACAGATTGGCAAAATTCAACATGTGCTTCTGTGATCTTTTGATGAAATTTGCAATTTTTTTCTTCGATTGTTTTACAAAATTCATGATTATTTTTCAAGATCGTTGGATGAAATTCTTTTTTTTTTCTAATGATCACTTCACAATTTTTTTCAACGATCTATGACAAAATTTGTGATTTTTTTTAAATTTGTGACAATTTATCGCATGTTATGTGTTCACCGTTCATGGGTGTCTAAAAATGTAGTTAAAAATTTTAACAGAAAGATAGATTATAAATAACGAACACTCAAAATTTTCGCTTTATTGAATTATGCCTAAACTTTACACTGCATTTTCAATGTGAAAACATTCAATAAAGTATAACATATGTTTTCATTAAGATGAGAAAATATTAACAAAAGAATAAGAACTGAGTGAAAAATCCTTGAGTTCATGAAATACTTAATATGGTGTGAATTTTGTGATATATTAGGAGTTTTATAAGAATCGCATGTGAATGGACTCTTAATCGCTCAAGAACAGAAATTATTTACTTCATAAAAAGTTCAAGAAACACGTTCCATGCTTTGGCGACTATGCATATGTAAATTGCCATTAACACGAAGAACGAATACAATTGAAATTAACTTACGTGAATGATAACACTTTAAAATTTTAAAGAAGGTGGGAGAGTTGAATTTCGAGTTTGGAAGGCGGGTGAAGAAATTGTCCTTACAACTGTAGCGTTTTCTTCGATGAGTATCCTTTATATGTTGTTTTCTGACAGAGGTCATTTTAAAGCTTTTGGCCTGTACATTACTAAGCACTCACTCCTCTCCTCTTAACTATTTTTTTTATCAGTAGAGGGTGTTTTAAAATTTTAATTTGTTCATGACTATGGCATACAATTTTACAAAAATTTGTGAATAAAATTTGCATAACATCTCAACAATTTGCAACTGCTTCTTCCCCATTTTCACACTGTGAGTGGGTACGTATTTCAGACAAAATCAAGTTACATATAAAATCATATAAATTAAAGGTTTCTTTATAAATATTACCACGGACCTGGGCAACGCCGGGCGGGTCAGCTAGTATATAATAAAATGCAGTTGAAATTACCTGCATTTTTAATCTGATTTTGATGGGGTTGCTTTATTTATTTTTTTGCATGTGATTTTTATATGAGGACATCAGAAGCCAAGGGGTACAAGTTACAACATTTCGATTTGGAGTAAATTGAGTTCAAAGATAATTGACATTAAAGTTGAACATCAAAAATAATTGACTGAATTGAAATTTGAAACTGTTGTTTGTTTCACAGTGGTCTTTGAAATCTTATTTCAATAAATATGAAAAAAGTAGAGAGCAATCTTCTTTAAATTTATAATTAATCAATATTGATCATTATTCGGCAAAAGTGGTTGACCTCTAAAACGCAACACATAATTACAAAATCACTTATATTTTTTTTTTACCTGAAAATAAAAAAGCATATTTCCAGGTTGTCTCTGTACTTAGCTCAATTTTTTCAATTTTGTCACTTATACCCCTTGGCTTCTGGGGTCCTCATATATTATTGTCAAATACTTTATCATAAGTCATTAATGATGTGGTCGTAATCGATAAACTATTTATAAAATACTGTAGGTTCCCGTTTATTCAATTCCAATTATACACTATATTTGGTTAACCAAATTTCTTAACATATTTCACCATTCGACTTGAATGGGTATATCTAAGGATGTTTGTTGCTGTATTTAACTCCGCCCCCCCCTCTCCCCCCCCCCCCCAAAAAAAAAAAAAAAATTAAATTCCTTCCTCTTATAAACAATTATACAAAACTTCTAACTTGATGAAAAATTTAATATACAATTAAATAGTTTCAATACATTGTAAATTTTGTTAAGTACAGTGAAACCTCCCTGTGCGACCACCTCCATTAAGCGACCACCTCCCTGAACGATCATTTTTTTCATGGAACAAAATTTATTCCCATAGACTCAATACTAATTTTACCTTCATTCAGAGACCATCCCAGTTGAGCTTCCTTCCACCCATTTCTTTCAAGAAAATGAAACAAATTCCATTTTTTACTGGTCACTTGAAGGTTTTATTATAAAAATAATTCTGGAGAGCACATCATTCATCACACTTCTAAACTAAGTTTAGATTTTCCTTTTATTCCGTTAACTTTTAAATGTTTAAACCACTTTGTGGCTTTTTTGTTACTGAATTTAACTCTGATGTTAAATTCAGAATGACGGTCAATAAACTCCCCCGCCCTATTCTGTCAGGAAACTCTCAAAGAAATAGATAAATTAATGAAATTGTCATTATTTGTTCGTCCCCCCCCCCCCCCCAAAAAAAAAAATAAAAAAAAATTGCATTTATTTACTGAACTTCAAAAGGACTGGGAAATAAAAGTTATAAAAGGTAAAACCGTAAAATCAAAGCAAACATCAATCTATTCATTTTTTTAACTTTGCAGTGATTAATTTATGTAATTAACTTTTGTTTTGATACTTAAATTTTTTCCTAATGTGAAAAATAAATTTTAGTAACCTTAATTGTTACCTTTTTTTGATAATTAAAATCTAGATTTAAACATGACTACCATTAAGAGACCATCTCTCGGAGTGACCCATTTTTATTGGAACGGAATGTGGTTGCTTTAGGGAGATTTTACTGTATATAGAATCTTCTCTCAGTAATCAATTACATTAGAAAAAAAAAAAATCAAATTTAAAGGAATTTTGAACAACAAATACACCTACATATTCTTATTCCCCTTGCCACAAAAAATGTTTTTTTTTTTCTCTCATTGCTTGTAAAATGTATCATTGATTTTCTTTTCTCTAAAATTGTCTTAATTTTAGATTATGGCAAATAAATAAAGTATAAACATGAATTTTTATGGAATTGCTTTAAATTTGCCTTTTTTAAATTTGTAATGTTTCTTTTATGATTACTGTTATTTATTTTATTTTATAATAGTAGCTATTTACTTTATTTATTGTAATTTTAATTATAGTTTAATGTTTGTACAATTGAGAAATGCATCGCATAATGTCTTCCTGATTATTCGATAATTTCAATTTTACAACATACCACTGGTCCTGTGAGGAATGTCAGATAATCAAAATTCTACTGTATAAGCATCTTCAGATAATCTGTTTTTATATTTGTATCTGATGCAGAATTCAGATTTTGGTTCAACAATGTAGTTGTTCACTTTGTTGTTATAACATTAAGGGGCTGCAACATTTGCAAAATTCCATATGTAACCACTACTTTTGACCCTTCACAAATGAAACAATAAAAACTATAAACACGTGTCACCTGCCTTTAGTCCTAGCGCAGTAGTAAATGCACACACAATAATAAATCTTTGTGAGGTTTCTAGGACATCTGGTGCTCTGTATGTTTTGTTTTTCGTTAAAATGCTGATTAGAAGTAAAGCTTTTAATGATCCTGATTAAATATTTTATTTAAAAAAAAATAATTATTGTTTCTAAACTCCAAACCAAACTTGGAACAAATGATCACATTTATTACACACATCAGCATATTAAATCATGTTATGTCACTGAAATTTACATAAATGTATGAGGTGGATTTATGTAAATAAATTCAAAATTCAGATAACTTTTCATTATTTTGCCCTAATGAGAGAAAGAATGCAACTTAACTAATTTTTATTCTTCATTTTATGTTTCTGATAATCCGTTGTATTGGTATGTGATTAAAGAAAAAAAAAATCAGAAGCAACATATTAGTGCCTATAAATCTTGGATCTAGTGACATTTTACTTTATCATGAAAGTCTGTTCTCGAAAAACTGTTCCTTCCTCATGTACACATATGTTTTTTTTACGTGAAATACAATCATAACACATTGAAAACAGGTAGTTTTCATTTTTTAAACAGAAAGCATGCCTATAGGTGTAATTCTTGCATGTTGCCTTTATTTAACAAAAATGATTTTGTGTGTGTTCATAACTTTATCTAGATTTAAAGTATATATTTACTTTATCAAAAAGTTGTGATATGGGACAACTTATGAAAATTTTAGTGCTATTTGTAAGCTGTATTCAGATATTTTATTCATTAACAAAAAAAGTGCAAGAAAAAAGGCTTCATATGCAAAATAAGTACTATTGAGTTTTATTTTGTACTTAAATTTTATTTACTTTTTTCAAAGGTTGTTTTTCTCCTGTCTTCAAAGAAACAGGCAAATTAAACGAAGATTTCAAGAAATATGCTAAAAGGAAAGAGTCTGCAGCACAGTAAGTTTATTTTTAATGCTAAAATTCCATTCTTTTTGTTTGAAATGTGATTAATTTAAAATTTATACTTCTTAAATTGTAAATTTGTTTTCTATGCAAAATCACTATTTCCATTCATGGGATTTTATGTTTTTTCTAAGGACCTTGGCAATTTGTAAAATGCCCTTGTTGGAGTTTGGGCTTTAGAAAATGAGATTTGTTGCCAAATGATATAAACGTTTTTGAAAGGAAAATGGATAACCTTGTTTATATATATATATTAATTAAATTTCTTCTGATTAAGTGTATTAGTATTATATATTAGTCCTCCATCGGGCACAATTCTGGGACTCCCGAGTTCAGGTGCAATGCGCCTGACAGGTACATGTTAGAAAATCGCCACTTGCAATTAATTGACACAATTCTAACGCTCTGAAAGTGATCAGTGACCTTCATTTGGATGTGAAAAGAGATAATATTTCAAATTTGAGTGGAAAAACTTTGTTTATTAAACTGAAAGTAAGTGACACTGCTTGCTGTAGTCGCAGAGAGAACGGAAATAATTGCACTGTGCCTGTCAGGCCTATTGCGAAATAAATTGCTTCTGTAAAAATCTGTATTTTAAAGAGATGTTATGAACAAGTTGTGACAAATTCAAAACAGTGGTGATTTATGCAGGTTCTTAAAAAACTCGAAAACTCTTTCTGAAAGATTAAATAATTAGACAGGCATGTTATTTGCCTTTTAAATACTTTTAATTAAAAAGAAGAGATCCAGGATAAAATGCAAAGGTTAATGATGACCAAGATCCTCATACAAATTTGTTTTAACTAAATGTTCACTAGCTAACAGTTGGAGAAGGAAGGATGCCAAAAACATATAACACCTTCCAATCCATATAGTGTCATCCCAAATTTGGCAAATTGCAAATGAAAGATTTTTGAATTACAGGGACATGTTAGTAGACAACCCTAAATCAATACCAAAATGACAATCATATGTTTGATGGGAAACATTAAAGGAAAATTTTGTATCTGTTGAATAGAGCATTACATAGTTTGATAGTTGAATAGTTTTAGTCATTACATTATTCAGATAGAAACAAAAATGCAAAGAAGAGATCCTATGTATTACAGAAAAGGATTGATGAATTGATTGTAATTCATCAATTTGAAATTTAAAATGAACATTGAATTGCAATTAATCCAATTGATGAATCAGATTTAATATTTAGCCTTTTCTATAAAATAACATCAGGATTTCAAATTACTGACAAATCTGCAGTGTTTAGTCTTAAAAAATAGTTTTAAGGGATAAAATGTATTTAAAGAAAGTTCCCAAGTCTCATGCTTTATATTATTTTATTTGATACTGCTCCATTATCCCATTGACCACTTTCCATATTAAAAAAAAAAAAAATTGACGTAAGTTGAAACTGATCTGTTGTATGTAACTATGCTGTGTAGCACTTTTGTCAATGCCTTTTCTCTTTTAATATTACGTCATCATCGTTTAAGAACATAATTGTTATTTTAATCAACAAAATAACTAATAAATCAGTAAAGCATCATTAAAAATATAGATAAACATCAAATTAAAAATCAGTTGATGACATAACAAACACGTGTAACGACACATGCATCTGATGTATGTCAATTGAGTGTGACACCACGATAATGCAATTTTGGTGTTAAATGCTATAAGATGGTGATTATTATTATTTTTTTTTATATAGAAAGTGGTCAACCTGATATTGATGGAGTAGTACCTTTTATTTTAGGCTGAATCCATATCAACTCAGGCAGGGGGGTTACCTTCATAGTCTCAGAAGTTTTTGAATTCAACATATGTTAAAATTTAAGAAAAAGTAAGATACTTCTATATTTTCATTTTGCCCAAAAAAATTCCTGGCCCGAGATACAGGCCGCCAAAGATGACATCCCCGGCATCCTTTCTCATTCGCGATTTTCAATAAAAATTTTAAAGGGCTCTATCTCTAGAACGGTGCAAGATATTTTGTTGCAGTTTATTTTATTTTACAGATAATATTCTTCTGTTTAAAATGATATACCCAATTTTGAAAAATGTATTCAACTTTTCTTGTGGCAGCCTTTTGAAAAAAAAATTTTTTTTTGGAAATGCCAATCTCAAAAATTTTGATTTTTTTGCTGTTGATCAATACCATTGGGAACTACTTTCACTGTAAAAGAGAACTTCCACTTTTGAGTTTAACAAATTTTAGAAACATTTAAAAAATTCAGAGAATTTTACAGGAACTGTATATATACAGTTCCAGTAAAAGTCACTGAAATTTGCTTATTTGTATCATATTTGTAAGAATAAGCCTACTATATATCCTAAACAAGTTAGAAATTGCAATATCAAATGTGGCAAATGAGGTGCGTGCATACTATAACTAGTTTTATAAATATTCAGATCTTGGTGCAATAAGTTACACTCTTGGGCAAAAAGGGCATGAATACAAAATTTATTATGATTCTACATATTAAATTCAGTAATACGGAAGTAATATGAATTCATCCTAAAAGGACTTAATCGCCATGGCAACCTAGAATCATTACCTATCATGGTATATCATTGAATCAATTATGTATTATAGGGTTTTTAAATAGAATGAAGAAAACTTTTATTAATGTCTTTTATGTTTTAATTTGATTTACATAGCATTTGAAGTGATACATACTTTATTTTCAATACCGAACATAGTAAAACAATCTCAATAACATATATCAATTACACAGCAATATAAATTATATTAATACAAGTTAGAGTTCAGACAGATGGGCAGACAAATCAAATCCATAAAGACTTTCAACTATGTTGGAAATTGTTAAAAACACATAAATAGGTCGGAATTTGACTTTTAGAAATTTATGTCAATAGACAGAAGTATACTTGAATACTTTCATACAACCCTGTATTTTACCAACTATCTTTATATACATGCCACTATTTAGCTAATATTTAATTAAGATTAAAACATCCTTAAAACCAGTGAAATCACACTTCCAGAGATTATCATCCATAGACGGCCATGTATCTAATTCTTTGCGTGGACCTGTGTATCATTTTATCTATATTCTCCAAACATATCTTAGTATACTAAATGTAGTTCAGTGTAAAAATGCATAACTCATTTAAAAATCACCTTTAAGCTACTTTCATTCATACTCAGTAAACCCTTAAGATTTCTTTTGTGTAGCCCTGTATATGATCTACAGCATTTATGCACACAATGTAATATGAAAAAATTTAGTTAAACTTAAAAACTCAAACACAACTAAAAATGCACTTCCAGCAATACCCTTATGATTTCTTTTGTGTAGCCCTGTTTATGATCTACAGCCTTTATACATACAACGTAATATAGAAATATTTAATTAAACTTAAAAACGCATATCGCAACTAAAAATGCACCTCTAGCAATCATCGCTAATGTACAGTATTTCCAATAAGGTAAAGTATCTGAAATCTTTTGTGTGTCCCTGTAAACGCTATGCACTTTCTATGACACAGGAAGTAATTTTTTGTAAACCACTGCAATAAATGTATGTATCACTTCAAATGCTATGAAAATCAAATTAAAACATAAAAGACATTAATAAAAGTTTTCTTCATTCTATTTAAAAGTCTTATAATACATAATTGATTCAATGATATACCATGATAGGCAATGATTCTAGGTTGCCATGGCGATTAAGTCCTTTTAAGATGGATTCATATTACTTCCGTATTACTGAATTTAGTATATGGAATTATAGTAAATTTTGTATTCATGCCTTCTTGCCCAAGAGTGTAACACTTATTGCACCAAGATCTGAATATTCATAAAACTAGTTAATACTATGCACGCACCTCATTTGCCACATTTGATATTGCAATTTCTAACTTGTTTAGGATATATAGTAGGCTTATCCTTACAAATATGATACAAATAAGCAAAAATTCAGTGACTTTTACTGGAACTGTATATATACAGTTCCTGTAAAATTCTCTGAATTTTTTAAATGTTTATAAAATTTGTTAAACTCAAAAGTGGAAGTTCTCCTTTACAGTGAAGATAGTTCCCAATGGTATTGATCAACAGCAAAAAAATCAAAATTTTTAGGATTGGCATTTTTGAAAAAAAAAATTTTTTCTTCAAAAGGTTGCCACAAGAAAAGTTGAATACATTTTTCAAAATTGGGTATATCATTTTAAACAGAAGAATATTATCTTTAAAATAAAAAAAACCGCAACAAAATATCTTGCACCGTTCTAGAGATAGAGCACTTTAAAATTTTTATCGAAAATGGCGAATTGGAAATGGTGCCTGGGATGCCATCTTTGGCGGCCTGTATCTCGGGCTAGGAATTTTTTTGAGTAAAACCAAAATATACAAGTATCTTATTTTTTATTGAATTTTAACATATGTTCAATTCAAAAACTTCTGAGACTATGAAGGTAAGATTTTTTCTTTGGCTGCCTGAATTGACATGGATCATACCTTTAATTTCTGCTAGTTTTTATATCAGAAATTAAAAGAGACATTTAAAGGGAATCTGGCTCATATATTACTACTACATGTGAAAATTATGTAAAACACAAAGATCTCTAAAGGTATCTTCATTTAGACCTTTATATTATGGAACATCTTTTGATCACAAGTAAAATTGACACTTAAAACCGAAATAAAGACGACTTCTCTTGAAAAAATAGTTATATTGGAAAAAGCTATATTTACAGGGCGAATACATGATGACAAGCACTCACAAAAAAACGTTTAATACATCTTAATTCGAGCTACGTCTTTTTATTACTACCTTCTTGCGTCCACACCCTCATATCAGCACCAACCATCGAATTCTGTTCTCTCGTTTTTTCCCGTCACTTCAGTTCCTTTCAAACTCGCAGCACGCCTGCCGCCGACAGCCACTTGCTGCGCGCATGCGTCAGCATCACTAGAGTCCTTCAATTCGGAGTTGTGAGACAGACTCCTGGCGGTGCTTTTGTAAGCTAGTTTTGTAGGGTTTTGGATCTAAGCCAGCTCTGTGGGGTTTCGGGAAATGGGATCCCACAATATTATCTATTATGCTGTACTAGTCTTTAAAATTAGGAAAAGAAAGAAATGCTAATTTCCATATATTCGAATGTTGGGATTCTGCCTCGTCTTACTATAAGCTGCCAATTTAGAAAGGTAAGACATGTTTGGAACTGTTTATTCCATGAGCTTCATCTCAATATGGTGGGATTAATAGTTAGTTATGGGAATTTTTTTGTGTCCATCATAATAAACTGTCTGTTTTGTGAATAGAAATGTTTTTCTAGTTATTTTTAAGCACACAGTCACTTTTTCCTCCCTTCAAGGTTTTCGTATGTACTTGGATTAGGACATCAAATCTTAAAAACTTATAATCATGATATAAAAACATTAAATGGAAAAAGTTAGTTAAAAAATGGGACAATTTTTTGCAAATGTTTTCAGCAGAGTTAAATTCAGACATTTTTCCCAGTAGGGATTTCTGCATTACTTGGATGAGGGAGTCCACTATCATATTTTGTAAGAGTGTCTTCCATTTTTGGACCATTAATAAGCAAACCTTCGTAAATATCTTAGATGGGGGCATTTTGGTGCCCCATAGGGAAAATATTTCTTAGACCACTCGCTGAATTCATCACTTTTTAGCATTCAATAAACAAGACCTGTGCTACATCATGAAAATTGGCGAAAATTCTTGGTAGGGAAATTTTCACATACAAAATCATTAAAATGCACTGCAAACAATTTTTCCCCATGGACCATAAAATGACTGAATTCTTTAGTGTGTTCCTGTAAATAAACTATACATGTGAGTGAACATGTTATATTAAACAGCAGTGACGTATTTCAATTACATGGCAATCTGATTGTATTTATAGGAGTTAGAGCACAAGCAGATAGCAGACAAAACAAAGTCATAAAACATATTTCAACTATATTGGAAACTGTTAACCCTTTCATTGTCTGAGGGTTTTCCTGCATTTTTATAAGAATCCTTTTAAATCCTACGATATATATATTTTTAAAATCATAGTTCGATGTTATAATATTTTTCATATCACTTCTATATATGGTTCAAAACAGAATTATGTTAAAAATATTTTTTCTAAAGCTATTTTAACATGATTTCTAGAAAAAAAAAAAAAAAACACAAGGCAGTTGTTTAAAGCATTGAAAAATTAATGAAACATGGTTATATAATAACGAAAGAATCTGATATTCTTGATCTGGACCCTGTACATTCTTTTTCCTGAGCCCGCATTAAAAAAAAAAAAGTTATAGTTTTATTTCCCACTGTGAATTGCACAAGTTATGTCCCATATTTGTACTTAAAAATAATCAATCAAAAAATTTGAAGCCTACTGCAAAAAAAAGTTATCCAAATAATGTTTGAAATTTAACAACTATCAATACAGCTAATAAAATGTAAAATTTTGCTGAGACACTAGCTCTAATTTTAGAGAAAGACACATTAAAATTCAATGTAGTTTTCTTTATTTAGTTCTTAGACTGTTATAAATTTAAATTACTTTAATTCAGTGATTCTCAACTGATGTGCCAAAGCACAGTGGTGTGCCATTGCTGCAAAAGTTTTAAACAATTTTGCATCAAGTTTTTTAAGAATTAACATTTCATGGTATATGATTTACTTTGAAATGAAGTTTAGTGTCATAAATTTGCATTATTTGGAAGTTTATTTTTTATAAAAGAAGAAATCATGAAAATATTCTTACATCCTGAAATTAATTTAATTCTTTGAGAGAAAAATTGTCTGCTGAAGGAAAAAATGTTTCAATAAAAATTATTGTTTGAAATGATTTAAAATTATGCCCATCCAAAAATTTTATTTAAATAGAAAGATTGTAGCATCACAGAATTTAGTAGTTTTGGTTTCTTAAAAATTATAATAAATTATTTTGCATTTTTTGGCTCAGATGCACTTTGTGTTAATAGATAAATTAAAGATGATATATAATCCTTTCATAATTTATCTTTTATCATCATAATTTTACAGTGCTGCGGAAGTTTCATTATGGATTTAAGTGTGCCATGAGGTGCACTAAAGACTGAGAAACTTTGTTTGATTGTATAATTTTGACTCAGCATTAAAACTAAATCTTATCGTTTCTCTTTTCAGAGCAGAGAAAATCATCACAATTTTTGCTGTAATATGTGGATTTCTTACAGTACCTTATCTTCTGTATAGTATATCTGCTGTCTTTTTAAAGTATGCTGCAGATATGAAATATTCTCCATATCGCTTAAGTTCCAGGCAGTGGTCTAAATATGGTCGTCTTTATCTGCGGCATTTCAATGAATTGGACCATGAATTAGATGCTAGGTAAGTTTCTAGGTAAATTTGATGTCAGTTTGTAAGCAATAAAATTTTAATTCAGATGTTGAGAGCTTATTCCTGTACTGTAATAACGAAAATTGTAAAATCTCTGATTTTTTTAAATTAATTTTTTTTAGGTTGGCTCGTGCTCATAAGCCTTCTACTGAATATATGAAATCATTTTCGGCTCCTTTAACTGTTATTCTAGCTCGGTAAGTTCTGTACATTTTAGTACAATGGTGGATAATTTATTATCATTATTGTTATATGATGCTCACTACACAAACATGTTTCTTTATCAGTCGTGTGTTTTTTAAATTATCCCTTTTTTTATGCTTTATTGTCATATATTTGTCATACTTTCTCCCATGATTCCTAACAAGATAGCTCCTGAACGAGCTTTTGGTCAAGTCAATTTTACTCTGAGGAGTTTGCCCCTATTGGTCGACAAATTTGTAGGAATGAGTCTATTTCTAAAATAAAGTACCACCGTATATTTATTACTTCATATAACTTAAATTGCAGAAAAACAAGAGGTATGGTTAAAGCAGAAAATACATATTTAACAAAATTTTTCACAGTTGAACTAGCATATACACAACAACATAGAAAATCCTACAACTTAACATATATTGAAAATACACACAGACCAATAGTATGAATACTTTTTAATCTTTTGAAATATTTTGTATTAAATATAATTAAATCTGTTCATAAAAATGGGGGGGGGGGGAGATTACTGAACAATGCAAATCTTTCTGACACATTCATAAAGACATTTTTATATACACATGAAATTCACAGACATAACTATCCAAGTTCTTCACACTCGATTAGCTAGTGTTTTTTAAGTTTCTCATTTTGTCTTTTTTCTTTTTAAAGTGAGAATGCTCCCTGTCCTTTTCATAAGTGAAAAAAAAAAAAAAAATCCTACACCAAATTTACATTTTTTAATTTATTCAAAGCTATTTACCTTTCATTTTAATTGGATTTAGAATACAATTAGAATGTTTTAAAAAATGCAAGGAGTAGTAACTATGCAATATATTATATAATTTCTTTTTGGTTAAGTTGTTTGTTACTCTGCAATTCAATAAAATAATACAGTGAGGGCTAATGAAAGTGCCCTTTTGATAAACCCACCATGCTCCTTAAAAAAAAAAAAAAAACTATGAATAGTGATTTTCATTTTTCTTTAAATATGTTATATTTTGAGTTGTAATTGATTCTCCCCCAACCTTTCGTCAGCATTTGTGTCTATAAAATTGACTTAAATCTCCAACTTTGACACCATTTTCTAAAAGAGGCTTAGTTTTTATTTTAAATACTGTTTGATTTTTTATTAATTGAATCAGAATTGCTGTAAATTGTGAAGAATGAAAATGGCTTCATGAATGTATCATAAAATGGCTAGTTTAGATTTGAGAAAAGCATTATTAAAAAAAGTTATCTGCAATTTACTCAGCTAAATATCCAAGAATATCTGGTTGCAGATATTCAACTAACTACTGTTCAGTATTTAGTCAACTAAATTTTCATCGAAAGAGCTTTGAATAAAAGCCGAATATTCAGTGCATTTCTAATAATAATTTCTATGTTCTAGAAATGTGGTCTAATTCACATCAGCTATTTTGAATATTTCATATCTTCAATAAATAATGGGATGTTTTGAGAAAATTTCAATTAAACAATGCCATAACATCAGAAATCTATTTCAAATAACAATCGTCTCATGTGAGGGGATTTTTTTTTTTTTGTCTTCATGAGTGAATTTTTAGCCAATCTTTAAAAAACTGCAATGTTTTGAATATTGGTATATAAAAAATATTTATATACTTTTGTTTGTTGTCCATATTTTGCATACCTCCGATTTGCCACAGCACTTAGTTCCTTTCTTCAGAAATGAAGATCTTCGCCAGTTTTCCATTTTTAGTATTTTATTTCAATTGTATCTGCACTTTTAAAAAATATATATTTCTTTTTTTTTCTGCAGAAATAATAACTTTCCCGATTTTTGTGTGAGAATCTCAGTTTTCATCTTGACCCTCTTCTATATGCTTTACAGCTTTTTTCTCCCTAAAAGAATTTAAAACTTTCCACTTTTATATATATCTTTCTCAACTATATGCTAGAATTTTACTGTAAACTATAACTTAATTTTATGTTAAAGTTTTTCATGTTACTATGAAAACATGTTATTATTATTGTTATTTCACTCATGTAAATTTTGTTCTAACAATATATATATTATTAGAACATATATTGCATAGAACATATATTGTTAGAACTGTATATTGCATGCACTTTGTGGGCTGATAAGAAAAATATTTGATAAGATTTTCTGAAAATTCCTCGCTCCTGAATATCTCTAAATATGTCATGACTAAAAATACAAGCTTTAAATTTATATTATATTGTACAAACATGTCAGTCCATCAGTAAGACCTAGAATTAACACTAGATGCCTCAGCCAAGGCCTCCTTATCATAATAACAGGCCTCGCAATCGCTAAGTTTCCTTTGTCCACTGTACACGTGGTCAGAAACCACATGGTTGTCCTGTTATTAGCACCATCTAACGTGAGAAACAGAGATATTTTAAAATTTGTTTTCCATTTGCCTTTTACCATTTCCTTTACGATGTGCTTTGTAGTTTGAAAATGATAGTTGTTAATCTTAAAATTTTCATATGTTCTAGACATTTTATTTTTAAAAAATGAACTTATTTTACTGTTAAACAAAAAAAGTTTACTGCTGTATTTCGTTATGTAAATAAATGATGATGATAATAATAATAATAATCAGGAAAGAAAAATATTTTCCATGAATTTCTCAGTGATATTAGTTTTGGAAATAAATGGATAACATTGAGATCCCGAAAATGTAAAATATTTTAATTTATTTTCTCTTTTTATATTTTCAAATATGTGATTTATTTTATTATTGGCATTTCGTTTCTTTTCATAGTTAATTTCATGTTACAGTATTAATTTAACATCTCTCCTTCAATTTATTAAATGCACAGTTTCATTTATTTATTTATTGGCCTATCATTTGTTTTATTTTTGAAGTGATAGGGAATCATTTCAGTTTAACATACTTTAGATGAAAGTTTCACTGTTTTTTCATATAAAGTTTGTATGTATTAATCTATGGAAAGTTTCATAATTGGCTCCACAGCCAATTGGCATATCTTGGCGAGTATGGTTTGGTGCATAATTAATTTCCTTGTTTTAACTCGCATATGTTATGTAAGTTTTACTAAAATATATCAAACTATTTTAGGAAAGTTAAAACACGGATAGATACACAAAAAAACAGACTGAAGTCATAAACACTTTTAAAAAATTGGAAACATAAAAAGTTTAATAATCACTTAAATTTATACATGTCCCTCAGCTTTTCCCCAAAAACCATATTATTGTCATGCTACGATTTTGGTGTTTGTAAATCTTGGTTTGGGTATTCTTCCTTAATCAGACCAAGAGCGAATTGGCTTACTAGTAATGGTAGTTTGGTGCAAAATTAATTTTTTTTAAAAAACCATATACTTGATACCACATTGTTCCAGCATCACGTTTTTTGCAGTCAACTTTGACTGTGGAATTACAGAAAATTAGCTAATACTATATTACATAATAATAAATCGGTACTTTTCAAGTATAGGGGCCTTGGCGTGAGAAGAAACTGTGGCAACGTAATTTCTGGAAGCATATTCACTGTTTCATATAAAGAAGCAATATTTTCCAATATTTGTACAATTTATTTAACATAAAAAAGCCATTTATCTATTTTTATATAGAAATATAAATAAATCGTATATAAAAAACAATAATAATATCTATAAATTAAATTTATATACATGCCAATTCGGCACAGATGTCATATACGCCCCATGTTGGCACGAATTTTTTCTGGTGCCAATGTCATATACCCACTGGGTACATAACTGCCGCTAAAGTGTTGTTATTTTGCTTGATATGGTTACTCGGATATAGATAATATGATAACAATGTTTTCGTCAAATTGCCGTCGGAAAAAATGGCACCAGTATAGGGCGTACATGACATCTGTGCCGTAAATTCTTATAAAACAAGCTGACAGTTCATAAGTTTTGTTTTCATAACTGTTTATATCATTTGGCAACAAATCGCTCTTTCCGAAGCCCAAATTGTGCCAATATTAAAAAAAAAACCCACAAAGTCCTGTATACTGAAAAAATATCAATAAATCTTACATTTAAATCTTCATTTTCGACATTTTTCGCATTTTTTAAAGCCAGAACATAATTGTGTAAAATAATTTATTTTTTATGTCTTTATTTTACTGGAATTGGAAAAATATTTTATACAATTTTGTCAATAACAACATTTTCAATTTTTTACTATGCATTTGTTTATGGAGTATTACCAGTAGTATACACCAGGTGGCTAACTTTTGGGACAAAGTCAGTTAATAAGTTGGCATTTATCGGGACATTTTCACCCATAGACTTTCTCCAGATTGTCAAGTCTGTTATATGATAAAGGAGTCTTGGCCTCAACATGTGCTATTTCTTTTCTTCTTATCGCAAGTATTCCCAGTTCTGAAAATAACATAGTATCAATTTTCTAATAATCATCTAGGACAAAAAATGCACTTTAGATAAAGTTTGTTTGAAAATTATAACTTGCTTTATAATTTTTGACAGTTTTATAAATAATTTTCTGGCATGTACTTTTTTTTTCAATCGTTCAACACTGAAATAACATTAAACATTTGTTTGTTACAATAATATAAATTAACCCTGGTAATACCATAAAACTAAGAAGAAAATCCAAACAACTGGCAATTTATTGCCCAAACTTGCCAAGGCCATCTGTTTTAATTTAATGTGCATTTTCTTATTAGAACTATGCCTTAAGAGCACTTCAAAGATCCTCTCCAATCGCAAAATCCCAGGTTAACCTATAAGAAAATTTAAATAATTGATTATTCATTATGTAATATAATCATTGAAAAACAATTCTCATCTCAGAAAGTAGACGTCTGATACCGATGTAGTTCTGTTTTTTAGAAGATCATAAAAGCAGAAAAATTTCCTGAAGTAAGAATTTCAAAGCTTATAGAGTTTTTGAAATAAAGGAGATCTGTTTTTTAATGCACTACATTGGCATCTGACATCTACGTTGATAGTGAAAGCATATTTTGATAATTGTATTGGGTAATGAATAATCACCTATTTAAATTTTTAGTAGGTTAACATAAGATTTTGTGATTGGCTATCTATTTTGATGAATTTTTTATTGGTGAATCTTTATAGCTTTTTGTATTTCATAGTAAGCATGTTTGAAAAAAATGCGCTTTTTGCTATTTTATGTTATGCTTTTTAACCTTTCATATGTGGCCTTTATTAAATCTTTTATTTTTCATTTTCTAGCACTGCCAGTAGGATATTTGGAGCTTTTGCTGTATTTCTTATGCTTTGGGGCTTAGTGAAGGAGAGGTTATTTACCATTAATGGTGTGCTTATAGCGATTTCAGTCGGTTATTTTTTGTACCTTGCTTTCTCCGCTTTAATTCCTGAAGAGGTGAGTTTTCTCCTACTAGCATTAAAATGAGATGAACGTTATTTTTATTATTTCTTTTCATTAAGTTATTTTTTAAAATATATAAGTTTTGCTTTTCACTTAACATTTTTAGTGTCTGCTTGTCTCGGTAATCATAAAACTTTGAGTCAGTCAACAAGTCAATTATGAAAATCCGTTTTTAAAGAAAATAAATCAAGAAAAAAAAAAATCCCTGCCGGCTCGGCCTACAGGCAGAGGTAGATTTCGAAGTTAAGTACTAAAAGGATTAAAAATGACTAAAGCAAATGCAGAGAACCTCGAAGTGTTAAAATATGATAATATTTCCATAATTGGGTTTTTATCATGTTTTAATATGTTTCATCAAATTCACATGACGTTACATATTCATCTGCTGAGATCCATTATGTTTCCAATATGACGCAATATATATATATACCGTATTTACTCGTGTATAACGCACACTTTTTTTTTCAAAAATTTAGAGCAAAAACCCTAGGTGCGTGTTATATATGGAATAATTTATTCTGCTGGATGTAATCACGCGATATACATATGAATCAAGAAATGTATTCAAAGAAGATATTAAAACTGGGGAAATCTTACTTAATAGAAGTATTGCTGCACCTTTATTTCACTTCTCGCACTTTTTTATACAACAGCGCTAGTAACATTATTTAAACGCTAATTAGCAATTCTCATTGCCGCTATTGCTATTGTCCTCGTCATCACTGGCACCATCCTCAAATCCATCATAAATTATATCGTCTTCAGTTCCATCCATCTGATTGGAAATGCCAGTCACTTTGAAGCTCTTATTATCATCTCGGCTGTGATGGAATTCCAAGATTCACACATATCCACTCACATTCAGTTGGGAGTAACGCAAGCTTTATTATTCTGCTTGAAGTGAAGTTGCAATCTGTTGCTGTGATCCACCGATTGTAGGCATGCCTGAATGCAACATTAAATGGTCAGTTGATGAAAACATCTAAGGGCTTCCTCACTTTCGTCGTACCAACTGGTATCATAACCAAATCACTTGAGCGACAAATTTTCACTTTTACTCCAGGCGTCGTGTGTCCACGGAAGCTGTCTAGGACCAGCATCGATGGCTGACTTAAAGCACCTGGCTAACATTCCGACACAACGTTAATCCAATCTTTTATGAGCTCATCCGTCATCCACCCTTTTTCCTGTGCTCTTATAATTATGCCGACTGGAAAAGGTTATTTTTGGATAGTCTGAAACAACATATGGCATCAATGTGCTGCTGTCAGCCGTAATGACCAGCATTAGAGTCCATCGTTGCTTGTCTGCTCTTGTTGTGCGCACTTGAGCGGTACTATCTCCAACGGGATGAACGGTTGTGGCTTCCGGCATATCAAATCACAATGGAGTTTGATCTGCATTGCCGATTTGCAGTATAATGATATCCCTTTTGATTTCGTAGTCTTATAAAATACTGGAAGAACTTGGTAAGGCTGTCCTTCGTATTCTTCCTGCAGCTTCTGCGATAGAGTTGTCCTTCTCCTGATAGATAGACTGTTACGGATCATAAAGCGTAGCACCTAGCCATAACTCCCCTTGAAATCTTCTCTTGGAATATTCATCTTCCTAACTATTTTACAGGCCTTGAACATCAAGATTTACGTCGAGACTGAGTATCCCAAACGCCGAAAATCATTAACATCAGTTAAAAGTGCATTACATGAGCGAGTGACGCCACCACAGCTTGATACGATACCCACTCCTACCTCCCGTCATTCACTCTCTACTCTAAAAATAGATTTTCGCCTTCTTTTCTGGCCTGATGTAACATTTGTTTCGACTTTCTTTACTGAAATTCATTTTGTCCTTCATTCAGTTGCATGTCAAATTTATGGTGCACGTTATATACGAGATAAGAAAATTCTCATTTTTTTCTTGTAAAGTACGGGGTGCGCGTTATACACGCATGCGCGGTATACATGAGTAAATATGGTATATATTTTTTATTCGTCAAACTATTTATTTCATTTTGAGTTTTCATGTGGAAATCTTGCTCTAGAAAACTTATGATGTAATATTCAATTTATTTTCAATTCATCAAACTATTTAATTTAATTTTTCATGTGAAAATCTTGCAATACAAAAGCAATTGTTGTGCTGAAAATTTTATTGCTTTTTTTTTAATTGTTGGCAACTGCTATGATGAAAATTATTTATTTTTTCCTGTTATTGTTGTGTAAGAGCTGGTTTTAACCGAATCATGTTAAGACAGTATTCAAAATTATTAACCCTCCCCATTTCCATTCCCTTGGGCCGATTTTGCCCATTTTCAATCCCTGCCGAGATATTAGCCATGCAAAGTTGTTGGCGAGTTTGAAGACGATCCGTACATAATTGCGACTTTTATCGTGCAAACAAAATTTAGTACATACATGTATATATATATAAACTTTTTAGATGGGGGTGGTTGTGGGTTCCTGGGGAATGAAACCCAGGAACCCTCCTATAATGAAAAGTTATGAAGGAATTTTTCAAAAGTCGCACCATGGTAATGACTGCAATAGGTAGTTTTTCTTACAAAATCTACCTAAAAACTTTCTACATTTATTAGAACATCAACACATTGCACACTTATTAATGGGTGCTGCAGTTGGAGACTGTCACTAGGAACTACTGTAACTATAGTCCGGGTGCTACAGTTGAGAAAACTGCAAATCGTGATAATATACCGATTGGTGAGTACCTACTTTATATTAATACACTGCATTTCAGAGGGTGAGGCATCGCGTAAAGTCGTGGGAATTCAAGATGGCGTCTGTTATTCAAATTGGCGTCATTTTCTGAATTTTCTTACTATCTATCATATAAATGTGTGTTTCAGGTCGATTTCGATGTTTTTAACGTCAAAAATCTCATTTTCAATACTTTCCATCATAGTTCAATGCATTTATGAATTCAGTTTGTCTGTTTGTTTGTCTGCTTGCCATTCCATGCTCTAACTCGTTTAAATATCGCTACTCGCTTAAATTCACTCAGATTGTCATTGATTCACATATGTTATTGAAGTTTACAATAATATGCTCCGAATAAAAATTGAAGTGTATAGCTTCTATAGTCCATTTACAGGGCCCTCAAAAGAATTCCATTAAGTTATTGTCTATTAGTCCAGGTACTATGGTTGAGAAAACTGCAAATCATGAGAAGAATATACCGATTGGTGAGTATCTACTTTATATTAATACAATCCATATAAGAGGGGGAGGCATCTTGTAAAGTCGTAGGAATTCAAGATGATGGCAGTTATTCAAAATGGCATCATTTTCTGAATTTTCTTACTATCCATCATACAAATGTGTGTTTCAGGTCGATTTCGATATTTTTAGTGTCAAAAATCTTGTTTTCAATACTTTCCATCATAGTTCAATGTGTTTATGAATACAATTTGTCTGTTTGTTTGTCTGCTTGCCATTCCATGCTCTAGCTCGCTTAAATATCGCTACTCAATTAAATTCTCTTAGATTGTCATGTAATTTATATATGTTATTGAAGTTTACAATAACATGTTCCGAATAAAAATTGAAGTGTATAGCTTTTATAGTCCGTTTACAGGGCCCTCAAAGAATTCCATTATGTTATTGTCTATTAGTCTGGGTGCTACAGTTGAGAAAACTGCAAATCATGAGAAGAATGTACCAATTGCTGAGTATCTACTTTATATTAATACAATCCATATAAGAGGGGGGAGGCATCGTGTAAAATCGTAGGAATTCAGGATGGAGGCTGTTATTCAAAATGGCATCATTTTAATTCACAGATTTATCATCTGCACGTCAAAGAGTCTGCAAGTAGAGTCAGGAACCGCAATATTAAGAAAGTGAAATATAAGTTGAAATTTTAGATCACATTGAATGGTGGCGACTAATCATCATAATTACATTGTATGTTTATAAGGTGCACTCCTACCTAAGAAAATAATCTTTACTAGTAATAATAATAGTTTGCAATTCTTTCATACCTAGTAAAATTTAAAAACGCATACTATAATTAAACTAGTTGGATGTGCCAGTCCTAAAACTTTCTTCTATCCCATACATCTTAATATTTCAAAAAGCAATTGCAGATTTTAATATTTCTATATTATTAGTTCAACACTATACCAACTTTGATTTTCATCTTAAATTTCTGCTTCAGTCAATTAATCGGAGTGACAACGTGTTAAACTTGATCATGATATTTATTAAAATCAAAAGTTTTTCGTTATTCTATTGTACATCAGCTGTTTGTGAATAGCCACCAGGACATGAGTTCCCATCGCTGCACGAGCCACTGATAAATAATAGAACTACTAAAAATTAAGAAAATTATATAAAAAGCGCTATCACATCATCCCCTTCCGGCAGAATATTTCCAAATTGAAGGAGGACCTGCTAGCCATAGCCAAAAACATACACAAAAAGTTTGGTTCAATTCTATGCATAACTTTAGACACTTTTCGATGGTACAATAATGAAAATGTCACAAAAAATCACTATTACAACGCCTCTTTCCAGCGGAATATTTCTAAATTGAAAGAGGACCTGCTTGCAACAGACAAAAATATACTAAAAAATTTTTGTTCAATTCTATGCATAACTTAATACATTTTTCGATGGTACAATGATGCAGACGGACAGATAGACATTTTATTTAAATATGTGTTTTGGGATATCTGACTCCTAAAATGTGTAAATCTGTTGAAAACCAGAAGTCAAAGATTTTCAGGAATCCAATACTTTAATCTTGTAAAGATAGAAGAAAGTAAAAAGCACATAGGTTATAAACAGTGCAGTAGCCGATTTCTGTTTTGAGCCCCTGCAAATGAACGATAAATGCTATGCACGTTATATTTTGCAAAAAGTATATTGTACTGCACCTCACTGATATATATCAATTTCAATATGTTTCAAAGAGTTTAACATCATTAAAACACACTGAAAATGATTTTCTCCCATAGATTATAATAATGTAATGGAATTCTTTTGAATGCGACTGTAAACGAACTATAAATGCTACACGCTTCATTTTCAGTATAGAACTTTTTGGTGTATAACACATATTTAAATTACTTATATAAATAACACATATATAAATAAAATATTTAAATTACATAGATATCCGGGTATATTTAAGTGAATTAGAGCACGGCCAGACAGACGGCCACATAAACAGTATTCATAAATACTTTTCACCAATGTTGGAAAGTGTTACAAATGACATTTTAACCTTAAAAGCATAGAATTTTACATCAAACACACTTTTATACGATGAATAGTATGAAAATTGCAAGGATTCCAGAAAAAGACGCCATTTTGAATAACAGCCGCCATCTTGAATTCCTACGACTTTACGCGATACCTCTCCCTCTTATATGGATTGTATTAATATAAAGTAGGTCCTCACCAATTGGTATATTATTCTCATGATTGCAGTTTTTTCAATTGTAGCACCCAGACTAATAAACAATAATGTAATGGGAATTCTTTTGAGGATCCTGTAAACGAACTATAAAGGCTATACACTTCAATTTTTATTTGGAACATGTTATTGTAAACTTCAATAACATACATAAATTACATGACAATGTGCGTGAATTTAAGCGAGTTAGAGCATGGAATGGCAAGCAGACAGACAAACAAACAGACAAACTGAATTCATAAACTCATTCAGCTATGATGAAAAATGTTAAAAATGAAATTTTTGACGTTAAAAACATCGAAATCGACCTGAAACACACATTTGTATGATGGTTAGTAAGAAAATTCAGAAAATGACGCCATTGTGAATAACAGCCAACATCTTGAATTCCTACGACTTTACGCAATGGCTCTTCCTCTTATATGGATTATATTAATATAAAGTTGATACTCACCAATCGGTATATTCGTATCATGATTTGCAGTTTTCTGAACCGTAGCACCCGGACTAATAGACAATAACTTAATTGCATTCTTTTGAGGGCCCTGTAAATGGACTATAAAAACTATACACTTTAATTTTTATTCGGAACATGTTATTGTAAACTTCAATAACATATATGAATCAATGACAATCCGAGTGAATTTAAGCGAGTAGCATTATTTAAACGAGTTAGAGCATGGAATGGCAAGCAGACAAACAAACAGACAAACTAAATTCATAAACTCATTCAACTACAATGGAAAATATTAAAAATGAAATTTTTGACGTTAAAAACATCATAATCGCCCTGAAACACACATTTATAGGATGGATAGTAAGAAAATTCAGAAAATGACGCCATTTTGAATAACAGCTGCCATCTTGAATTCCCACGACTTTACGCGATGCCTCCTCCTCTGAAATGCATTGTATTAATATAAAGTAGATTGCTAACCAATCGGTATAATCTTATCACAATTTGCAGTTTTCACCTTATTTTGGTCGTGGAGCACTCGGACTACTAGTTAAATATTGTTATAAGAAGGACTTTTGTCTATTTTTAATTCCCTCAAACAAAACATTTAAGGTTTTTAGATATGGGGAACTCATGACAATTTTGTTGCACATATTCGAAGGCACAAGTTTTTTAATTAACCATGGAAAATATGGCAAATTCCAAAAAGTATGAAAATTGAAAAATAAAGACCTTTGTAAATACAGGTTGAAATTGGAATTTTAGAAGACCAAATTTTTTTTTCTTTTTTAAATTATACAAAATTGAACTTTTATGTGACGTATGCTGATCTAGTATTTTTATCCTTTTTTGGATGCATGTATTGTGATTTATGTACTAAATTTCAAAGGTTCTTTTATGGATTCATCCTCATCTATTAATAGACAAATAGAACCAAAGGGAAATTTTTATTATCAAAAAGAAATTGAAGATCTATGAAAAGAATTTACAGGATCTGAAACCAAAATGACAACATTTGCAAATGATTGAGACAGAAAAAATGCACCTGCATTTAAACCATGCTTTTTGAAAAACAATTTAAGAAAGGAAAGAAATAATGGAAGTAAAAAATGTCTTGTGTGGATTTTCTTGTTTATTAAAAAAATTTTTGCTTTTTGAGGAATTTTCTTGAAAAGAAAAAAGCAACTACAATATTAATACCACTTTTCTTGATTATGGAAACTTTATTTGTATAATGAATGATGATGAAAAGTTTCTTAAATCATGTGAAGAGTGTGCCTAGAAGAGCAAATCTAACTAATTCAGTGTTTTAGGCTGCTAAATCGACTATTTTTGTTGTATTTTTTCTGCAGAAACCATTTTTATAGTGCAATATCAGCTTTGCATTTTTTAAATGTATGAAGTCATTTTTCTAAAGTAAACAACATACCTCTGTCCCTCACAACTCTTTTTATTCTGAATGTTGTCTCTGGAATAAGTAATATTTTTCCAAACAAGTGTTATTGTTGGGGATCGGTAAATTAATATTTTATATATACGCATGGCATTTGGCAATTCCGCTGTGATACTTTATTTCATTTGTTAAATGCGGCTAATTGCTATATCTTTTTGCTTTTCCTTTTTTTACATTTTTTTTTTTTTATCACAGGATGAGGTCAAAATTTAGGAAATAAAAGTTGGCATCGGCTTTTAATTGAGGAGTTCAAAAAGAAGTTCTTTGAAAAATGTTTATGTTTTTTGTAGTCTGTGGCTATGAAAGATTTTAGAAGAGTTTTCGTCAATTTTCTGAATTAGTACGGTGAAGATTAAAGTAGCCCAGAAATTATATATATCTTAGTGTCATCTTTTGTTAAAATAGAGAGCGGTGATCCATCTAAAAGATAAACCAAATTTATCTTTTTTACTTATTGTATGTATTGTCAATTCAACAGATTTTGAAATGTCCCATATCTACTCTTTTATATGCATGTAAATAAAATCTGTGTTAAAAAAAACAAGTTTAATCTGCAGAATATTTAGAACCCAACATTGTGTTTGACAACAAGCAAACAAATGGTGTCCAAGCAGGGACAAATGAATAACGCTGTTGAATTATTGAATTGTTTTCATTGTCTATATTGTTTTCATTGAGTGCATTCTGTAATATGAAGAAATTAAAGAAAAGGCGTACACCGTTGCGCTCATCATTTACCAGAACTTTAAAAGCATTAAAGGAAAGATTAAAATTAGCCAAATCGTGTTTTGAAGAGTTAGTCTCTAAAGACAAACCTAAAGAAAATTTCAGAAAAAGAGAACATAAATTACTTACGGCGGCAGGGCTATTTAGTGCAAAGGAACGCTTTTGTTTATTTTGTAATAAATAACATAAAAGCAAGGATTGTGTTAGGGCTAGATCCCTTTCTTTTGAAGAATGGAAAGCTAAAATTAGGGATAAAAAATGCTGTCCAAAGTGCCTTCGACAAAAGTTTGCAAAGTTTTTATTCGTTGCCATGTCTGTTCTAAATCCCATACCGAGTTATTATGCCATGAAATTTCAATGCATAAAGAATCAGCAAATATAGCTAAGGCCACAGGAGTAATCCAAAGCACCATAGCTAATAATAAGTGTTCTTGGGAAATAGCTCTTATGACTTTAGAAATAGTTATTAAAGGCTGGATTACAAAGAAAGTAAAAGCACTTTTAGATTGTGGGTCACAAAAGAGCTATATTTCAAAAAGTGCAGACAAAGAACTAGGTTTACATCCCATTTTTTCTGAAGCTATTGTACACATCTTATTTGGTGGTACACAAACAGAAGCCAAATCTCACAATAAATTTCAAGTTGAGTTAAGTGCTCCCGGTAGACGAAACCAAACTGAAGAAGTTTTAGAATTTTTGGATCAAGGTATAATTTGCAGTAATATTCCTTGCATAACGAAAGAGTCCGTACTTAAAGAACTTAAAGGAAATAAGCTATGGATCACAGATATAGGAACGGGAAGCCCAAAAATTAAAATTTTGATAGGAAGTGATTACTATGGCCAACTTCTCACAGGTCGTGTGAAACAGCTAAAGAGTGGTCTTACTGCAATACAGGCAAAGCTTGGATGGACACTTTGTGGTCATTTAGAAAGTACGTTGCAGTCTTGTTTAAATTATGGGAATATGCTGATTACGAACCTAGCTTAAAAGACATGAAGATTCCAGATTTATGGAAATTAGAGACAATTGGCATAACAGATCCCAGTCAAACTTTGTCTAAAGCAGAAGAAGAAGAACTCGCTCATGATAATTTTATAAAAGAAGTTGATAGAAACAGAGAAGGTCGCTATATTGTAGGTCTTCCATTGATAAACGGCAAATGTGAGATTCCTTCGAATAGACATATGACTGAACAAAGATTGATCAGATCAATGAAAATATTTGAAGAGTATGCTAAGGTTTTCTGTGAATGGGAAGAAGAAGGTATCATTAGTAAAGTTTCAAATGAAACACTAAAGATTCTGTTTCAAATGAAACACTAAAGATTCCAGGGCAATTTTTACCCCATCATCCCGTCATCAAACCAGATAGTTTTACTACCACTGTTAGACAAGTTTTTAACGTATCGTGTAAAGTAAGGAGGTTACTTTCTTTGAATGATTGTCTCTTTAAAGGACCAAACCTCATTGAACAAATTCCTTGACTGTTAATAAGATTTCGTGAGAAAGTTATCGCGGTAGTAGCCAATATAAGAACATTTCTTCAAATTGAAGTCAAAGGATCAGATCGTCATTTCTTATGATTTTTGTGGTGGAAGAATCCTGACGAGTTACAGGTTTGTCAACATAATAGAGTAGTTTTTGAAGCCACTTGTAGTCCATTTTTACTTGGTGCAGTTATAAGATATCATTTGAGTAATGTTGATGAAGAAAATAAACAGATAGCAGAGAAACTTATGAAAGCTTACCATGTAGATAACTGCGTGACTTCAGTCAAGAATACGGCTGAACTAGAAAATTTTATTTCAAAATCTACAGAAATCATAGCGAACGCAAAAATGGAACTAAGAATGTGGGAATTTGGACCAGTTAAAAAGGAAGACAAGAGTTTCTTTAGCAAGAAAGAAATGCTAAACAAAAATGTACAGTAGAGTGCCAATTATCGAAACTCCAATTAACCGAACTTCCAATTATCCGAACAGCCTATTTGTCTCAAAAAATTTTTTTAACCAAACTTTCATTTATCGAACAGCCTAATTCTCTCAAATTATAATTTTTTTTAATGATGATGAGATTGTGGATGAGATTTAAGATGAAAAAGAAATTGAAGAAAAGAAAACGAATGCTCTGAAAATAACCCAGGTCCATCCCATAACGAAGCCTTTGAATGTTTGGAAACAGATATGAAATGGCTGAAACGGCAGAAAAACTCTGATCCTATTCAACTAACGTATTTAAGAAGAATTAGAGATATGGCAGCATTGGAAAGAACGTCTTCTTTGAGCAAGCAACAATCCAAAGCTTTTTTGCTTAAATTATGATCTCTAGAGTTCAGAAAATAATAAAAAGAGAAAAAGAAAATTTTAAACGATAAAAAAGTAAACAATTAAAAAAACAGATTTTAAACACACTAGCACTAACTGGTGCTGCCAGTTCTAAGCCTGGATAAAGTGTGAAGGTTTTAGTATAATCAGAAACATCCCTTAAATTGTCTGTCCATTTATCCGAACTTTTGCTTATCCGCACTAATGTCGGTCCCGACTTGTTCGGATAATCGGCGCTCTACTGTAACTACGACAGTTCCAGTGTTAGGGTTGAAGTGGGATATAATGGAGGATAGTTTGAAAATCACTCATAACTTTACTGATGAAATAGAAAATCTGTCTAAAAGATATTAGCTGTAATTCAGGGGATCTTCGATCCAATTGGTTTTTTAGCCTCGGCATTGTTGCCAGCCAAATTGATAATTCAAGAGGCCTGGTAAACAAAATTAGATTGGGATGCTCCACTTCCTGAAAAAATCCAGAATAGTTTTCAAAAATGGTACGGTGAACCCAAATATTCAAATAACATGAAGATAGACGTGTAGGCTATGGTTGTAAAGAAAACTGGTCTGTTCATACATTTTGTGATGCCAGTAACAGAGCTTATGCAATAGCAGTTTTCTTACGTTGTGAAGATAGACACAGTTTTTCTACAACTTTTAGGAGCTAAATCTCATTTTGCATCAAAGAAAAGTAAAATCATCCCATGTTTAGAGCTCATTGCTTGTGTTTTAGGAGTGAGATTGACTAACTTCGTTTTGAAAACCTTTAATAGTATTTCCATACCAGTAAAGTACTGCACCGACTCTTTGACTGTTCTCACTTGGATTCGAAGAAATGATCAGTGGGGGAACATTTGTAGGCAACAGAGCTCGAGAAATTTGCAAACTTTCTGAATCTCAACTATGGAGTTTTGTACCTGGTCATCTGAACCCTGCTGATCTACCTTCTCGAGAATGTAATCCAGAACAGCTGCTGAAGATGAGATGGTGGGAGGGGCAAGAATGGTTGAAGTTTTCGGAAGGAAATTGACCACAATCAGAAATAAACCCCAACAAAAAATTAGTAATGAAGGAAAAGAAGAAAAATACAGTAGCTACTCTTTTATGTTCTAATTCACATGAATTTATGATGTATAGTAGAATTTCAAAATTCGGTAGATTTATTGTCTGAGTGAAACGAATGCTAATACACAGCGCAATATTACTTTCCGGACACATACAGCTACGATAGATATTAAAGCCATGGCCTACTAAAAGAATGCCTAATAAAAATCTTTCGTCAAGCATAACTCAAAAAATATTTGTTGGATTTAGTTTCTGATTGCAACAGAAGGTACCTATGAGGGTAACCTACTGAATGTGCCTACTACCAAAAATAAGTTTCAAACCCTTTAAAAATTATATTAAAGAAACTGATAAAAAAGCACATTTTATCTACATACGTCACGGAAATTTAGTGTACATCATTTTCTCTGACTGGGTGTTTGCATAGAAAATCGGATTTCAGCACATGGAACAAAGAAAATATGCACACATTAATATTAAAGTATAATAAAACCTATTTAAACAGGAAAATAAATATGGATTTTTTTTTCGATTTAAAATGAAAAAGCCAAAATACCTTGTCTATACTAATATTATAAAGAAGTAAAGTTCGTTTGTTTGTAAGAGGTAATCTCTGGAACTACCGAGTCGATTTCAAAAGTAATTGTATCAAAATGATTGTGTTAGTCTCTGTTCAAACATAGGCTATATCTGAAGGCAATGCCACTACGCCAAAGGGGGTGTAGGAGCAAAAAACGTTCTAAAAATTCGATTTTCGTGTTACTGAAGGTGAAGGACCTAGAAATATGCAATTTGGAATATTAGTTACTTATAAGATATAAAGGATTTCTAAGAACTTTTCCTAAACAATTTGAAATTATAAAAGGGTGAAAATGTGTAAAATGTGTTCTAAAAAACGTTCTAAATGGTCGTTTCTACACAATCTCAGGAAATAATAAACCGATTTAGAAAATAATGGTATCAAAATGATGGTGACAACCCTTGCTCCAAGATAGGCTAAATTTTATGTCGGTGTCACTACCTCAAAGGAGGTGCAGGAGCAAAAAAGTTCTAAAAATGTGATTTTTGTGTCATTGAAGGACCTAGATATATGAAATTTGGAATATTAGTTACTTATTAGATATAAAAAAATTCTAAGAACACTTCTTAAAAAATTCGAAATTTAAAAGGGATGATAATTCGCGAAGAGTGTTCTAAAAAACATTCTAAATGGCAATTTCTACGCAATTTTAGGAAGTATCAAATCGATTTGTAAAGTGATGGTTGTAAATTGATGGTGACAGCCCCTGCTATAACATAGCCTCTATTTTATGTTTGTGTCACTACCACCTGGGGCTTGAGGAGCAAAAAAGGTTCTAAATTGCGGTTTTTGTGTTATGGAAGGGCCTAGAATAATGAAATTTGGAATGGTAGTTACTTATAAGATATCAATGATCTCTAAGAACATTTCCTAAAAAAAAAAATCGAAATTTAAAAGGGGTGAAAATGCGCAAAAAGCGTTCTAAAAAACGTTCTAAATGGCGATTTCTATGCAATTTTAGGAAGTATCAAATCGATTTGAAAAGTAATGGTTGTAAATTGATGGTGACAGCCCTTGCTCTAACATAGACTCTGTTTTATGTTTGTGTCACTACCATCTGGGGGTTGAAGGATCAAAAAATGTTCTAAGGTGCAGTTTTTGTTTTATGATAGGGCCTAGAATCATGAAATTTGGAATGGTAGTTACTTATAAGATATTAATGATCTCTAAGAACATTTTCTAAAAAAATCGAAATTTAAAAGGGGTGAAAATCCACGAAGAGCGTTCTAAAAAACATTCTAAATTGCGATTTCTATGCTATCTCAGGAAGTACTGAACCGATTTCAAACATAATGGTGTAAACAGCTCTTGCTTTAAGATAGTCTATATTTTATGTCTGTTTCCACTACCCCAAATGGGGTGCAGGAGCAAAAAAATTCTAAAAATGCGATTTTTGTGTTATGGAAGAACCTAGATTCATAAAATTTGGCATGGTATATACTTATTAGATATAAATGATCTCTAAGTAGATTTGTTTAAAAATTTGAAATTTAAAAGGGCGCGAAAAGCATTCTAAAAACGTTCTAAATGCCGTTTTGTGAACAATATGAGGAAGAAACAAACTGATTTTAAAAAAAATAGTAAGAAATTGATGCTGACAGCCTCTGCTAACATAGACGCTATTTTATATCAGTGTCACTATCACCAGGGAGTTGCAGAAGCAAAAAACATTCTAAAATGCGATTTTTGTGATCAGTAAGTGCTTAGCAACTTGAAATTATGCATGGTACATATTTATTAGCTATAAATGATCTTTAAGACACAGTTTAGAAAAAATCGAAAAATTAAAAGGGGTGAAAATGCATGAAAAGCATTCTAAAAAGTTCTAAATTGAGATTTCTTTTCAATCTCAGGAAATATCAAACCGATTTCAAAAGTAATGGTTGCAAATTGATAGTGACAATCGCAGCTCCAACATAAGTTATATTTTATGTTGCTGTCACGTTTTAAATGAAATGATTACGTTTTAAATGAAAATAACGCAATATGAATAGGTATGGGAAAATGTTTTGGCCATTTATCACTTGCGTTCAGCTAACATAAAAGTATCAGTATTGCTATTGGGGCACAGATGTCATATACGCTCCACTTTGGCGCGATTTGTTTCTAATGGCAATTTTGCAAAAACCTCGTTTTCGAATACCATTTACATAAATATTTTTAAAAAGTGAATAATAATAAATAAATAAAGTTTAATTAATAACTATAGAACAAAAAATTATTTAGAAAATAAAATAAAAGTAAATAAACAATTTATTAATAAATAAACAACAACATCCGAGTTACCATATCAAGCAAAATAACGATACTTTGGCATCAATTAAGTACCCCGGTACGTACATGACATCAGCATCAGAAAAAATCATACCAATGTGGTGCGTATATGACATCTGTGCAGCAATGGGTTCATGGTATGCGAAATAAAACGAATATGTTATAGCCACTCTTCGTACAAGAAAAATGACCAATAATCTGCATTCAGATACACAGGCAAGGTTGCCATCAAACAAGAAAAATACTAACAACAACATTGTTATAATTGTATGAAAGTTATAATTGTGATATAAAATTCACTTCGAGCAAACAACCACAGGAGGAGTATTTTACATATTGTGGCGATAAGTAATGTGTTGTGATCGTAAAAGGGTTAAAGTACACGTTGTGAAGTTCTTTTAATAAATACTATTGATCGTTAAAGAAATAATAAAACTGGAAACGTCTTACTTGAAATGTAGACAATGAAGAGGCAATTTGATGAAAATAAATAATATTCTTTATTCCATACGTTAGTTGAATAGAAGGTTATGAAATTCTTGCTTCTGGTCACCATTTTAAATAAAAGGACTGAATCTTTTAAGAAGAGAAAAATAACGGCCAACATGGAATAAATCCATGGGATTCCTTTTAATGAGAGCAGCACAACTTTAAAGGATTAAACTTTGAGAAAGAACATATCCACATAACAAAAATATGACCCATAGAAAGTCAAACTTTTTCGGTCAAAAAGAGCGGCACGGCATTCGAACGGCCGGCCAGCGGACTGGCGCTCCGCTAAAACTACGTTAAAAGACTACATCTTTTGCAGACAACATCAAACTTAATTCTGAACTTAAAATTAACGAGTTTTAGTATTTAAATGATGAATACGGGGTTGACAAAGTAATTAAAAGGCAGACTTTAAATTGATTAGCTAAATTAACATTTACGGGAAATTAATGAAAATCGAATTACAAGCTACAGAATTAAAAAAGTTTTTACTGATTGGAAAACGAAACCAAACGATTCTCCTGTCAGCGATCGGCGTCAAAAGAGGGTGGCGCATAATTTCAATGACGTCATCATAAGGCAAACTGTCTCCATCGATAGGAGAGCTCCAGAAATGTGCTCCTAAAATAGCGGAGTGCGCATGCGCAAGCTGCCGATCCGCTCCCAACGCAGAAATGAATATCGGCGGTGAAAAATGAACTTGCATTACGGAGAGAGATAAAAGCGTCAACATCGCGGCGTAAAGATCGAGTTCAAATAGACATTGATGCAAAAAAATAGCTGGAAGGAAATAAAAATAAACCAAATTTAATTACTGTGAGAAGTATTCTCACACATATGTTTCGAGTGACGCTCGATCATCAAGGTACTAATTAATTATACAAGCAACAGATATATAGACAAAAGTTTAAATTCAAATGTAAAAGTTCCCGCAATGAAATTAACTTGGTGTTAAGCGACACTTTTTAAAATACGATATTGGTTGCAATCCAGATTACGGAACATCCCTATAACATTTTAAATAATCACAGTACTTTATTTTTAGTCAGATTAAAATTTAGAGAAGAGCATTTTTTTCCACCAAAAGCAACTTTTTTTTTTGCATGAGTAATTTAGAAACAATTCTTTGATGTTGAAAGAAAATGTTTTGACTTATTATCTCTTATTATTATTTTTACTTATTTATATTTTTAAAGAAATGAGTCAAAGTCGTGTTTTTCAAATGTATTTAATTTATGTATTTCAAATGAAAAGAATGCATATACAAAAGTTAGTGATTTATCTCCTGTATCCGGCTAAGTGTTTTATTACCATGTGTCTAATGCCCTTCGCGATACTTCTTTGTTATATGGGCCTTGGTGCTTTTTTAAAAAGTTTGACCCAATTCGGGTTTAAGAAAGTGAGATGTTTTTGCCAAAAAGGATATAAACAACTATGAAAATAAAATTGAAGAAGTATTAAACTGGTTTATGTATGTATTTTAATAAATACATCTGCTAACACGTATTAAATAAACTATTTGTGTTTTTATATAATAAAAGTTAAATGGCTCCTTTATCAACGTGTATGCTAATATTATAAAGTAGTAACGTTTGTGTGTTTGTGGAATGTAATCTCAGAAACTACCTAGCTGAATTGGTAAATAGTGGTTTGAAAATGTTGGTGACCATCTCTGCTCCAACAAAGACTGTATTTTATATCGGTACAACAACCTACATGGGTGCAGGAGCAGAAAAATTCTGAAATTGTGATTTCTGAGATGGGTGTTTGGGCTAGAAATTTGAAATTTTGTGCGGTGGTTACTTTTAAGATGTAAATACTCGTTATGAACTCTTTCTACAAGGCTCGAAATTTTAATGTTAGAAACAAATGGTAAACGCTCTAGAAAGTTTCTAAATCACGATTTATTTGGAATTGTTAAAGAAAGAAATTTTGAAATTTCACATCGCTATTACTTTTAAGTCGTTAATGCCAGTCATTAAAAAAAAAAAAAAAAAAATTAAAAGAGTGCACCATAAAGAAAGATCTAATCTGCAATTTCTGTGATACTGTTGGGTCTAGAAACTTAAAATTTGGCATGGCAGTAACTTATAAGATCTAAATGTTCGTTATAGAATGAATTCAAACTGCAATGCACGCATTAGAATGAATTCTAAAAAAATCGAAATTAAGAAGACTCAATAAAGCGGACAAAGTTCTAAAGATAATCTAAATAACGAAGTATGTGGAATTATTAGGAATATAAAGATGAAAATTTGCATGAATGTTGCTTTTAAGACGTAAATACTCACAATAGAACAATTTCTAAAAATTTCGCTATGTAAAATGATGCAGGAACGAAAAACTTTCGAATTTTTTTTTCTGTGCTACTGCTGACCTAAAAACTTTTTATTGGGTTGACATTTTTGGACGGGATACTTTTAAGATGTAAATGCTCTCTAAGAATGGCTTCTAAAAAATGCAAAATTAAAAAAAAATGAAATGAACGGAAAACTTTCTAAATTACCATTCATTTGCATTGTTAGGTATAGAAACTTTAAATATCTAATAAAACTACACCCTCCGCCCCAAAACAAACAAACAAACAAACATGCAACTTAAATACAACAAAATGGGTAGCTACTTATCTAGCATTGAATAAGTTGTGTTAACATTAAATAAATGTTGGTATGAAACAGCGAATAGTTTGCAAGAAAATACTTGTCAAAATGTTACTTCTCTGGGCAAAAGTGTCGAAAAGTGTCTGTTTAAATTTGATATGCAATTTTTTTTTTCAGATTCACTCATCTAGAAATTTAATCATAAGGTCATTTTCTCAATTGTCATTAGACGATTTTTTATATGATAACTCATTCGGGTAAATTTTTTTAATCGGGTTGTTAATATTGACGTATTTTAGCTTGCATGACTTGTTGGAAAAATATATACGGATTTGTAAATTACTCAAAATGACATTTTCACAGCTCAAAGATTATGCAGACGAGATATTCCAGATCTCGTGTCATAACTTACGCTGCAGTCAATGCCGATTTGTTTTATTTAATGATGCTAACACGTAATACAGCTCACCTGTCGAGAATATATTTGAAAGCAAAATAGTACCGCGTATGTAGTGGCCAGCATGCCCTCATCATTTAAATTTGATCGAGCATATCTGTAACACACACGAACGACGCATTGCATGCCTCTGTTGACGTGTTCGGGACTTCGATATATCACTTTTTTAAGAGGCAATTCCCTAAACTCTTATCGACAACCTCATCTAATTTTATGCCCGTTCACGGCTGTCTTGTAGGGTTGCTTTGCCATTTTTTTAACAGTGTATATTATATATATAGTGTATACAGCGTATATTATATTATTACAGTATTTTGTAATTCTACCATTCAATTTGCTCATTTTCATCATTTGAATTTAGGGCAGGTCTCTTTGATAAGTACAGACTTTTATTTTTTCTGCATGCAAATAGTGATTCGAAGGCGGTGCCACTGTGAATATTGGAAACAGACAGCTTAATGCGCATGCCTCAGTTTTTTTTCCCATGAATTTGAGTGTGCCAGTCATTGCCTGCTTCCGCCAAGTGAGGTGCTGTCATACATATGCATCGGATTTTGATTTCTCTCAAGATGACTGAACGGGTTGAAAAAAGGTACTGCATCAAATTTTGTCAAAGCTTGGTGATCCTGAAAGCGAAACAATTCACAAGATTCATCAATTCTCCAGCTCATTCATCGCACCTGATTTCCTTTCTTGGCAAAATGTGGAATTCCAGTCGTTCGCCTAATTCCATACTCTTCAGACATGGCTCCTTGCTACTTCTGGTTGCTTCTGAAATTTAAGGTGCCATTAAAATGATTCCGTTTTGAAAGTAGAGATGAGATATGTAGAATGAGACGGCTGAGTTGAACACCATTCCAAAAAAGCCTGCCAGAAGTATATTCTACGGTGGAAAGAACGCTGGGCTAAATGTGTGGAAGCGCAAAAGGCCTAACACGAAAGGAATAAGTGTACCAATCCTGTCAGGTAACATATGTATTTTTTTCGGACAAAGGTTGAATATTTTTCAGACTGGCCACATATTGTCAATTAAATATAGCATCTCATTTTCTATTCTTGTCACGAGTTATCATTAAATCTATGTTCTCACTAACGTCGCTCAGACTAATACCTCTGAAGGAAATCCTAGTAAATGTCATATGTTAGGTGAAAAGATTCATATTGAAGTGCAGAAATAGAAATAGATCTTTTCCATCAGAATTGTCCACCGAAGAGTAAGAAGATGCGGAAAAGTTACTCCGGTGTAGAATACAATCTGAAAGTTTTGGAGATACTACTGACGCAATAAAAGGATTGAAGGTTATGAAAGACCAATAAGGTTTGTTGAGAGTGAAAACAAAGATATTAGAGAGAGATGATGAGTTTTCATTCAGATATCCAATTTTATTGCCATCAAAACATCACGTAGTCAATTGTCTGATTCAAGAATGTCATTTAAAGAATTGTCATGCTGGACTTCAAACAGTTGGATCCATTTTAAGAGAAAAATATTAGATAATTTTTCTAGACGCAGCATTAGAAGTCAAATGTCTAAGAGTTACAGATGTAAAAGATACTCTGCAAAACCATACACTACACCTCCTATTCACCTACCTCTAGATAGAGTCAGAGACTCTAAAGTATTTGAGGTTGTTGTAGCTGATCTGTTCGGTCCTCTTTTCGTAAAGCAAAGGTCTAAAGTTTGGGTTGTACTTTTTACATGTGCAGTATACAGAGCAGTACATTTGGAATTTGTATCCAGTCTTTCAACAGAAGGATTCATTCAGTCACTCCGAAGGTTGATATGCAGAAGAGGAAGGCCGACCACTATATACTGTGATAATGACATCAACTTTAGATATGCAAATAACCTCTTAAAATTACTGGATTGGAAGGAAATAGTTTCTTCTGAAGAACTGTCTCCTATTTAATGGTAGTTCATCCTTCCAACAGCAGCTTGGTGGGGTGGATGGTGGGAGTGTTTGATTAGATGTGTTAAAATTCCCTTGATGAGAACACTCAGTACTTCAACTTTAACTTTTGAAGAACTTAAAATGGTTCTATGTGATGTCGAAGCAACATTAAATAAAAGGCCTCTAACCTACATTTCTGAAGAAACAGATAAATTTATACCTTTGACTCCATCATCATTTTTACAAGATATTGAGGAAATAGGTGTTCCTGATTTAGGTAGAATAGATTCGAGTAAACTTCAATCCAGATACAAACATTATCAAAATATTCGACAACAACTCAGAAATAGATTCAGAAATGAATATTTGGCAGAGTTGGTCCAAAAATCAAAAGAGAAAGGACAAGGTGAAGTCGTTGTAATCGAATTAAACCAGAAGAGACTTCATTGGCCTATAGGAAAAATAATAAAGATTTTACCAAGTCAAGATGGAGTGACTAGAGTGGCTGAAGTTAAAACAAGTTCAGGAACATTAATGCGCGCACTTTGTAAACTCTACCCTTTAGAGATATCAAGTCCCGAGGACCCCGTAATCCAGGTTGTGAAAAATAGTACAACTAGAAATGACAAAGTAGTAAAGAGACCTGTGAAATGAACTTGTAAGAATACTCTGAACTGACTTTTTCTAGAACTCTAAATGTTTTATTATTTATTTGCTTTTAGTTATTATTTCAATTGTATTTATGTATTTTTTGTATTTTGAGTTAGTATGTAGTTTTATCAAACGTGGTCATAGGTTTAATTTGGCTTCCATCCAAATTAAAGGTATTAAAAGTATGTTAGGGATCGGTAAATTAATATTTTATTTATATGCACGGTTTTTGGCAATGCCGCTGCAATACTTTATTTCATTTGTTAAATGCGGCTAATTTCTATATCTTTTTGCTTTTCCTTTTTTTAATTTTTTTTATCACGGGAAGAGGTCAAAATTTAGGAAATAAAAGTTGGTATCGGCTTTTAATTGAGGAGTTCAAAAAGAAGTTCTTTGAAAAATGTTTATGTTTTTTGTAGTTTGTGGCTATGAAAGTTTTTAGAAGAGCTTTCGTCAATTTTCTAAATTAGTATGGTGAAGATTAAAGCAGCCCAGAAATTATATATATCTTTGGGTCATTTTTTGTTAAAATAGAGAGCGGTGATCCATCTAAAAGATAAATCAAATTTATCTTTTGTACATATTGTATATATTGTCAATTCAACAGATTTTGAAATGTCCCATATCTACTCTTTTATATGCATGTAAATAAAATCTGTGTTAAAAAAACAAGTTTAATCTACAGAATATTTAGAACCCAACATCGTGTTTGACAACAAGCAAACAGTTATTTTCACTCACCCCTATAATATGTTTTACTTTTCTAAAAAAACAAAACAAGATTGAGATTTATATTTTCATAATAGGAATATATTTTTGTTCTAGATATAAATAGTCTTTGAATATTTTTTTTTACATTTGGGTTAAAAAAGACATAGGGACCATATTTAAAGCTGCTATTTTGCTTTTTAAAAAATCTCTGCTAAATTAAAAACAATTACTCGTCGGATATTAACAGAAATTGCATCTATCACTTTTATTACTGACTTGATAACTAATTCATATTAACGTAAAGAAATGTTATTCTTAAAAAAAAAAAAAAAGTTAGAACTCTTTGCAATCATATTTTTGCATTTTCAAAGCTATAAAGGTAAATTTGTGTATATATTACTTTTAGAAATATTTGTTTAAATGTAAAAAGTAAATGGTGATATATTTTTTAAGCTGAAGAAACCAAATTTTAAGTAATTTTAATCAGTAATTCTAGAAGCATATTTAATTCTAAAATTTGTGCTAGAAATTCAACTAATAAGGCAAAGTTTCTAATTAAAATAGGATCAATTACTGATAAATGTTATTATAGTTTTTAGTGCAGCTTTTCCAGTAGACTCACCAATGGTCAATTAGCAGTTCAGATCTTTGGTCCAACAGTCAGCCAACCATTGACTTAGTAGTAATTCTAACCATTGGCCAAACCGAATAGCAAACTGTAAAGCTAACTTAGGCAAGATGGCTAAACCCAACCATTGGCTAACAAATCTAAAAAACAATGAACTATATCCGAACAGTTTTGTCTTGCTCTAGAATCTACTCTTGAATAAAAAAGAGAAGAGTCAGTTATGTCATATCTCACAGCAAGATGTCGGTTAAAGTAAATCATTAATATCATAATTCTTGAAATCTAGGCTGAAATTTCTAATGAAATAAGGTAAGTAAAAGTTTTCTGTGTTAATGGACACAACTTTAGAAGTATCAAGTTACATCAAATGAGTTAATGTACTTAGATACAGTAAACATCCTCTAATCTGTCATCGTAAGGACCAGCATGCTGGATAATTTGGCACGACTTTCGGAAACACAACTGAATTGAGAAGAAATAAAGGAGTGGGTTGAAGAAGATTTTGATGAGCCGACAGAGGAAATTTTGACTGATGAGGCTATCATTCAGAGTTTTATCAACCTAAAAGCCCCAAAGACGTTGGCTCTGATAAAGATGATGTAGTTGAGTCAAACAACATCAGTTGGAATCAAGCAGCTGGTGCGTTGACTACATTTTTTAAATTTTCTGAGCACAGCAGCTCATTCAACCGTGTGGAAATTATGAAACTTCACATCATAAGAAGTAACTTCCTAAAAAAGAAGAAAAAAGGCTATTAGAAAATAAACTGATATTCAAGATTTGTTTAAGATGGCTTCTACGAGTAGGCCTACAGTGCACATTTTCATTTTATAGTCATGTACATATGTTGTACTTTACATTATTGAGTAATTTTTTTAAATTCTATTCAAGCTGTTTAAAGAATAAAAAAACAAGTTTTACTATCATTTTTTTGTTTCATTCTAACTTCTACACATCTTTTCTGGCATTCATCCTGTAGTCAACAGAATTTCGTAATCCGACCTGTCTCGAATGTGCCAGATTAGAGGATGTTTAGTTTACTGTTTCTAATGAAAAAAGAAGTAAAATAGGAAGCTGTTGTATTGGAATCTTGCCAATCTATTACAAGGTAATCCCTGTTCAACTTCCTGGAGTTTTTGAACACCACATGATTTGTTATTGAAAATTGTGTAGCAGATGGATTTATTTAGCTTCAAACATGCATGAGAAATAGATTGGGGTTTTATATCCAGCTCAGATGTAATACCAGGCCATTTTTATACTATACTTGGGGAAGGACCAAGAAGATAGTAAGGTGAAAGCCTGATACTGCCTATTTACATCCCCTGGCTTAATATGGTTGCAGCATCTGGCGATGTAGCACTCATTTCGGCAACATAAAATTAATTTTGAATTGCATTTGCAAAAATCTTATTTCAAAGATTTTTTTTTTTCGTCATTCTTTGAAAAATTAAATACAATTGGTTATTTGCAATTTATCACCAAGGCATATTTTTTGAATTAGAATAAAATAATTATTTTCCAAGAACATTTCAACTTTGACAGTAATCTTGAGAATTAAAATAAATTGAAAGGGAAAAATTAAACATATTGTTGCAGTTTAACATCACCTATAATTTATTTACCACCTATAATTTTATTATTTTGTAAGGGAGTCATAATGTTTTCGTTGAGAAACTTTTTTTAGAACTAATACAAATGTGTTTCTAATCAGGTTTAAAGTTATATGTATGTAACATGTAACAGGTATCTACTATCTAGCATTGCTTAATGTGCAATTTTGAAGAACCACATGAATTCACATTTGTATTTTATATAAAGTCTTTTCATTCCCCCCCCCCCCACACCCCCAAAAAAAAGAAAGAAGGAAAGAAAGAAAAATAAAGAAAGAAAGAAATAGAGAAAAAGAAAGAAAGAAAAAAGGACGAACAGTAATTTCATTTTCGTTAGAGAGGGCCACCCTTCCTGAAACCCCGTTTAAGATATACTGTCGGACCTCATTATCCCAACACCCGGTTTTTCCCGTCATTCTGCTTATCACGTCAGTTTTTCAAAGTCCCGAGATTCTGTATTTAATTTTAATGTAAACTCCGGATTTTATGTCATTGAATAATTTGCAACTCCTTATATCCCGAAGGTTTAGGAAAATTCTCCATTTTCCAAAAAACAAGTAGTCATAAATCTGATTTTTATTCTTTTCAATATTGTTTTTGTGTTTATTTTGTTAAATAATAAAGTTTTATTGCTTAACCCCTTGAGGGGCGGTCGGATATATTTTATCACACCTACGATTAATGAAGATTTGCACCAGAAAAATTTTATGAAATATTACTTTTCTAACTTTGACGGAAAAAAGTTGTAAAATTGCTTTTCCTTATTTTGAAATAAAATTTTTCTAAATTTCCGGTGGGAATTCTGCATTGCACAAATGTAATTGCTTCACCTTCAAGGGGTTAAAACTGCAAGAACAGTTATGAATTTAAAATTGTGTTAAATTAATTAAAAATGCAGATTTTTATAAACATATTTTTCTCCGACACCGGTTACCGCGACACTCCGCTTATGACGACACTTTTTTCTGGTCATTAGGGTGTCCAGATAACGAGATTCGACTGTATTTAAAAATTTTGAATGTAAGAAGGAAAACAAATCCAAAGGGAAACAAATTATAGCATGTATGAGTATACACTATAAAAATATGTAAAATAAACTTTTAAGCTTATTTTAATTATCAATATTTTCCCTTTATTTTTAATTCAATCACATATTCATGCCAAAACTTCTGTACTACATTAGCATGATTATTCAATTTTTTTTCTAATATTGCCTATAACCATAAAAATTCCTGTGCAAGACAATTTTTAAAACATATGAAAATAAAAACTAACTTAGGAATTTAACAATTAAATAATATTTAATATTTCAGAAATAAATTTATCAGGATTTAAAGAGAAAAGAGAAAAAAAAATAAAACAAAAAAGTATTAAACATTAATGTTTTTAACAGTTCTTATTTTTTTTCAAGGATTTAGAGCCCCCCCCCCCCCCCCTGCATATGCCTATGTTTCTGTTAAAAATAACTCGAATTTGCCAGTAGAAAAATTAATATACGAGTGGAATAACTTTCTTCAACTTTTCTATTTACAACCTTAGCATTATAAATAAACACCTTTCTATTCCTTTTATTTTGCATTTTTTATTGTTTTAAATATTTTATTGTCATGCTTGGTATCCATTTGAGGTAAAATTTTCCGATACGTTCAAATCCACATGAATTGTTTCAGTATTTTAAAAAGTTTCAAAAATAAAAAATATATATTGCAGATTAAAAACCGCAATCTTAGAGTAATTATCTGTTAACACACCGGAAATTGGGGAGACATTATCTCTAATAGGTTTACAATCTCTGTACAACACATGTTTATTAGCGCCAAAATTTCACCAAAGCGAATAAATACATTTTTATATAAATTTAATATATACATATCATAATAGTGACAAATTTCAACTTAAATCAGTTTCATTTAGTCAATGAATCAATCGCTTTTGCATTAAAATTTTGGAAAACAAACAGATATCGGGTGAGATTTTATTAAAATAGTCAACGCACTTCTTCTTGTGACGGAAGTATAACGATCGCAGTATATTCAATACTATCAAGTTCCCTGTTCCCCAAGTATAGGTGTTATGTGAATATGTTAAACCTTGGAAAGTCTTATCCCCTTAGAAACACAAAATTTTCATGTTTTTTTTCTGACTTTGTTGTGTTCTGTTCCCACCTTATATAATAGAAAACTTTTTGTTAAGTAGGTAGTTATTTCTTATAAAAATCCAAAAATTGTCAAACTAGGATTTGAGCTGAGTTCAAAATGTCTTTACTTAAAATGCTAAAATGAGGGGGAAAAAAGATTTAGCAAAACACTAAAATTCCTATATGCCTATATGAGTGTGTATTCCCCCACTCTTTTTGATGTCTGAATATGTTTGATTTTCAATTGCAAACTAAAAGTTAAAAATTAGTCATGACATCTTTAAATGGAGGAAATCACAATAATAATAATTCTGTTAGCAAAGGAATTAAAAAAATGTTTTTGATGGGTTTCCATTAGCTATCAGTAAATAATGAAAGAAAACATATTCATTTTCTAGCTGAGTCGTGTCATGTGTGAATTCAGTGAAGGACTTTTTTCAAATGCTTCATCCAAAAAGCAAAACTTCTTATTTTATTTTCGCATTGATTCTATGCAGTTTTATATGCATTTGGAAAAAATGTGGTCGTAGCTGAAACCATGTGTTTAACTATTGCAGTGTATGTTTTCATAATTAAATTTATTGAATGAAATCTTTTTTAGGCAAATAATTATTCATTTAACCTCACATAAATAATGTCATAAAATTATTTAAAAAAATATCTGTATGCCTTTTTTTTTTAGAATGTTATAAAAATTAAATTTTAAAGAGAAGATTAAAATTGCTTTTTCAGTAAACAGTGATATTTCAATGATCCTCTTTTTTTTTTTTTTTTTCCTTTTTGGTAGAATATTGTATATTTTCCAAAACGTCTCATGAAGAAGATCATTGCGGAAATTCATTATGTTCCTGACCACTTTAAAGCAAATGCTCAGTTGCCTGCTGTTAGGGATGAATTCAGCCAACTTTTTCAACTTAAATTTGTAAGTAACTCTTTTCTTTTACTAATTTAATAATAGTACTAGCATATTTAATTAGACAATTAAGTTTATGTATATGCTGCCCAAATTAATGACGAATCCTATGTTTAGATATTAAATTGTATGAAAGCATGTAAAATGTATAAAATATTTCTTTCAGTTCATGTATTTTGTATGCAGGGCTGTGGAGTCTGTTGAAAAAGTGACATACTCGTAATCTGACTCCTGTAATTTTAAAGAGACCGACTCTTAACTTTTACTATCTGAATCTTGACTTCACAGCCTTCTTTGTTTTGCATAAATCTCTCCTTTATATATATATTTATAATATTTGTTTTAAAATGGTTAATTTAATCAATACCTTTTTATTTATCTATTTTCTTTATATTTACTCATTACTTATTAAGTTTATTCCTATTTTTTCATTCTACTTTAAATAAATGTTAATTTAAGTCATTTCTTGATTTCTTCAATTGAATCACTTTTTATGGGTATAGATGGCAGCACCAAACTTTTTTGTTAAAAATCTAGTTACAATATAGTTTTCCTTTTTCCCACCAGATGGCAGCAATGTTTTGGTTTTCAGTAACTAATTGCTGGCTGTGAGATGAAATCTCACATTTTTTTCCACCTATTCACCGGTCTGCATCTGTGACGGTGTCGCGGCCGTTCTTTTTTTTTTTTTTTTTGGTTTCTTTTCTTTTTTCTCCCGTCTCTCTCGCTGACAACCTTAGCGTAGACCTGTAAGTTGGCTTTCCCCCAGTGCTTGCATACGCACGCCATTCATTCATTATTCTTCCCTTCCCTTTTCTCTCCGTGTTTCATCCGAGGCTGTAAGTGTGCGCATGCTCAGTAGAAAACGGGCGCTTGCTATGATTTCAAACGAGTGACGTTTCGTTTCACGAACAAATTAGATTGCGTTACTTTTGGTTTCGCTTTCTCATTTGTTTTCCGAATACCGGTGGCTTTTGAATTTGGTCAATTGTTTTAAATCTCTCGCTTAATTACTTTTGCGGGCCCCGTAGCGATGTTTATATACTGTCTCCCTTAATTTTTTTAGGCAGTTAAAGTTCTGACGGGATGGCCGAAACAATGATGTCGATATCTGGTTGTAGTTGTGCCATTTTTTATCAACGAAGTTTTTGTTCTTCAGTTAAATATTCGATATTCTCTCGGGAATTTTTTTAATCTAAGTGCTGGTATTTTCAAGAACAATTTACGGGTGATCAAAATGGAAAATTATTCATCTTCATCTAAAAATATACTTAAATAAAGATTGATTTAATCTCAAGAAAGTGTAGTTCCTGTCTCTTCCTCAACACTGCTTGTTTCAAGTAAGATCGTTTGATTTTCTCCTTTTAAAATGACCTAAAAGAACTAAGTGTAGGGTTATTGTCTCCATTGTTCTAAAAGAAGAATTTTTACAACAAACTAATTCGATAATACAATCACAACAATTTGTGAATATTCTAATATTCACGTCACAATTCTTGGTGCCGACTTTGGAGAAATTCTTGAAAAATGCACCCTGGAATTATGAGAGACGGAAATACTTATTTAATTTAAAAAAAAAAATAATAATAATATGTTATAATGCTGTGATATTTTAATATTTTAGTCTGAAGCTGTTACTTTTTTTGAAGAGTTTATTTCAATATATTATTTTGTTGAACTTATATTTGTATTTGGGGAACAAATTGCTCATTTTTATGTACTTTGAAGAGATTTTTTTTCTGTTCTGAGAAGTAAATGGTAGGAAATATCTCCTTTTATTTTTGCAGAGCATGATTTTTCTTTTGATTGTATGAAGTGATAGAAGATATTTTTGTTCTTAGTATGCAAATATTTTTACAATGGCCTATAATTTTAGATTGTTTGAAGGGGCATATGGCAAATATTAAGGCACAATTTATTAGAACTATTGATGTATTTATATATTGTTGAGATTAGTAATTTATTTGAATGCTGTTTGTTTGAATTATTGCATTATTTTTGAATTTTGTTGTATTTATTCATCATGACGTCAAAAATTAAACCTCTAAGAATAATAGTGACACCTTTTTCGGGTGATCCCGAACTTTTAGATTTTTTTGCTGAGCAAGTTAAAGCGACCATTTCTTATTCTAACTGGAGTAATGAACAGGCACTTATTTTCCTCAAATCTAAACTCTCTGATCAGGCATTAAAATTTTATGTTTCCTCTAATGCATGTAAAAAGGCAACTTCTCCTGAAGACTTGTTTGATATTTTTAGAAAACATTTTAAGACAGAGTCAGCTACCTCCATTGCTCTTAAATACAATAGTATAAAGTTTCTACCTTCAGAATCTATCCGGAATTTTGCTACAAGGTTAGATGATGTTGTTTGTAAACATTTTCCTCAGTTGCCTGATCCCTCCATTGAACAGATTCTAATATCAAAATTCACTGATCTCATCCCTAATAATTTAAAAGTTCACATTCTTACACAACACATAGATTCGTTTGACAAAATGATTGAAGCTGCTGCTTCATATCAAGAGATTCTTGATTCTGTTCAAGCACCTATAATTTCTAATTCGGTCCCACCTTCATACAGTATGTTACATAACTTACATGAACAACCTGAGGATTCTCTGTCTCATAATAGTCATTCTGCGGACTCATCGGAGGTGTGTAACAAACCTCACTCTGCTACTTCAGGTGATAACTCATCTTGCAATACAGAGTCCAGGCACAATTCTTCCAGAAACATAAGACTTAGTCATCATTTCAAACATTCGTATAAACGAATTATTTGCCAGTGGTGCACAAGACCTGGACATTCAGCAAACAGATGTTTCAAATTGAAATCAAATTTAACTTCCAAATCAAAACAAGCATCTTTTAAAAAACGGCATCACAACTCCTCAGATGATAAACCACATTCATCCGACTCTCGACATTCTTCCTCTAAAGTTTCGACCTCCCGTCAGAACTACTCAAATAAAAATTCTCATAGGTACTGACACGATTTGGGGAGAAGTGGGTGTGGAGCTGCTTCACCCCTGTGTCATTTTTCTCCACAGTATAACTCTCAAGCTGTCTCTTTCAATAATGTAAATTCTGTTAAAGACCTTGCTGTTCCCGTTTTTCAATGTGAAAGAACATTCTATAATTCAAACATAACTCCTGAAAGTTTTCAAGAGTTATCTCCAGACATAAATACTCAACTTCCGTCCTTTAATGGTTTTTCTGCCTTAAGTCGTGACTTTACGCCTTTTCAAGTCCAGAATGATATTATTGTACCGCGGTCTCCATTGACTAAAATTAACTATCCGATTTCATCACAGAGACTTGTGAAATCAGTTGCTAGTCAAACAAATAAAGAAATTCCACTTTTTGCAAACTCTGCTATACAAACAACCTCATCTGAAAATGACATAATCTTTGTTGAGTCCATCGAATTTCTTCTCCATGCGGAAGTTGATCAACCTACCCTTCCAATTATTCAATGAACTATTAACAAGAATCCTGCAAATTTTCTTCTCGATTCAGGTGCAAGCATTTCTCTATTATCAAAATATTATTTTCAACATATAAAACAGCATGTACATTATAGCAGAATTGCTTCAAATGTAAAAATTACCACGGTAAATTCTGCTGTTATTTGTTCTGGTTGTATAAACTTGTCATTTAAGATAGGGAAATTTTTCTACAAACATTCTTTTTTTCTCATTGATATTCCTGAAGATTCTAAGTTTGTTGGTATCCTTGGCTTTGATTTTTTGAAATCTCATAGAGTTGTTATTGATCTACATAATAGCCAAATTAAGATAAATAATAACCTACTTGACATCTTAGACTCTGTTTCTGCTCAAGAGGTTGATCAAACACAGGATTTACAAGTCAACACTTTAACTCAAAAGAGGTCTCTACCTGAATCTTCCAATAAAAATGTATCAGTGTCTGTTAATTCTAATAATAAAGTACATAGTTCTCTTCCTTCAAATAATTCTTGTTATTCAAGAAAGAAAGTCGTTATTCCACCTGACAGTACTGTATATGTACCTGCGGTGTTTTCCTTTCATTCTTGTGATCAATTTTTGTTTGAACCAAAGGAGTATGAATTACCAACTTGTGCATATCAATCCATAATTTCTGCAGAACTTAGCTCGAAATCTAAAAATGCTAAAAACCTCAGTGGTTACTTTTATATTCCTATCACTAATAATGCTGAAGAACCCATTCACATTAATAAAGATTCAGTTTTGGGAACAATTCACGAGATAGATGAAATTTAAGAAGATTTTGATACTCAAAATATTAGTTCTCCCCATGAAATTAATTTAATTCAAGCTTCTACTGACATTTTAAAGTTAAGAAAATCAGAGTTTAAACTTAGTAATTTTAGCCTAAATCATCTACTTCCATATCAGAAAACAGAATTACAAAATTTATTAACTAAATATGATACAGTGTTTTCTTCTTCCTTGAAATCTTTGGGTCAAACGGACAGAGTTATACCTCATATCCAGTTTATCTCAGATGTTCCTGTTAAGACCCTGCCCTTCCCTGTGCCACAATCTATCCAAGAAGAGGCAAAACAGCAATTGGACACGTTAGTTGATGCAGGAATTATTGAAAGAAGTATTTCCGAATGGGCATGTCCAATGCTTATGGTTAAAAAGAAAGCATCCTCTCCAAATGAAAAACCAAAATTTCGAATGGCACTTGATCTAAGATTAATTAATACCATGATTCGTAGTTCCTCTTATCCATTACCTAGAATTGATACTATTATTAACAATATTTCTAAATTTAAGTACTTCACCACATTAGATTTTCCATCTGCATATCATCAGATAAATCTCCCAGAAGAATTTCGCAAGAAACTCTCTTTTACTACCGAATGGGGTACTTATAGTTTTTCTCGTTTAATGTTTGGACTCAGATCCGCAGCCTCTTCATTTCAAATGTTAATTGATGCAATAATCGAAGAAAGTAAATTACAAGGTGTTTATGCATATCAGGATGACATTATTGTTGCTGGTGATTCATTTCAAGAAATGATTCACAAATTAGATGTTTTGTTTTCAATTTTACAGAAACATAACCTTACCTTGTCTCCTGCTAAATGCAAATTTCATCAAACAGCCATAGATTACCTTGGTTTTCATTTGCAGAATCATACTATCCAACCAGTGTCTTCTAATATAACCAAAATTACATCTTTTCCAGCTCCAAAAACTAAGAAACACTTAAAAAGATTTATTGGTCTATGTGGTTTTTATCGCAGACTTATTCCCAAATATTCTAAACTTATGGATCCACTAATTAAACTTACCTCTCCAAAGGTTCCTTTTACATGGACGCCAGATCATAATAAAATTTTTACAGAAGTTCAAAACATTTTTTTCTCAAAACCTTTTCTCTCCTTGCCTGATTGGTCCAAACCATTTTACCTCAATACAGATGCAAGTGGTATAGCTATTTCCGGTGTCCTTCTACAAAAGCGAAATGGTCATCTACTACCTGTGAGTTATTTTAGTAAATCTTTATCTCCTTCAGAAAGAAAATATCCTGCTCTGAAGCTAGAATTGATGGCAATTGTGAAATCAATTAATGCATTTAAATTTTTTCTGTATAATAGACATTTTACGATTTTAAGTGACAGCAAACCTATTGAACATTATAAGTCTACTAGTTCACCAGTTGATCTGACTACGAGATGGTTGGTTGACCTTTACAATTATGATTTCACCTTTCAATATCTTAAAGGCGAGAGTAATGTGTTAGCAGATTATTTCTCTCGTGAAGATTTTACAAATAATTCTCAAGATCTTAACACTAACCCTGCTTTAATAAGAGATAAAAATATTCTTCCAGTCACTACAAAGTCACCAACTATTGAGTTGCATCACATAGATGATCAAAACCAACAATCTCAAGACCCAAAAATGGAAATTTCTGAGTCCACATTCCTCTGTGAACAGCGTAAGGATCCTAAAATAATGAAAATAATTGACTCCATAACTTCAGATAAACCTAATCCTAAGTTCAAAAATTATTTTATTCATCCTGATACAGGTTTACTTATGATAAAACGTAAATTCTTACAACCTGAAAATTCACCACATATTAAAATTATTGTGCCTCATATTTTAAAGTCAAAAATCTTGCATATTTGCCATATGCCTCACTTCGGTATTGGAAATACTTATAGAAGACTACTCAAAAAATTTTACTGGTCAGGAATTTATAAAGATACAAAAAATTTTGTTCTGTCCTGTGAGTTATGCGTTAGACATAAACCACGAAGAATACCTGCAGCACCATTACAAGAGATGTTCATCCCTTCTAAACCTGGTGAGCTCGTCTCAATGGATTTCCTAGGCCCTTTTTCGAATAAATTTTATGTGCTGACATTCCTGGATCATTTCTCAAAACATATAGAGTTATACCCGATCAAGATTGCTACTGCTCAGTCTGTTGTTAAATCCCTGACCAACTACATCACCACCTATGGTCGTCCGGCTTCTTTAATGTCTGATCTGGGCCCTCAATTTAATTCACAAGTATTTGATAATTTTACGGAGAGCCTCAAGATCAGTATTGTTCATTCATCCTCTGGGCATCCTCAAACGCAAGGATCATCAGAGAGAATAAATACCAGCATTAAGTCATCAATTGCTACATTAGCTCAGGAGGGATATAATTTTCAACAGTCCCTAATGATACATAAAAGCCTATATAACGACACAATACATTCTTCAACTGGATACTCACCATCTTTTCTGCATTTTGGCAGATCTATATCCAATATTTTTGATCTTTTCGATTATCCTGATCTGGAAGCGTTATCATATCCGTACGATTACTATCAGCATATGTCAACAATGAAACATGTGTACCAGAAAGTTTATGGAAACATGAAAGAGGCTCAACAGTTACGTAATCAACGTCAACATAAACGTGCTCATCTACGAAAGTTCCAGTGTGGTGATATCGTTTACATTAGAACTAATGATGCATTTAAGCCAAGAAACATTGGTCCTTATGTTGTGATAAATGTAATTTCAGATGTGCTTCTTTCTGTTAGGGTTTTAGAAGATGAACTGGACATGCCTTTTACAATAAACATTAATAGAGTAATACCTGTACAGAAACGCCAACAACACTTAGTGTTGCAAAGTCCTCATCCAATTACACCTCTACCCCACAACTATAATTTACGAAAAAGACATTAATATTTGCATTTAAATATGTATTTTCATAAATATTAATAGTTAATTTTTTTTTGTATTTATTTTTAGGTTTATGAGTAGTTGCACCTGACAATGTGATGATGTTAAGGCAATAGTTTGTTCACCTAGTATTCTAAGTTCTAGTAAATTTCATTTAATTTTAGCAAAAACATGATGGTAATATCTGTTCTAGGTTATCTGTCTATTCCTTTTTATTTTTTTGGTACCATGTTTCTCATTTATAAATTGACATGATCAAGCTTATTACATAGAAATGTATAATGATTTTGATAGTATATTTTTAGTTTTTTTTTTTCTTTTTTTGGAGATCTCCACTTTTTTTTTTATTTTCATACAGCAATATATATATATATATGTACCATACCTAGGTTGATGAATTTTGAGTAATTATGTTAAATATTTTTGTTGAAGAGTAATTTATTGATGTTGACTTTTTTTATTTTAGAGGTTATATGTGTTGTTTATTGTTGTTGATATTATTTTGATATACATTTTATCTAATATGTTAATGGTAGTGAGTAGCTATATAAATATCTTCAATGAGTAAACAAATTATACTAGTACTCTTGATTTATGAGATACTTTGATTGATGAAAACTTGAATAGCTGAAGATGTAAGTTATTCTATAATACTCTTGGTCGACCAATTTTACTTATTATAGTTGCAACTGTTATTTTATATTATTCGAATAATACATTTTTCATGATATCTCTTGACAGCAAAGTTGTTTGCCTTTTTTTTTTTGGTGAAATATTAATGTTTAATATTTTTTGATATGAGATCTTTTTAAAGATATACTACGTGCACAATTATTTTTATGGCATGCCACATGTAAATAATTGGAATACTCATTCTAAATGTACATATTTATATTGCATATACTACATTGATGTAACATTTATGTATTCCTTTTCCTTCTCTTTGTCCTTTTTGATCACCACGTTTTATTTGTAGGGCTTGTTAATTGGCTTTCAAAATTTTGATTTTCCCATCCTGATGCAAAAGGTCACCTTTTTACATCTGTCTGGCACATCAAAATTTTATTCGACGTTGGGGGGTATTGTGAGATGAAATCTCACATTTTTTTCCACCTATTCACCAGTCTGCATCTGTGACGGTGTCGCGGCCGTGCTTTTGTTTTTTTTTTTTGGTTTCTTTTCTTTTTTCTCCCGTCTCTCTCGCTGACAACCTTAGCGTAGACCTGTAAGTTGGCTTTCCCCCAGTGCTTGCATACGCACGCCATTCATTCATTATTCTTCCCTTCCCTTTTCTCTCCATGTTCCATCCGAGGCTGTAAGTGTGCGCATGCTCAGTAGAAAACGGGCGCTTGCTATGATTTCAAACGAGTGACGTTTCGTTTCACGAACAAATTAGATTGCGTTACTTTTGGTTTCGCTTTCTCATTTGTTTTCCGAATACCGGTGGCTTTTGAATTTGGTCAATTGTTTTAAACCTCTCGCTTAATTACTTTTGCGGGCCCCGTAGCGATGTTTATATACTGTCTCCCTTAATTTTTTTGAGGCAGTTAAAGTTCTGACGGGATGGCCGAAACAACGATGTCGATATCTGGTTGTAGTTGTGCCATTTTTTATCAACGAAGTTTTTGTTCTTCAGTTAAATTTTCGATATTCTCTCGGGAATTTTTTTAATCTAAGTGCTGGTATTTTCAAGAACAATTTACGGGTGATCAAAATGGAAAATTATTCATCTTCATCTAAAAATATACTTAAATAAAGATTGATTTAATCTCAAGAAAGTGTAGTTCCTGTCTCTTCCTCAACACTGCTTGTTTCAAGTAAGATCGTTTGATTTTCTCCTTTTAAAATGACCTAAAAGAACTAAGTGTAGGGTTATTGTCTCCATTGTTCTAAAAGAAGAATTTTTACAACAAACTAATTCGATAATACGATCACAACAATTTGTGAATATTCTAATATTCACGTCACACTGGCCACATGATTTAATAGTCTTGAATCTGATTACATCCTCACATGTTTGTGGGTCAACTTTCTTATGTTTTGGATTCTTGTCTATAATTGAGGTAATGTGCTCTAATCATTTTTCAATTTTTAATATATTGTGTGAGAGTTATTTTTCTTTAGATCTCTTGGTTTTTTATCATTTATTTTATTTTTTGATGCCCTAGGAGCTTTGATGAGGGGCTAAATTTGTCATTTTAAGCTTAATACCGACAAAATTGGTTGAAATTATGCATCTTCACTATGAATTAAACCTGCAAGCTCCTCTGACGATTCTGTGGGTTATTCATAGTTTTTTATTTTACATACTGGTCTCCTATGTTCATATCTTGTTCATCTTTAGAATTTTACCATTAGTTCATATGTTTGTGTTTTCATCTTTATTTTATATATGATTTTTATTTATTTTCAGGTTTCCATTATAGACGAGGCTTTTAGTGTCATATTTTTGCCGTATATTTTATATTTTCATCTACGACCCAAAGCTTTAGACATTGTTGATTTTTTTCGCAATTTTACTGTGGAAGTGTCTGGTGTTGGAGATGTTTGTTCTTTTGCATTAATGGATGTTTCCAGGCATGGAAATAATCAGGTAAAACACATTTTTATTTCAGTGTCCTATTTTGGCTTTAAGATGTCTTTTGTTTTAGTGTCAAGATGTTGCTTTATGATTTGTTTGGGAAAATTTCATGATGAATTTACATTGTATTACAAAAATTATATATTTTTGTATGTGGTTACATTAATTACATAAAATTAATCATTGCAGCATCTTTTAAGAATGGTTAAATATGTATTTTTCCCTCATAATTGTGTGGAACAATAATCTTCAAATTGATAAAATTATTAGTTTTTCTCAGTTTTTGAGATGTCTTAATATTTTTCATGTTTGTTTAATTGTGGTCTAAAGTATTTAACTATATTTTCATTAAATGGAAAATAAAATAGTGTTATTTAGAAAAGCATTCTTTAAAAGTTAACAAACCACAGTGTAAGAGAAAACAAAATAATGTATTTCTTTCCACATAAATATTATTATTGTTTTTTGTGGGGAGGTTGTGTGTGTGTGTGGGGGGGGGGAGTTCTTTTTGTTGATAATTATGACAAACCAAGTCTGTTAAATATATTACCTAAAGTATATCAGAATTCACTTAGGTTCAGTGGATAGTTGGTAATTTTGGGCTATTGAATAATCTATATGAATTAAAGAAAAATTAAATAAAGAATTTGTTTGTGTTTGTACATGTATAGTGTAGTATTATGACAGGAAGACCCATCAGACTGTGAAATTTGGCAAGAAGAATTCCAACGTAGGATGTTGCTTGATTGAACCCCCTTGTAAGAAAACACCTTGTTTTTTTTGGGGGGGGTGGGGGGTTATAATTTGATTTAGATTTTTTTTTAAATTTAAATTTCTTTTTTTAAATCAAGGTGCCCTTTTTCCTATTATCAAGGGTAGGGAAGCGGGATTTATTAATTGGTTAGTATTGGTATGTATTTTAGTTCAGAAGTCAAAGCTAAGGAGCTAGATTGATGTAAAATTTTAAGCCTTGAACAAAAATTTATTTTGTAAACAACAACAACAAAAAAATATATACGAAAAAATATATAGAGAGAGAGGTAGATAGTTTGATATATGATAAGATAGTTAACTATGGCAAGTGCCATAATTATTAAAAAAAAAAAAAGGAATTGGAATGTGGTTCAATGCCTCCAAAGTTACATTTGGGACTACACTAAGATTTATTTACAACTGGTAAAAGAAAAAAAAATGACTGATTAATTGAGGGGGTAGAAGAAATGTGGATACAAGGCAGATTATTTTAACCAAAAGTCGTTGATGGAAAAATGTACAAGTAAAAATAAGTGCATTATATTTGACGGGATTAAAAAATGTGTTGAATTATTTCAAGTAGTTGTATTAAGAGGCTACTTCACTCAAAGGAAAAGACGCATTCGCTAATGCTAATCCTATGGGAGAAATTTATAAAGATATCTAGGTCACATTTCAATATTTTTAAATGATTTCTTTTGAATTAAATAGTTGAGATCGATCTGTATGCAGGCCGTTTTTTACTTTTTCGATTTTGATTGCAGATATTTTTTATAAGGATGCTTTTACTTTCGAAACCGGTTCCGAAAATGAAAGTGTCTTCATAAGAAATACCTGTAAACAAAATCGAAAAAGTAAACAATGGCCTTTGTACAGATCGATCTCAACTATTCAATGCAAAAGAAATCATTTAAAAATATTGAAATGCGACCGAGATATCTTTATAAATTTCCTCCATAGGATTAGCATTGGCGGAACAGGTCTTTTCGTTTGACTGAAGTAGCCTCTTAAGCAGAAAGTTAAATAGATAAATTTATGATCATGTCAATAACATTAATTATTTAGATATACTTGTTAATATTTTCTCAAATATAAGAAAATTTTACTCTCCTTTATGATGATATTATGCTTTCTTAATTTAATCTTTTTCTTCTGTGTTTTCCATAGTGGCATACTGGTGTTGGTGTCCATACTAAAGCAGATCAGACTCAGAGAGCTGAAGGTGGCAAGACAGAACTCTCCTTGATACATTTTACTGTAAGAACTGCTTTCATTTTACTTTTCAACTTCAATTATTGTTTGGATTTAGTTTTTCTTTTTCAAGTAATAAAACTGGCATATTAGTATGTAATTATACAATAGAAAAATTCTTTTATGCATTAAAAATTCACTTTATATGTATATATATACATATATACTCTGGAAATTATTTTTAATTATGTTTTAAGCTTATGTTTTCCATAATAATTATAAAAATTCATAAAAACCATGTAATTTAACTGATCTTTGCTTTTGTAGATACAATTTGATTGTTTAACTTGATGCTTGTCATGAATTTTTCCATAACTATTTTCTTAGGCTTACATAGAAATAATATGAAAATAAAAAATTTCAAAAAAGTTATCTTTTAAAATGAGTACAGATTTTTAGTGATGCCTTCTGTAAACAACAATTATTTAAAATGTAATATTACAGATGCACAATATAATGATGTTCCATTATAGACATACATCTATTATTAGCAATTGATGAAAATAATCTCATATATGTGCCTATTCACCAATATTTTTTTTTTCTTCCAGCACAACAAATATTAAGACTAAACTTTCTGATATAATAATGGTATGATCCATGTCAATTCAGGCAGCCAAAGAAAAAATCTTACCTTCATAGTCTCAGAAGTTTTTGAATTGAACATATGTTAAAATTCAATAAAAAATAAGATACTTGTATATTTTGGTTTTGCCCAAAAAAATTCCTGGCCCAAGATACAGGCCGCCAAAGATGGCATCCAGGGCACCATTTCCGATAAAAATTTTAAAGTGCTCTATCTCTAGAACGGTGCAAGATATTTTGTTGTGTTTTTTTTTTATTTTAAAGATAATATTCTTCTGTTTAAAATGATATACCCAATTTTGAAAAATGTATTCAACTTTTCTTGTAGCAACCTTTAAAAAAAAAAAATTTTTTTTTTTTTTTTGAAAATGCCAATCCTAAAAATTTTGATTTTTTTTTGCTGTTGATCAATACCGTTGGGAACTATCTTCACTGTAAAGGAGAACTTCCACTTTTGAGTTTAACAAATTTTAGAAACATTTAAAAAATTCAGAGAATTTTACAGGAACTGTATATATACAGTTCCAGTAAAAGTCACTGAATTTTTAATTATTTGTATCATATTTGTAAGGATAAGCCTACTATATATCCTAAACAAGTTAGAAATTGCAATATCAAATGTGGCAAATGAGGTGCGAGCATAGTATTAACTAGTTTTATAAATATTCATATCTTGGTGCACACTCTTAATTGTGTTACACTCTTGGGCAAAAAGGCATGAATACAAAATTTACTATAATTCCATATATTAAATTCAGTAATACGAAAGTAATATGAATCCATCTTAAAAGGACTTAATCGCCATGGCAACCTAGAATCATTGCCTATTATGGTATATCATTGAATCAATTATGTATTAAAGGATTTTTAAATAGAATGAAGAAAACTTTTATTAATGTCTTTTATGTTTTAATTTGATTTTCATAGCATTTGAAGTGATAAATACTTTATTGCAGAGGTTTACAAAAAATTACTTCCTGTGTCATAGAAAGTGCATAGTGTTTACAGGGACACACAAAAGATTTCGGATACTTTACCTTATTGGAAATACTGTACATTAGCGATGATTGCTAGAGGTGCATTTTTAGTTGCGATATGAGTTTTTAAGTTTAATTAAATATTTCCATATTACGTTGTGTGTATAAAGGCTGTAGATCATATACGGGGCTACACAAAAGAAATCGTAAGGGTATTGCTGGAAGTGCATTTTTAGTTATGTTTGAGTTTTTAAGTTTAACTAAATTTTTCCATGTTATGTTGTGCGCATAAATGCTGTAGATCATATACAGGGCTACATAAAAGAAATCTTAAGGGTTTACTGAGTATGAATGAAAGTAGCTTAAAGGTGATTTTTAAATGAGTTATGCATTTTTACACTGAACTACATTTAGTATACTAAGATATGTTTGGAGAATATAGATAAGATGATATACAGGCCCACGCAAAGAATTAGATACATGGCCGTCTGTGGATGATAATCTCTGGAAGTGTGATTTCACTGGTTTTAAGGATGTTTTAATCTTAATTAAATATTAGCTAAATAGTGGCATGTATATAAAGATAGTAGGTAAAATACAGGGTTGTATGAAAGTATTCAAGTATGCTTCCGTCTATTGACATAAATTTCAAGTAAAATTCCGACCTATTTATGTGTTTTTAACAATTTCCAACATAGTTGAAAGTCTTTATGGATTCGATTTGTCTGCCCATCTGTCTGAACTCTAACTTGTATTAATATAATTTGTATTGCTGTGTAATTGATATATGTTACTGAGATTGTTTTACTATGTTCGGTATTGAAAATAAAGTATGTATCACTTCAAATGCTATGAAAATCAAATTAAAATATAAAAGACATTTATAAAAGTTTTCTTCATTCTATTTAAAAATCCTATAATACATAATTGATTCAATGATATACCATGATAGGTAATGATTCTAGGTTGCCATGGCGATTAAGTCCTTTTAAGATTAATTCATATTACTTCCATATTACTTAATTTAATATGTAGAATCATAATAAATTTTGTATTCATGCCCTTTTTGCCCAAGAGTGTAACTTATTGCACCAAGATCTGAATATTTATAAAACGAGTTATAGTATGCACGCACCTAATTTGCCACATTTGATATTGCAATTTCTAACTTATTTAGGATATATAGTAGGCTTATCCTTACAAATATGATACAAATAAGCAAAAATTCAGTGACTTTTACTGGAACTGTATATATACAGTTCCTGTAAACTTATCTGAATTTTTTAAATGTTTCTAAAATTTGTTAAACTCAAAAGTGGAAGTTCTCCTTTGCAGTGAAGGTAGTTCCCAATGGTATTGATCAACAGCAAAAAAATCAAAATTTTTGGGATTGGCATTTCCAAAAAAAAAATTTTTTTTGAAAAAAAATTTTTTTTTTCAAAAGGTTGCCACAAGAAAAGTTGAATACATTTTTCAAAATTGGGTATATCATTTTAAAAAGAAGAATATTATCTTTAAAATAAAATAAACCGCAACAAAATATCTTGCACCGTTCTAGAGATAGAGCACTTTAAAATTTTTATCGAAAATCGCGATGAGAAAGGATACCGGGGATGTCATCTTTGGCGGCCTGTATCTCGGGCCAGGAATTTTTTGGGGCAAAATGAAAATATACAAGTATCTTACTTTTTCTTAAATTTTAACATATGTTCAATTCAAAAACTTCTGAGACTATGAAGGTAACCCCCCTGCCTGAGTTGATATGGATTCAGCCTAATACTTTCCAGCTTTTTTTTTTTTTTTTGTTAAACCAATAATTTGTTTTAGATTATTTGAGTACTTAAATATGTTTTAATGTTTCACTAAAAGAAAAAGAAATTCTTTCTTAAAATGGGCATTTATTTCTCCATTTATCTGTGAGTATTAGAAAACCTTATCAATGTCATCTACAGTGAAACCTCCATGTGTGACCACCTCCATTAAGCGACCACCTCCCTGAACGACCATTTTTTCATGGAACGAAATTTACTCCCATAGGCTCAATACTAATTTTACCTCCATTCAGAGATCATCCCAGTTGAACTCCCTCCCTGAGCGACCAATTCTTTGAAAAAAATTAAACAAATCCCATTTTTTCCTGGTCGCTTGAAGGAAGAAGATTTCATTAGAAAAATAGCTCCAGAGAGCGCATTATTCATCAAACTTCTAAACTAAGTTTAGAATCTTTTTTTATTCCGTTAACTTTTAAGTGTTAAACCCCTTTGTGTCTTTTTAGGCAATGAATTGAACTCTGATGACAAATTAAGAATGACGGTCAATAAACTCCCCTGCTTTATTCTGTCAGGAAACTCTCAAAGAAATAGATAAATTAATAAAATCGTCATTATTTGTTGCCGTCAAAAAAAAAAAAAAATAAAATAAATGCATTTATTTACTGAACTTTGCAAGGACTTGGAAATAAAAGTTATAAAAGACAAAACTGTAAAATCAAAGCAAACGTCAATGTATTAATTTTTTTAACTCTGCAGTCATTAACTTATGTAATTAACTTTCGGTCTGATACTTAATTTTTCATACTTTTTCAAAATGTGAAAAATAAATTTCAGTAACATTAATTGTTACCTTTTTCCAACAATTAAAATCCAGATTTAAACATGACTTCCATTAAGAGACCACCTCTCGGAGCGACCCATTTTTATTAGAACAGAATGTGGTCGCTTTAGGGAGGTTTTACTGTATAATTGTTCTACAGACAGTGGAACTTCTGTGTTTAACATTATTACAACAGGTATTTTATATTCAAATGCTATTGTATCAATTGCATATTTTAAAAAATCTGCTAATAAAGTAAAACTTGTCCAATATGGAATGTCTCACCAGTTGCTTGAAATTTCACTTTAGCAGATTTTATTGTATATAGAGAATTGTTTTAAATATGATATTCTGGTAGTTTTTATTTTAAGTTATCCAATAGGATCATTATGAATTAAAATTTTTATTTTTTTGCCATTCATCTCTTTTTTTTTTCATCTTTCTTATGATTAAGTTATACCAATTATTATTACACTAAATGCTTGCATGGGCAAAAGAAGGTCAATTAACCAAGTAAATTTTTCTCTTTAGCTCATGAATCCTGACTGGAAACCACCCCCAGCTTCTGATGTATTTATAAATGACTTCAGACAAAAAGGTATTGTTTAAGTTTTACTTTTTAATCATCCTTCTTACGATTTACACTTACATTTATTTTCTTCATATTTGAATTGTTATTGATTTGTATCTTTTTAGTGAATGTTGCGAGAGAGAGTCAAGATATAGAAGATCCATATTTTGCTTCACTCAATTCCTTGTCTACCATGGGCTCTAAAGTGAGTACCTATATATGAGAGGCAGTCAAAAAGTTCCTGGAATTTCATTGCAACTCTTTATTATCACAGTATAGGTACACATTTATAAACACATTTACTTAATCACCTTCAAAGTAGGTTCCATAAGAACACACACACTTACTCCACCGCTTGTGGCATTGCTGGAAACAACAATGAAAGTCCTGTTTTAGTATTTTCCCAAGTTCAGCCATTGCGTTGGTTTTGGTCTTCTATGGTATCAAAACGGTTACCTTTGAGGCCCATTTTGATCTTGGGGAAGAGACAGAACTCGTCATGCTCAGTTTATTTATTTGTCTACCGTTTGTAAGGCTTAAAAAGTCACTGAAGCAGATTTCTCCAATCTGCAGATGAATTTGATGTTCACTGTTTGATGAACTTTGACATTGGGCCAGCTGATCACCACACACTACCATTAGCTACACTGCCGTCACACTGCCTGTTATGAATTCTGATAGTAAACAAATATAGTAATTGTAAACAAATAAATTAATTATATTGCATTTTTCAAGAGTTGCAACAAAATTCCATGAACCATTTGATTGCCCGTTGTATGTTGTATAGCAACTATTTATTATAAAAAGCACACACTTTCCCGTCTGTCAGCAAAACTTTGTTCAAAATTAATGCTGATTGTCATTTTTCTTTATTTAATTGTCATTGATGCTATTTTTTTTTTATTTCATATATTTTTGCTTTTAAATATCATAATTTTTGTCTGTACTCTTGACAGAAAAAGAAAATTTTCTTCCAAATAACTTTGTTGAAAATCTAATATGGTTTACTGATTTTTGATGATTTCTTAAATAATTTTCAAGTATTTTTTTTTTTTTTTACTTAATTAATCACTTATATTTATTTTGTAAAATATTATTTTACATAGGTAAATTAGAATATTTTCAGCAATATTAAAAAGAAAAGTTGGATATTTACCTACTTTAATGAGGTGTACTACGTTTAATAGACTGTGGAACATAAATTATTCGAAACTTCTTTCTTAAAAATAATTTAGTTTTTTTCACCTGTATTTATACTTAGAGAAGATTTGAAGATTATAAGTTATGAATTTGTTTATTGATTGCCTATTGTGCCATGTAAAATTATTTTGGTTTCATCATTGGTCTTTATTTATTCTTCAAAATAATCCCAATTATTTATCCCAGCTAATGAAGATTAATAGTTCTATAAGCTGAAGAATCAGAAAAATCAATAATTTTCTTTGAAATACTATTGCTATATTTATGTGAAGTATTTTTATAAGACCAGATTTTTCTGAAAATATTTTTTAAATTCGTAATTTTGGTTGTACATAGAACAAAAGGAAAGTATAAGATAAAAAATAAAAAAGTAAGACAAAGAAATGTTTTGATCTGCATTATACTGTGCTTTGGTATAGCCATAATACCAAATAAGCAAGTTGTTTTTAAAGCTTCAAAACATTTTCAATTTTTTTTTTTTTCAAACATATTCTTGGTAGTAGTCAATAATTACCTAGGTTTATTGATCCATTGTAGCTTAAAATTGTCATATATTGCAAAAACAACAGTCAGTGACATGTCCAAGATTACTCCAGTGGCCAACAACAGAACAAGAAGAAAATGGTGATGGTGAATATGAATATGTGCCTTAATGAATAGGTGCCAAATACTGCTGTTTTCAAATTGTAATCTTCGCATTATTTAATCGCAGAAAATTAATCTTATAAAACCTTAATTTATTTTCTTAGAAATTTAGAAATATATGATATACAAAATGCATTGCACAGGAAGTTTTGCTGTGTGAATTTCCATGAGCATTTAGGGGCTAAGATGCAGACATAAATGTTTTCTGTCTAATTTATCAAATAATGAAAATTTGATTTTTTTTTTTTTTTTTTTTGGAAGGGGGGGGGGGGGGTCATTTGTAGGGCACTAAATCTTATTGACTACAAAAACAACGTAAGTTCAAAGGTTTTTTAATTTAAATTATTATTAAATAAATAACTGATAAACAGTGAGCATATTTAAAGGATTTAAAAAATATAGTGATTACAGAAAAGTTCTTAAAATATCTAGCATTTTGTTTGTAGCACAGCTTTATTGATTTCTGAAAAATCTTAAATCTTCGATTTATGTAGTTTTTGAAATCATTGGTTCAGTTAAAAATTGGTTTATGCTAAGCATGTCTTGCTTAAAATATTAGTATAATAATAATAATAATAAAAGTTATTAATTTTTTTAATGGATTATTTATGCAAAAATTGTTGGTTTTCTCCTTTTCTTCTTTTTTCTTTTTAAATTGTTTGTTTAATCACTTGATTGATTTATCTTATTTTTTTAAATATCCTTGACTGCTTATTTGAGATTTTGAATTAATTCTAAAGAAACTGTTATTATCTGAAGAAGAACATGGTATATTTCTTTTGTGTGCTTTCAGTATGCTAGCCTTGTGAACAGCATCCACTTCTCTCACTATCACCATCCTTCCGAGTATAATCGAGAACACGCTCTCATCAGCATCAATCAAGACGAGGCAGAAGATATGGGAGCCATGTCCGGGAACCTGAGCCTGGCAGAAGGACCAAGATACCTTGGTCAGGGAGGTTTCCTCTCAAGGTAATTAGTCATCCTTTTTACTTTCCAAACACTTAGTTTAAGCAAAGTACTATAATCATGGTGTGAGTGAACAGCTTCCAAACAATGCTTCCAATTGAGCTCCAATTTAGCAAATATGTTGTAAATCACTGTCACAAGAACATTACAGATTTTCGTATAAATCAATCAACAGATTAGGTGTTTAACTTGTTGACCTCCACATGAATAATATATGGTTCACATGGTAATGTTGGGTGGACCATATGGTTGTTGACATGTTAAACCATTTTGAAATCATTTAATGCTCAGAGATAATGTTTCCAGTTTCGAAACGGGATGTTTGATGCTCAAATCCAATAAATTTCATTCTGACAAAAATTTACCCCAATCCATATGTTTTAGAAAATGTTCGAACAAAACAAATAGAGTCACTTTTTTTTTTTTTTTTTTTTTTTTTAAATAGATGTTGTTTAACCCTTTTAACAGGGCATGAAATTTCAGTTGAAAAGGTACTGGACAGACTAAAATTTTTGCTCGCCACTGTTTTACATTCATTCAGACAGCAACATCGGCAACCACACCTGCCCAGAAAATGAACTATTTATGATAAACTGAATTTAAATTAACCATTGTTAGAAGGAACTGTCTGTTAAATCCAGAATATTTTACATTCATGAAAAATATGAACAGTTTTTTAAATGTTAAACTTTCTGGCGACCGAAATCATAAAATAATATAGAAATTGAAAAATTGAAACATAGTTACTGCAATATAAAAAAAAAATATTATTAACTGAAAATAAGGTTGCCATAAGGTTTCGGTGGTTGCAGAAAATGTCACCTACTAAAGAACTGCCTATGAAAGAAAAAGTTCCTATACTTTTAGCGCTTCATGTTTGTGTAGCAGTGCCTTTCTGCACTGAAATACCACTTGTCAATTGCAGCTGTAGGGTCAAACTCTGTTAGGTTGGATCCTCTAATAGAAATTCTCAGCAAATCATCCAGTGTCTCAGTCTTCACAAAATTCCTGTATGCAGTCTGTTGTGAAACCTCTCACGGGAAGCTGTGATCACTGTTAGAACAGCACAAAATGTTAGTATCTGGAGAAAATTGGGGAATCTTGCTGGACACTTTTCGCTATAAAACTTTTCCAGCATATTTGTCAGTGTTAGTTAAGGGAACATAAACTTGAATTCTGTACACTCTGCCAATACAATATCCACTTTTTGATTAAAGAGACTTGGCTTCAAATACATGAAGAGCTTCTTTATTTCTTCTATCCCAAATTCAAGAATTTTTTCTTCAGGAGGCCAACCTAAAGTGTCAAAAATATGCAGAGATGTTAACACATCTGTTGACATAGATTGCAGTCTTTCTGTGATGTATATCTTTGCATGTTTAAAATTAATGTTCCTCTTGAAGTCTGAAACTCTTGCTCACCATTTTTAGTATTTGTCAGCTGCACATCCCTGAGATGGATAGTTGGTCCAAAAACTCTTGTTCGCTTGGTCCAACATTAGATTCGAAATCTGTCAGAATTGAGATGCAATGTTCAATTTTAATTTTCAGAGATGGAATGACAAGTTCCTTGTTTTGTAATGCCACACTTAAAGGGTTCAATTTCCTGTAGAAATCCAAGAGGAAGTACAGAACTTTAAGTACTTTATAATCATTCAACAAACCCTTAGCTTTAGCACTATCATTGTCTTTTCATGTCTTTCTCTATCATTGTCATTGGTGGGGATGTGGATGATGCCACATTTTTTTCTTATTTTGGAAGGTAAATGCCATCACTTGATTTTAAAACACTTCTGCATGTCACTGAATTGAGGCATGGTATTCTGTGTATAGTTTGATTTGAAGCACACTTTAAACGATGAAACTTACTCGCCAACCATACATATTTGCTCGCCAATGGACAGCTGGCGAGTGGAAATTTCACTCCCTGCTTTTAAATTACGTGGCCTTATAATAGGACATATCTTTACATTTATTATTATTTTGTCTGTACAGTTGTTTTTATCTGTATGTAGTAATGATAGCATATGTTTCTGCATACTTTTGTAACTTCATTTAATTTCTAGCATTTACTATTTTTTTTTCTTTTTTCAGTTCCCTTAAAGGTCTACACACCACCATTAAAAGTTTTTTTTTCAAACATATGTTTCATTAAAAAAAAAAGAAAAAGAAAATACATTGGAACACTATGTTTATTTACTTCTGTTGTAATACATATTTTAAATGCCTTCAAAAAATTCTTCTATAGCCTATTGCATACTTGCCAACCTCACGCTTAAAAAAAAAAAAGACATACTTTGATCCAGAAACTGTATTTAATGAATCAAACTAAGTAAATTTCAAATGGCTACCACATTTTATTAAATACATTTTCTGATTCAAAATGATTTCTTGATTTAAAAGAAAAAAGCAGGAGGCTGACAAGTATGCTATTTTCATATTAATAGTACGAAAAACAAATATGTTCATTGTAAATGGCATATTTGTTAAATTTCAGTAAATTTTACTTTTCGTCATTTGGTTAACTACTTTTAATTTTTTAAATCTAAAAGTAATTTTTCCCAAAAAAATTTGTACTGAAAGGTTTTTATACTTTGCTAACATTACCTGGAATGAATTTGTGATATTACAATTTCTTTCAAAAAAGGTTCACCAAATAGTGTTTTCCAATGTTTTTAGTGTATATATATATATTTTTTAATTTTCAAAAGAAACACATTTATAAAAAAAAAATTGAGTGTGTAAATGTACGTATGCACACACATGCGCTAGAGGTCTGCATGGGCCCAGGCCTGTGTCCAGTCCGGCCCAGCAAAATGAAGGTGAGATTTAAAACCAGCTGGGCAGGATTGATAAAAAAAATAAATAAATAAACTGGCTGGATCGAGCCTATAAAAAAATTATACTGGCCAGTTGGGCTGATAAAAAAAATTAAGTGGGTCAATGGGTCTGATATAACAAAATAAGAGATTAAACAAAGCCAACAAAATATGAACAGTTTTGAATGGACCTAACTGGCTGAAAATAAGTTATAAAAGTGCTGCACTAGCCGATGGTAGTTTGACTGCATCAATACAGAAATTTAACATGTCCAGAGATCTGCATTGAACAGTTACATTGTGTCTGAGTCCGGGCCTAATTTTTTTCAGCAGACTCGGGCTGGGCTCAGGCTATTTTTTTCTACATACTTGCGCCGGGCCAGGACTTAATTGTTCCCATGATGTGTTGGGCAGGCAATTTCCTTTTGTAAAAATTATGGTGATAATGAATTTTTACTTACAGAATCTTTGAAAATATACTTTAATAAATTATAGAGAAAAAAAATTTAATCTTTTTTTAAATGTACTGCTTCAAAAGTTTTTAATCCTCTTTTTACTTTTATTAAAACTTTATTAATTGTTTTATTGAGCCTATAATCTAAGAATATAATAATATAGGAATCCAAGTGATCATTATTGTTGCTATTCTGTATTCTGTGGCTTGTGGAGATATAGGAGAAATATGCTAAAAAAAATTTTCATAAATATGTATGTAGTTTTCTTTAAAAGAATCTTAATTGTATGTTAAAGAAAATTGACTTGTCGGGTCGGGCAAAGATAACTTTTGTTCATGCCTGCCCCAGATCTGGAAATTATGGTTCATGCAGACTTCTAATGTGCATGCATATTAAAACTAAATATACTTTGTAGATTTTAACAAGAGTAATTGTGTTTTAAAGCTTTTCCATTTCAAAATTCATTCTCATACCTTATTACTTTTGCTTTGTATATTTTAAAATTGTAATGTTCAGTTTCAGCTTCATTACATATTAAGACATAACATGCATAATCACAGTTTTGTTAGCAGTATGTGTGTTCCTGGTTTATAATTGTGTCGAGAAGATTAAAATTAACCATTAGGATAGTAAACATAACCAGTGCCAGGGGTGATTGTGTTCAGATAATATACCTGAATTCGGGTATTTATTTCATTTTTAATACTGGAATTCCAGTTTTTCTGATAATTAAATTCATAAAATAACATTAAAATATCAATTTCATATGATTGTTAAACATAATTAAAACTAATATATTTCATAATGAGAGAAATGGACCTCCCTGCAATAAATTATATGTTATCTCTCCATACCAAAACTTCATCTCGTTAAAATTTCAGGCATTTTTTCATGAATTCACAATCACCCCTGCAGTGATGAATTCAAGAGGTCACTTGGGCCGGCGAGAAAGTTTATCAGAGGCATCGGAGGGCTTATGGAGCTCAAATCTTCTCTATTCAAATAAAGACAATTTTTTAAAGTCAAATGAGCTCTTTCAGGGACTATTATTTTTGGTCTTCAATTTTTAATGATTCATTTCTGTAACAGCAACTCTATGCATTAAGAAACATTAAAAATATTGATTATATTTTTAACATGAAAATCTGCAGATGAAGGCACTCAATGTCAGCTCTTCAAGTCGTATTTTTATTTTGAACTCATTTTATGTAACATTTGAAATTCTCAATGTCTCAACCCACTGTTTAGTTTCTTTCAAGTCGGTATTATTAACTAGTTTCAGATATAACTCTTGGAAGTTGTAACACGAACTATAATTACATGCATTGTTACTTCAGGACTGTGAAAATTAGGAAAACTTTTGATTATGTCAGATGAAATTCCTATTTTCCAATTCATTTGATTATCATAACTATCTAGAATTCTGTGTTTCAAATCTTCTATCTAAAATAATTAAAATATTGATTTTGTGGTAATGTTATTAATATTGAATAATTAATTATTCTCATAAATATTTTAATTATTATCCACAATCCTAATTGTTCATTTTATTTAAAAGTGACTGCTTGAGCCCCTGCCATAATTTATTAATTGTTATGCCATTGATGTCCGTCCTTTTCTTGTTGTAAAAGGTCTTAGAATTTAAATGCTGTATTTACCCATCTTCCCTAGTGAGTGGAAGCCTTAAAACCCAAACTGATTGTTTACCTTTCGTTATTCTTGAGTAGGTGAACGGAAGTAGGAATTGACATTCCTCAGGAAAATAGTTTCCTTTATAAAATATAGTTCAAACTATAATTATTGAACGTCATATTCACCTTGATTAACAAATAAAATATACGATGTTACAATTCTGATATATATGTATATATTTTTTTAACTTAAAAGGTGCTAAAATATACATGAAAAGGTTTTTACAGCTTAAAAACTGTCAAAGATGTTAAAACCCCAAGCACTTTCAACTGCACTATAACAGTCCTCATCAGGGGGAAAAAATCAGAGGAGTGAAAGTTCGTGAAAGTTCTTTTCTTAAGTAGCAGTGGACGAGTCTATTTCAAAGGAAGGGAGGAGGAGGAGAGGGGGTGGAAATATGACGTTTGAAGCATAATCATATTTCCACCCTCCTCCTCCCTTCCTTTGAAATAGACTCGACCACTTCTACTTAAGAAAAGAACTTTCACGAACTTTCACTCCGGTATTTTTTCCTCTGATGACGACCGTTATAGTGCAGTTGAAAGCGCTTGGGGTTTTAACATCTTTGATGGTTTTTATGCTGTAGAAACCTTTTCATGTATATTTTAGCCCCTTTTAAGTAAAATTTTATCAGAATTGTAGCATCGTATATTTTAAAATGGTTTCCTCCTACCATAAATTAATTTTCCTTTCATTGCCATCTAAGGGTTTTTTGTGCATGTGTATGTATCCCACCATTCTACTCGCTCTTGTTCTTTGTATAGCCTAGTTTTCCTGTCTGCTGTTGGAGCATCAACAGTGCCATTTTTTTCCATCTTTGGAGTAAATCATTAACTTCTCCATACACAGTGCTACAATTCATGTGCATGTACTACTGCTGCAAGAGCAAAAGGGATGCTTTTTTTTTTCTACATTTGTAATTGCAGGATGTCCTTTTGCAACAGGTTGTGTTGGCTTTTTTTTTTTTTTATGCTGTATTTAAGAGACGTCTTTCCTTGGCATCAAGGTACAAAGCTTGAGAAATTCTTATTTTTTTGGCATCCTATGGATATTCTAAAAAATGTCGCTTGACAATTGAAACTTTAAAACAACGCAAAAACATGAAAAGATTAAAAAATAACACCACACGTATTATAAAACATGATTATTTTTCATGGATTTTCAATGGGTTTTATTTTCATATTTTCGTATAATATTTTATGACTATTTTACTTGTTATTAATTCCAAATGTCAAAGAATGAAATTATCATAATGTATGTTGCAGTGATGGAACAGCTGCGCCAATTGCTCCAATTGCGCCAAATCGATAATGCATCGCATTTCTGCGCCAAAACGATCATTTTTCAACAAAATTGCGCTCAACTGCGCCAATTCAATAATAATTCTTGAGCCTAATCGATCATTTTCCACCCGAATTTCACCAAAAGATTGCGCAAAAACATGTGAATTTGGTCAAAAGATCGCGAAAAACACGCGATGTTTCTCAAATGATCACGAAAAAAAAGTGAATTTTAACAAAGAACCGCCAATTTCGTCAAAAAACGAACAAAACGTGGTCAAAAGATCGCGAATAAAACGCAAATTTTGTCGAAAGATCGGGAAAAACACGCGAATTTTGTCAAAGGATCGCGAAAAACACGCGAATTTCGTCAAAAGATCGCGAATAACACGCGAATTTCGTGAAAGGATCGCGAGAAAAACGTAAATTTTGTCTAAAGATCGCTAATTTCGTCAAAAAACGAACAAAACACGGTCAAAAGTTCGTGAAAAAAGGCTAATTTATTTTTAAAATAGAGAAAAACACCCGCAAATTTCATCAAAAGGCCTCGAATTTCGACAAAAGATCGTGAAAAACACGAAACTTTCGTCAAAAGATCGCGAAAAACACGCGAATTTCGTCAAAAGATCACGAAAAACACGCGAATTTCGTCAAAGAATGGGGAAAAAAACGTGAATTTTGTCAAAAGAGTGCTAACTTCATTAAAACACGGTCAAAAGATCGCGAAAAAAATGCTACTTTCATTAAAAGGTCGTAAAAAACACGCGAATAAGTCAAAAGATCACGAAAAACAAGCGAATTTTGTCAAAGGATCGCGAGAAAAAACGTGAATTTTGTCAAACGATCGCTTTCGTCAAAAACCGATAAAAACGGGGTCAAAAGATCGTGAAAAAGCGCTTTTTCGTTAAAATAATGCTGGAAAAAAATCCCGCAAATTTCATTAAAAGAGCGCGAATAAAACGCAAATTTCGTCTAAAGATCGCAAAAAACACGCGAATTTCGTCAAAGGATCACGAAGAAAAAACGTGAATTTTGCCAAAGGATAGCTAACTTTTCAATAAACGATCAGAACACTGTCAAAAGATCGTGAAAAAACGCTACTTTCGTTAAAATATCGCTAAAAAAACCGCAAATTTCATCAAAAGATCGCAAAAAACACACGAATTTCGTCAAAAGAACGCAAAAATGTGCGAATTTTGTCAAAGGATGGCGAAGAAAACGTGAATTTTGTCAAAGGATCGCTAATTTCGCCAAAAACGAACAAAACTGGGTCAAAAGATTGTGAAAAAATGCGAATTTCATTAAAAGATCACAGGAAAAACCACAAATTTCCTCAAAAGGTTGCAAAAAACCGCAAATTTTGTCAAAAGATCGCGAAAAACTGCAAATTTCGTCAAAAGATTTCGAAAAACATGCTAAATTCATCAAAGGATAGTGAAAAACCACAAATTTCGTCAAAAGATTTCAAAAAACACGCTGATTTCAACAAAATGGTAAGAAAAAAATGTGAATTTCATCAAAGGATTGCGAAAGAATGCAAATTTTGTGAAAGAGTTGAGGAAAAAACGCGACTTTCGTCAAAGAATTGCAGAAAAAACATGAATTTCGTCAAAGAATACCAAAATGATGTTTTGATGCTCCAAAATAGTTATTTTCTGCTCCAAAATGAGCCTTTTTGCTGCTCTAAAATAGTTATTTTCTGCTCCAAAGTGGCTTTTTGCTGCTCCAAAATGAGGTCCATGCTGTTCCATCACTGATGTTGTAGTTCAAAAATTTTGGTGGTTTGTGTAATTTAATTTTTTTCACTGTTTATATGTACATCATTCATCTGGTTTTTTTTTTCTGCAGATTTTTTATTTTTTAAACAATTTTTCTTTTCATTTATACATTGATTGCTCGATATCATGCATATTGTTTAAATTAGTTTGAATTCTATAATGTATACTTGAGTTTTAAACTTTTTTTGTTTGTTTCTTTTTAGTCGATACGGTGACTTAGGTGGTAGCGAAGTAGTGCAAGTAGATCCCTCTGGATTAAATCCACTCGAAATTAGAGCTGCTGATATGAGCTTTAGTGCACTTTACTTACATGACGTAAGTTTCTCCCACTTGCTGTGTATTAATAATAATTATATATATGCATCATACTAATAATAGTGAAAATTCATTTATTATTTTAATAAAATTTTATTAAAATATAGTTTTCACGTAAAATAATATTTGATACTTGTCTATCATTCTGTCAACCACTTTCTATATATAAAAAAAAATAACTGTTACCAAAAATGCATTCGTTAGGTCGCATTTGCTACATGTTTATGATTTTCAAGCAATAGCTATGGCCAATTGCCTCGCCCATGTATCCCAAATACAAAAAATTGTTGGGAAGTTATTCTAATGAAAAATTTAAAAAATACTAGATTTTTTTACTTTATAAAAATATTTGTAAATTTCTGCAATATTTTTAGGTCTTCTGATTTTTTTAGAATATCTGTCTAAAAGATTAGACATACAAACTTTTCTCTGGGATAACTATTCCAATCAATTAGTGTACTCTTGCTTAATTCCAACTGCTTTTTTACCTATTTATTGATATCAATTCATCTGACCCGCCACAAATAAACCTTATTGCAGTTACAAAAGATTTTGGAACTTGCAAACCATGTCCTCTTTTAACAGATATTCATATGTCACAGTTTTTAACATTACACCACCATTGTTTGTCTGTTTGCAGATAAAGTGTCATACCATGCCCATCAATGCACACTTTTTTTTTTTGCAGAATTTCATAATAGTATATTACTATAATAATAGTAAATTTCATAATAATTTCATAAAAATAGTTTTATATTGCATCATGTTCTGTAGATGGAAAATCTCAGATCTTCATTTTTTTTTTTTTTTTTTTTTTTTTTTTTAGAAATAGCAGTATACTTTTATTATATATTAAAAAAATGAAACTAGCTTATCCACGCAATAAATAAAACATGGAATATGTATACATACATTGTGTTCTAGTGCTACATTGTAAATCAAACGTGATATCATGTCTTCGTATTAGTGGTGTTAAATATCATCTCAATAGTTATTTTTAATATAGAAAGTGGTTGAGTTCTTTTTTTAAATATTTTTATTCAAAGATGACCTGTATGGAACTTTTATTTAAAAAAAATTAATTTATTGTAATAACTGAGCTATTTTTTGCCCTGTCAACATGAAATCAAATAGAAAACTTCTGAATAAATTTTATTAAAATTGATGCAATAGATTTTTAGGTTTGTATGAAGAAATACTTTACTTTTACAGTCATTGTATTTCAATAGAAACTGTCATCATGCATATTGTTTCACTTAGTTTTTTTTTTTCCATAATGATATTTAATATGATATGATATATATTTAATTATCACATTTTAAATTATTTTATTTAAATTTAAAATTTTTGTTAGCTTGTCAAATCTATTTAAATGAAAACCCCAAAATTGCACTATTGGGTTTCATTCATTGTTTCCTTTACATTGTCTATTTGCTTGAAGTAGTTGCAAAGATGAACAAATATGAAATATTTAAAAAAACAAATGTCTTTACTACAATGTGTACAAACCTTTCTTCCATCATAAGTGACTTCATAAACACACAATCGTTAGACATATGAGCCAGAATTTAAAAATAAAATAATATAAATAAATATTTGATTATAGCAGTAAATTTTCAGTTTTATAAGCAGAAATATATGTTTTCTAGTAATTAGAATGTAATTTTAGTCAGTAGAAGCCATTTGTAAGTACAGATCAGAATCTGACGCCATAATTACGTAGAAATGCATCATTCATAAAATTGGAACTTTCTTTATGATTTCTAGAAATTAAGACACTTTAAGATTCTTTTATTCCATGTGTACCAAAAATACTAAGTACAAGATTACAGAACTTTCATTTTTCTTCGCTTTTTTAAAAAAATATTTATAATTTTAAGTAATTTATTCAAACATTGTCAGCACATTTCTTTTATTTTCCTTCTTCTAATCGTTTTATTAACTTTCTGTAATAGAAAGCATTAAAAAACTAACATTTTAACTCCAGGTCATCAAAAGAAATATTTTATACTATTTAGCAAATTTTGCTGCTTTATGGATTTTTCAGGATTTTAGAAAATGCAAGTTATTAAGAAAATATGAGACATCTTTCAAATAGTTTAACTGTTTACATATGCCTTGAAGTACTTTATTTAAAACTATTTCTCTTTTGTTCTCTAAATTTAAAACAAACTGCAGAAAAAGAATGATCTTCTGTCATACTCATGAAATTGGATAAAATGCAGTTAAAACACGTACTTGAAAATGGCAACATTTGGGATATAACAATGAGAGAAAAATTTACTTGTTGCAAATCTAACTTATATTACTGGTCAAAAATTACTTTACTTGAACATTTTCTAATGTACATATTGTAATTAGAACCTGCTCAAAACATAAGGCAAAGGTTCTAGACCTCATGATATATATATATATATACATATATATATATGTATGTATATTTTTTTTAAGCGAAATTTTCTAGTTGATCTTTGACCCTTTTCTGATGATAATCAATTGTACTTTTGGAGTAAGATTAAATTAGACACAAAATATATTTATATGTATGTGTTTTAAAGGATAAAAAAATATTGACTTTAAGAAGGAACAATATGGCTCATGTATAAACTCTGCTCAATCTGGAGTACTTAATATCTCTCATTTTATGTTTCTTTTAATTTCTTAACAAAGTACTGAAATGAGAATTTCAGTGTTTTGTCAAATTTTCATGTTATATATCTATCTATATGTATATGATTTCCTCACATCCATTTCTGCTTCACTTCTTTGCCCACTCTCTGTATATATGTAATCAAAGACTCATCTTTAAAATTCTTCATTTAAGGTGGGGGGGGGGGGGATCTGTCCTACTTATTTTTTACCCAAAAAAAATTATCCCCCTCTCCCCTCCCCTTCCAAATTTCTGCTACTCAACTTTTTTTAAAATCATTAAAATTTAGTTTTTTTTTTTTTATTTCATCTATTTATTACTTTATGGTAACATTAAATAAATAACCAATCATCTAAATTATCTTCTCCTTCTGACATTTCTGCTCATAGGTAAAATTTTTAGATATGGGAAGCAGCAGCAAATATTTTCCTATCTTTTTTTTTTTTTTTTTTTAAGTTTCACTGTCTGAAAATAGATAGATTGAATTTTAACTCTACATATTTTTACCAAGAATAGTTAGTTATTGTAGATGTTGACTGATTTTTTGTTATGATAATCTTAAATTTTCATCCCAAAGGTTCATCAAAGACTCATGATTGAATCTTCTTGCTCATCACAAGGAGTTCGTCAACGTCAGCCTTCCCAAGAATCTGCAGAGAATGGCAACGAAGCTTCTCCTTTACTGGAAGTTGCAGTGTAAGTGTATAGTATCTACATTTTATCATGTAGGATTAGAAAATGTAGAAACCTTTCTAAAAAATTAAGATATTTTACAGTTTTTTAATTTTAAATCTTATAATAGTTTTTATACTCATAAAAATAGTACTCAAAAATACCTATTTCATTAACAAAATCAGTACTATTAATAAAGAATCTTTTATTTGATATTCTTCCAAAGCATGGGAATTTTAAGAGTTTTGATATTCAATATATGCTTTGTAAAAATAGAAAACCTAATTTTTGATTGGTAGAATTCTTTGAAATATATTGCTGAATTGTATGTGAATGATAATAATAATAAAAATAAAAACTGCAGCTTAGGTAATCTACATTTTTTATATTAATTTTAAACCAGGTATTGCAAAGTGAACTCATCAGTAATGTTTTCAGAATTTTTTTCTAGTTGTACTTTCAAAATTATTTTGCTGGAAATTCAAGAAATTCACTTATAATTTTTTAACTGATAAAAATAAAAATTGACACCCCCCCCCCCCCCCCCCCCCCCCCCTGAGACCATTAAGTTGACTAGAATGCAATTAATGAAGTTCAAAATGCACTTCTTGTTTTGTTCTGGGATTCACATAATCCTTAAGATATATTGTAAATTAAAGGGAAAAAGTTATTACTGTAGAACCTCGATTAACCAAGCTTCGATTAGTCAAGGTTTCTGTTAACCCAGCGATAACAAAGTTTGATTTTTTCTTTTTTTAATTAATAATGAGCCTTGAAAAAGACCACACGTTTTAGTTTACTGTCCATCCTATACGGGGTCTTCTGCCTCCAAAAGCATTCAACTCCCAAGAAACATTGGATCCTGAGAAGTCAACAGTGAACAATGCTTTGTTTCCAGTGGCCATGTGAACTTTCGTAAATTTTTCAATCTGCTTTTTAAAATTTACTACTAGTAGTTGATTTCCTTTTTTAATTTGTGAAGCTGTGAAACATAACTTTACATATTTATTTTTATAATTTAAAAAACGTTCTATTGCTTTTTTTATTTTAAGAGATGTTAAATTCATAAGCATGGCGAGTTTTTACACACAGTTTCTATTAAATGAGATTTCCAATATCCGAGGTACTAACGGTCCCAATTAGCTTGGATAATCGGGGTTGCACTGTAATTAATATTTTTTTTTAATTTGACCAACAATAAATTTTCACGTTCCCTTTTTTTAAATTCAATTTGTATAATTTAAAAATTAAAATACAAATACAATGACAAATTTGCCATTCTTCATTTAAATATATCTGCACTATATACAATAATGCCAAAATTGTTGAAATCTTTTTGAAAAGGCGAGTTTTTTGTTACCTAACATCTCTTTCTCTTTAAAGTCAACCGTACTCAATCTGTGGTCTGTTTGTGCTCCACATGTGCTTTGGTGGCCTTTTATGTGCAGCCCTGAAGTCATAATCATTAGTCCAAATTTATAAAAATTTGAGAAGTGCATAAAAGGCTTAAAGATCTTTATTATTTTTATGAGGAAGACAAAATCTTTCCAGTTATTTATAATTCAAAATTTTGTTATTTCATTAGTTAAAGAGTCTTACATGTCCTATTTGTGTTACAGATTCATATACCGGATGTCCTAAAAAGGACCGACTGATTTTAAAATTCAATAACTTGCAAACGGTGAGAGATATTTAAAAAATTCTTGCAGGAGGGTTATGCATGAGGTCAAAAGTTTTTTTACAGTGATTTTTTATTTTAGTTTTAGTTACAAACAATAGATGGCGCTGTAAGCAATAGGCGCTAAATACAAACTCGATTTTTTGGCTCTTTCCTTCTTCCATGCAGAAAAAGGAGATTAAAATGTATTGAATGGGTCCCAAAGTGCCAAAAATTGAACCTGAATTTAGTGTCTATTGATCGCGGTGCCATCTATTGTTTGTAATTCGAACTAAAATTGAAAATCACTGTAAAAAAACACTTTTGACCTCACCGTCAATATCTCTCACCGTTTGCAAGTTATTGAATTTTAAAATCAGTCAGTCCTTTTTAGGACACCCAGTATATACTCTTGTTATATTACTACTTTATTTTTTTTTTTCATTATTACTTAACTATAGTGTATTGTGCCATCTAATGAAGCAAACTTGTATTTGGGATTTGCAGAGAAGAAAGTTTGAACATGGCTGCTTTAAGTAATAACATAAAATTATATATCAATGGAAAAATAATTTAATTGGGAATGTAATGCAACAAATTTCATAAAGGATTTTTTTTTTTTTTGAACAGCAATTATAAAGAAGAAATGTGAAACATAAAAAAAATAGATCTACAAAAATTATAACAATATCAGTTTATACTTAGTTGAGAAACCTTTACTTTTAATTATGATTTTAAAATGCCTTTCCATGGGGTGAACCATTTAGTTTTGTAGCTGTTATAATGTGACAGCAAGATTGAATTATTGCTTCTCCAATTGAGTTTTATTGTTGGGTTGGCTCTGAGCAACAAGTTTCTCTAGTTTGCCCCATCCAGGTTAAGATCTGGGCCATTCCAAATGCTGGAATAGGATTATCTTGAAACCACTTTTTGCATACTTTAGCAAACATGACCTGGAGCTGTATCCTGTTGAAATAGAAAGAATTTGGAAAAGATCATGCATGGAAAACTTCAGTTGGGATTGAAGTATGTCATGTATGTATTTTTAGGCATTCATATATGCTTATTAATCACACCTTTCCCAATCCCTATGCCTTGTGATGTCATACGACCCCATATCATAACACTGACTGGATGTTTAATGGCGTGCGTAATGCAATTAGTATTCAAATCTTCTCTGATTCTTCTCCTTGTATATTTTATGGCATCACTAGCAAATGGAGAGATTTTTGTCTCATCAGACCAAATAACACTGTCCTATTGTTGCTCTGTCCAGTTAACATGAGTTTTAGCCCAGTTTAATCTTTTCAACCTTTGTTGGAGAAATAAAATGTTTTTTTTTTCTGTGACATTCTAAGATTTAAACCAAATCCTTGCATTCTGTGCCGAACATTCCTTACACTCCACATCACATTGGCTAACACCATTTCATCTTGATTTTCTTCTGTCATCTATGCACAGTCTCTTAATTCTTCTATTATCCTTTGCTGTTGTACACCTACCTTTTCCTACCTTCACCATTTAGATTTTGTTTTGACATAGTTGCCAGAAATTTAGAAATGCCATCTGTACATTTCCACCCATTTTCTTTATAATTTCTTCCTAACTGTAACTTTGTTAAGTTAATAGTACTATTTTATATCACTTTCTAGGTGACCAGTCAACTCTTTGTGACATTTCTTTAAGTTTCATGTATTTTCGTTATGATGTCCCAACTCCAATATCAGTCACATAAAGCACTAACAAATGTCCTCCTCACAGCTTCAAAACAGGACAACAGCAGTCCAATCCTACTGCTACCTGATCGACTCACTGCCAAAACAGAATGACACCTGATTGGCTCTGTAAAACACTCATGCTCATTGGCTGCATTCAAATAAAGGAAAGTTACTCCATGTTAACCTAAACAAGTTGTGCTTCTTTTATTTCATGGTTTATAAGTTTTGTTTGATTATTAATAATTGAACAACATTTATTTCATTACATTCTTGATTTAATTATCTTTCCACTGATGCATAATTTTATAGTATTATTTAAATAGAAAGTGTTATTATGAGCCACCAAACCTAAAAAATACACCTTTTCAAAAAGGTATCCACAATTTTGGCCACTACTACTGTACCATAAGATTTTCTGTTTCTTTCTGTAGTTATTTAAATTACTCTTATTTCCTCTTGGAATGAAATGTTTTCTGAATGTCAGTAAATTAAAAAATGACTAAAATAGGAAAATAACAAAAGTTTTTGTTTTTTCTTTGAGTTTTAGGCCTACTACCTCCATCACTCTTACTTATTCTCTGCAAAACTTCTTATAAATTTTCATTTTATTAAAGCTGTTGTTTGGAGCTGATATTTAAAAAGAATTTTTTGCAGATTTTATTGTAAATAAATTTACCATAAAATTAAAATATTATTAACTAAAACATTATTACTCATGTTAATATTAGTATATGTAACTAACAAATTCTTCATTGTAAAAATAAATCTGTATGCATTATGTTAAAACCGATTGAAAATTTTCATCTTGTGCTTTCTTTTTCAGGTCAAATTATGTTCAGTGAGGTTTTTTAATATTTTTGGACACTACCTGGTGGATCTTTAATGTTTACAATATTTTTTTATATTTTACACTCAAGTAATTTGACTCAAAGTGATAAGTTGGTGTAAGATTTTACTTTTAGTGAATTGATTTACAATGTCTCATGCATTGGATCTTCCTCAGCTAATGCTCATCTTTGATTTGCGCTTAATTTTGTATTCACAAGTGCCATATAAACTCTTTATGCAAACTCGTGTATCTATTGATTTTTCATATTTGTAATTATTTTGATCAGTTTTAATTTACTGTCTCCTTCTCTTAAGATACCGACAAGTACTATGCAGTTTGCCATTTTTAACTGTAAGTTAATGTGATTTGTCTTCTTTAGATTTGTTCATTTTCATTTAAAATTTCCTTCCTAAAATGTTATTTGTGAATTTCAAAATATATTTGTTCAAATACTATTATATTCCAAAAATTTATATAAACTTGGAATGAAATCAAGGGTGCTTGAGCATCTATAACTTTTTTTTTTTTTTTCTTTTCAAAGTTTTTAAGTATTTGTTTTTAAAACAATGCCTCAAACAAGAGATGAAAACAAAATATTTGAAGCATCATTTTGTTATTCTAGAAAATATACTGTAATTTCTGCCATATAATAATATGTAATCCATATAATATTCTTAAAGAATAAAAAGCAGTTCTTCAGTTAACACACAATGCATCTGATTTGCAAATAATCTGTGGGTAAAATCTTCATTTTCCTGTAGACAGTGAAATTGTAGTAAGACAGTTATAACCAAACTAAAATATATTAAAGCTATACTGAATTGAATTTTTAATCTTTTTTTTTTTCTAAAATTATGATACTTATAAATATAGTACAATTATTAATTGAATAGTGCCTAAATAAAATAAGAGATTTTTTTTTCCCTAACTACAGTAGCCATTCTTAAATATTTCATGTCAGACGACAACATAGGTGCTGAAAAGGTGGAGGGGCGGGGGGTGGAATTGTTCCTCCATGGAGTTTGAAATTTATTTAGCTAAATTTTCTTTTTTTCTGATGATTAAAAAAAAAAAAAAAAAAAAAAAAAATTATCCATTAAGAGAAAAAGAAAGTTTTTTTAAATCAGGCGTGGCTATGCCCCCGAATCCTCTGTGCAACACAAATTTTCTGTTTTTTTAGATGGGAGATAGGAAATTCAGGACTCTCCCCCTTCCTCCTTCCCTTATTAATAAACTATATGTAATGAAATTAATAATTTTTAGTTGTCAATTTTCTGTGTTGTTTTATATGTTTTTTTTTACTTGCTCGGAAAGTTCTGGCAAAAAAAATCCTTAGTTTAAGCTATTTCATCTTTATATTTTTCATTTAAAAAATAAATCAGGTTTTAAAAGTTTTGTAAGTGATTGCCATTTTGACAGCTGGAGCTTCTTTGGACTTTCAGCTTGGCAATCAATTTCAGCCACATCATTTTGGCATGGTTTATAAAAAATCATGCAAGGTCCAAGTCTAAGCTATTGACACATCTATACCAAAATCTTGTTTTTCAAACATGAATTCTGTTTTTGACATCATTTAGTATTTTAAAATGCTTAATAATTATTTGTAAATTGCTGCTTCCATATGTTCATATTTTTTCAAAAATATATCTCTGTTTGATAGAAAAATTTCAAGTTATGTCTCTGAGCAAAGAAATGTGTATAATAATGTGTACAGGCAGCACTTACTATCTGTATTATCTTTTTATGTACAGCTGTATGCATATCTAATGGGAAGCAAGAATATCTGTTTTTTGGCTACTCTCCGATCTATGCATAACTAACTGAACATGCTCTGAAGTTCTAATATTCGTTTTGTACATTACCACACCCCTTTCTTTCTTTCTTTTTTTTTTTTTTTTTTTTTTTGAAAGTTTGGGCATATTTTATTTTTTGAATTAGTACTGTAATGATTAATGATGTTTTTCCCCTCCTCTTTTGTTGTCTTGCATTATCTGATATGATAAAAACCAGAGCCTGACTTCTGCCTAGCCCCAGGCCTTAAGCTTAATATTTTTAGGGACCCCTAAATTGACTTAGTTCATTGAAGTAGAGATGCCCTTATAAGATTATGATATAATGTTTATTTGCAAACAGGGTGTATTTAATAAAAAATTCATTATTTGTAACATTAGTAATCCTCTAGATTGTTTACAAATGTTGGCAAATAGCTTTAATTGCTTATAGTACTACTCTAAAATGTATACTGCACAGTCCAACCTGCAAAGACATGTAAGTGGGGGAGAGCATATCCAAAGTTTATGATGTGCCTTGGTCCCAAACAATACTGTAATGGAGGGTTTACGATGGTACACGAACTTGCCATGGATGGTATGCAGTGGTATATGAACTTTCCATAAACCTTAGGATTTTATTAAGAAATTCTGTATATCATCTGTTTCTCAAGTAAAGCTATAGCATATGCTCTCTAACCCATGTCTCTGGTTCTTTTACAACTACAGCACTGATCCACCGTGTACATCAGGCTCTGGATAAAACCCCAACTTTCGTAAAGAGCATGACATAAATTAATCTGTAATTGTCATTGTTTTTTGCTAAATCTGAATACAAGAGTATATAGATATTTTGCATGCTTAGTAGAACTGACTGCCCCCTGATAATTTAGTTAGTTTGTTCTTGTTATTTTAGTTGAAATATTGAGACCCATAACATATGTCAGTTCTTGTAATTTCCAAGAATAAATGAAAAATTAATACTGAGACTTTCATACCTGCCAAGTTGTTGACAACTATCTCCTTTTCTCCTCTTTTTTTTTGAGTATTTACAAAATTACATGTAATATTTCATAAATTTTCATAACAAAAACACAAATTTAACTGAGGAATTTTCTGCTGCTGTTGCACATAATCAGATGTAACTTTATTTTCTTAAAAATATCACCAGTTAGCAATGGCCACAGTAATTAATCTTTGCCTAGAGTTAAATGATATATTTTTTAAATTATTTCTTATGCTATAATATATATATATATATATATATATATATATATATATATATATATATATTACCATTAATTAAACATAACCTGCCACCGTCAATTATTATGAATTAAAGCTGTAAGTATTAAAAAAAAAAAAAAAATATATATATATATATATATATATATATTTCTGTTTAGAAAGTTAATATACATCCGTTAAAAAAAAGATCTGTTTTCCCCCTCTCTCTTTTTTGTAACCTTTAAACTTAGCTATGTTTTTTTAAACTGAACACTAATCTAGAAAATATCGCTTGAAGAATCAACAGATATGTAAATTATTAAAGAAAGATATTACAAATAAATAAATCCGATAAAATCTAAAGAAACAAATGGAAATGATGAATAGGTAATATACTTTATTTTTGTAAAATAATAAGAGGCAGAAATTGAGAATCTAATGATTTGCAGTGAAACACTGGAATTGAAAAGATGGAATTTGTTATTTTATGGGAGAACTGGTGATAGTTGGAAATTGTTTCATCATCTCCTGCCCACCAGTAATATTTTAGTCTCTTAATCATTATTTGGTCTTATGTTATATTTAAATGGGGTTTCTTTGTGAAATGAAGTTATGATACCTAACTTTTGTTTTTATGATAATACTTAAGAAACAGCAAATATAATTTCTGGAGACACTGGATTCACTTTGTTGAATTTAGAACTGACTATCGCTGTTTGAGTATATGGAATTTCTATAGTTATATTTCTGTTGCAGATATGTATTTATGTCTGTGTGACTTAAACATTGTCTAAATCATGACTAGGTAATTTTTTTTTTATGTTTTGCATAAATGTTGATCAATTACTTTACCATCAAAACTTATGAATACTAGTGTAAAACTCAGTACAAGTGAAAGAACTTCTGAAAAAAAAAATTGAATAGTGTAATATGTTTTAGAAGAAGTTAGTCTTTCTTCATAAAATGCAAACAGACTTGCTGCCTCTTTTAGGGGAGTTCTTTCATTTGTATCAATTATTTTGAATAATTCTTTTCTGAACTGTGTTAGTGATGTATTTTTTTTTTTTTGTTGTTGTTGTTTTAGTACTTTGAAAATAATTTGTCTTTTTCCATTATTATTATGGAAAGTAAATATTGTATGTAGTCGTATAATCTGTGATTTATTTCTTATTTATTTATTACTCTGTTAGAATCATGAGTTATTAGCCTTCATCATGAGCCTTCATTAGTATAGAAGCTATGGTTGTTTGCAGTAAATAAGGATTTTTTTTTAAATTATTATTATTGGGGTTATAAAGCCACAAAATTTGTGCACTGTAACTAATACATGACCCCAAAGTGTATTTATAATATGTATGTGTTGTTAGTTTGAAATCACTGCCATTCTTTACTGTTTCTGCCTTTCTTTCTATTAATATTTACCATGTAGATTTTTGTTTAAAATAATATACATGCATTAATGAATTTATCTATCAGCCGGATCAACATAAAAAATTAATCATAATCGTAATACATATATTGGAAGTTTTTTCCCCATAAAAGTATTGTGTTTCAATTTAAATTGGTAATTTTAATAACATGTGTAACTTATCTTTAAGTATTTATTGTAGGTTATCTGTGATAACTATTTTGTTTTGTTTTTTAAAGCAAGAGAAATAACCTTCTGCTTTTTGGCAGATTTAAACTTGTTTAGAATTTTCATATAAATCTGTCTCTGTATATAGAGTTTAAAACTCCTTTTTTTTAATTGCCTTATTTTTTATTTTCTTGTACCATAAATAAAATAAACAAATAATCATCTAAATCCCTTCTAAAATTCCTACCTCTTCTTTTAGTCATCCGCCCCCCTTGAATAAAAAAGTTAAAATCTATTTATCTGTTTCTTACTTTCAATAACAAGTAATAAATAATCATTTATCTAAATTAACTCTCACTTTTCCTTTACTCCCCAGCAAAAGAGAAAAATTTCTAGATGGTTGTTGGGAGGGAGGGAGGGGGGGGGGGGGTTGCTCTTTTATTTTAAGTTTGGTTGATCTCGCCCCTGTAAAAACTGAAAATCCAAGTACAAAATTTGAAAAAAAAAGGAACTGTTGGCTTGTTTCTCTGAATATTGAGGTGGTAACAGGTATTTTTTGGTACTTCTTTTTTATAGATCCTTGGTACTTTTATAATAGTATTGATACAATTTGGCTTAAAACAGTGTCATATGTTTGCCAACTAATATAAGCAGTTATCTAAATAAAATGCAGTTATGTGAATAGAATGGATGAAGTATTATGTTTTTTTTTTTGTTGTTGTTGTTGTTGTTTTGGGAGGGAGGGGGGGGGGGGTGTCTATATTTTTGTTTATTTAAATTGTTTCTTTTTGCTCTGTATTTGACAAATGCTTATGATTTTAAAGATATTAATGATGAAAAATAATAAATAAATGTAAATGATATAATAATAAGTATAGTAAATATAAATAAATAATTAATAATATAATAAAATAACAAATATAAATGATAAAAATGCTTCTGAGAATAAATGAATTATCTACTTGAACAAATTCCTTGTATGTTTAAATGGTGGTTAGGTTGCCAAAAATTTCTCTATTCTGCTAATGCCATTTTCTTTATCTTGCCAAGGTTTCTGTAAAAAAGAACCGATTTTTTTAATTTAAAAATAACTGTAGTGGGATAAAAGTTAGGCACAAGAAATACCAGCTCATTATGTATACATTTCAGTGATTTGTTTGCAGTTCTTAAGACTGAGTTTGAATAGAGTATTTTGTAACTTATCAATGCATTTATATTTAATGTGTGATAAATAATTGATTTTGATTGCTCTTCTGAAAAGCAGTGAATGTATTGAGTTGTGGCTGTAATTTTTTATTTATTTTCAATTTTGTGTGTGTAAATATTGAACTACAAATGAAATCTTTCTTTTTTTATAAGCTGTTGTTGGTTTTTAAGAATTAAGAGATTTTACACATGTAAAATACATGTTTTGGTGTCGTAATGCTGTTATTTTTGTGATTTAAATAAGTGTATATACTTAAAGAAAATTAATTTATCGATTTTGTATGCTTAATGAACGAATTGAATTGAGTTTTGTGAGTGATTATTTGTTGTATTATTTTCTCTTGTTTAATGTGTGTATTTTTAAATCTTAAAACAGTTTTCTGTAAATATTTACACTTGTACATAAAATGCTTGTGGTTTCCTACGATCTTGTTTAACTGTTTTAACTTGTCTCTGTCACTCATTGTATGTCATAATTGTGATTTATATCTTGATAAGTCAGCATGATTAAATATTATGGTACAGCTTGTTAATTAGATTATGTAATTAAAGTATTTAAAGTACTGAACACAGTTATTGTGCTTTACTGGCCTTTTTTTTTTTCTGAATTAAGGCAGCTTTAATAAAAAAATTTTCCCCACTCAACAATGTAAAATTTTCTGATGTACATGGGCTCGTTTTTAACCCGTAACTGGAGACATGAATTTTCATACGCGTTAGAGATATAATTTTATTCTCCTTTTCTGTCTTTTGTAAACAGCATTGGAATTTTTTTTAGAAACGCAATATATTCTGGAAATCATGTAATGATAAAAGAACTACTTGTCGGTATTGAGGAATGATTTTATTGAAGGACAAAAAAACACATGATAATCAGAGCCAAAGAACAAAGCGGAGTCATTCTGACTCCCGTCTCCAGTTACGGGTTAAGATTAAAATCATGAAATTGACCAATATGATTATTGAAGAGTTTGAAATCAAATATTGTTTTTATTTTCGATGTCTATATTATTTCTTCACTTACAAGTGATTTTTGTCTCACAATGGCATTTCTCAGGCTGTCATATCTATAGATTCAATTAAAAATGCCAACTTTGGTGGGTTTTATTTTGTAAAGTTCTTTGCCTTTATTGAAATATGGAAATTGCATTTAATTTCATGATTTCTGAATAACATCCTCTTCTAATTTCATGTGTTTTAAGATTAACAATGACTTTCCAAATATGTCAGAAAGAATTGATTGCAACTATTATGATGCAATAGCAAGTAATATATTTGCTACAAAATTTGGCAACATAATGGCACCAATTTAGCATTTAGGTAAATTTAAAGTAGGAAAAAAATATGGACTGCACAAAAGAAGTGGAACATAGTAATATTACTGTACATGCATTAAAAATACAAGATATATATCAAGCTTTCACATTCAATTTAACATTTCAAAATGGAAAACATATGAAATTTGTAATTGAATTTTTTTATTTTGATGTTGTATATAAATTTATTGATGAATGTCTGAAATGGGGGTACTGTAGGAAATCAGTAGTGTTGTCAGATGCACTATCACATAAAAGTGGGACAGGTAGTCAGAAAAAGTTGGACAGTGGCTTCTATATTGGGACGTGAAAATACAGTAAATCCTATGGAAGTGGAACCTGTCTATAATAGAATCTTAACATAAAAAGTCCCAGTGATGGAAAGAGTAACATACCTATCTACCTGCTAAGACAAAAACCTGTATAAAATGGAAATTTTCTCTGCACTTGATATTTTACATTAGTAGCTTTTACTGTATTAAATAAACACGACAATCTTAGAGAGTAAAAATTGTTAGTGATCAAAATGAAATTCCGCATTGGAGAGGTTTTCGATTCAGCAGTTATAATTGTATAGTATTCGATAGGGACCATGAACGATTTACTTTTAAGATGGGATTCTTTATATACAGATTCTCTTTTTTACAGGATTTACTGAACTAAGTACAGTAAAACCTGTACTTAGGGGCTTGTGCTTTCGATAAACCGGAAGAATATTCAATTTTGGACTGAATAGGTAGATTCCTTTCAGCGAGGCCATGAAAGTTTTTTGTTTTAAGCAGGTTGTGTTTTAATAAATTTAGTGTATAAAATTCCACTCGATCCAGACAAATAAATAGCATGATGCTAAAAGAATTTGTACATCATTATAAAATTTGTACTTTCGGTGTCCCACATACCGGTTCTGCAGCTCTTAATAAAGGCCTTGGAAATTGGAACATCCTGCATAAATTGGCACACCTAGCAATACTAGTAATCAGTCAACAGATAGTACACATTTATGAACAATGAGCGTTTTCATGACAGATTTCAACTGGAAAATGTTAGTAAAACAAACATCTCATAGATTACTTAAGGCTGCTAGTCACTCAGCTTCGGAATTCCCCTCGGTAATGTTAAGTCTATGGTGTGAGATGAAATCTCACAGTGTTTAAATCATGTTACTTTCTTATTTCTCTTGGTCTTATACATCGATGTTCTTTAAACTTAAATCCATATTTTTTTTACGCGGGCGATTTCGTTTCGACTGCAGATCGGCAAGTTCTCTGATTTTCCGCAGCGCCTGGCATGGGGTGCTTCTCCTTTGAGATCTGTACGATTGTAGTGACGTCATCGGAGCAAGTCTCTCACGGCATATGCATTGAATGGATGTCGATCTTTCAGAGGTGTGTCTAATCGCTGAGCGTACAACAAATAAAAACAAAATGTGTTCTTTCGGATTTGTTTATTAAGATATTGCTTAACATTTTAAATTCTCTAATAGATTTAAATCTTTTCTTTCAGTAACTTTTGAAGTCCCTGTATTCTTACTATAAATTAAAAATTTCGTTAATTTTAAATCAGAATCTGTTTTGTTGGTGTTGCTGTCATGACATAGTTTCCTTTTAAAAAGATTGCGGGCTCCGATCGGTCTGCCGCCGCTGAATGTGGGATCCGGTGAAAAGCTTTTGCGTAAACGATGTCTGTGATTTTAGTAGCTCCTGTTAAATTTATTTTCTGATGGTTTTGAAAGACTTTAATTGAAATTTTTATCAATAGAAAAGTCACCTAGCGCTACATACTGCATTTTAAGGATGTTCTTAAAGAGGAACAGATTATTGTATCAGCCAACGTATTTATTTTTAAAAAAATCGGTGACCAATGGGTGAAGGCCTCTTACTTCTCTTCAATAAGATGAATAAAAAGTTTCATTTGTGCTGACAAGTCTCCTCATCATTTCCTTACAGATATACAAGTAAGACGTTTCCTTCTTTTATTTTTTTTACAATTGCTGACCTCAAAGAACGGAGGGTTTTATTGCAATACTACACAACGCATGTTAATAAAAAGGAACTCAAATTAAATTTACCTTTCATATCATGGCACAATTTATTTGTAATACCACATATGGGCATTGGATGCATTGTTATATTCAAAATCTCGGGAAATTAATATTTTTAACTTCTTTTTTTCAGTGTTCTCATCTTAAAGGATGTCTCTTTATTTCTTAGTTTTCAAACTATTTCTAAAGTGTTATAGGAAGTGTTAAAATTTTACTCCCAGTTCGTCAGTTTTAAAAACATAAAATATTAAATTAAGGATAGATTTTAGAAATATTTTGACAACTATGAAAGAAAGTGACATCCTTTAAGAAGAGAACACTGAAAAAAGAAGTTAAAAATATTAATTTACCATGGAGATATTTTAAATATAAGAATGTACCAAATGCCCTTAGACTTAACAATATCGAGAGAAATTCCGAAGCTGAGTGACTAATGCAGCCTTAAGGCTCCTGTCCCCGGCTTTCAAAGACACTCGCGAGCTAATGCTAAACCTATGGGAAGGTTATTTGCTAATATCTTGATTGTATTTTGACATTTTTAATGTTTTTTTGCTTTGGATAGCTGAGGTCCACCTCTACATCACTTCTTTTTTATTTTTCTGATTTTGGTAAAGTTACTTTCATTTTCAAAACCGGTTCAGAAAAGGAAAGTGTCATTATAAAAAATATCTACAACCAAAATCGAAAAAGTAAAAAAGGGGTAATGTAGAAGTGCACCTAAGCTATCCATTGCAAAGAAAATTATTTTAAAATATCAAAATGCAAACGAGATATTAGCAAATAACCTTCCCTTAGGTTTAGCATTAGCTCACGAGTGTCTTCGTCCGCCGGGGGCAGAAGCCTTAAACAATTTCTGCAATGACTTTAATTATATTATATAACCTTTTTTTGTATTAGTTGATTTCTATGCTATGAATTTTTACCCAATTGCTTGCAGAAAATGAAGGTAAAGTCAACAATGTAAGATTTTTTTATTCCCTGTTAAAACAAGAATGAGTGGATGGATTTTAATAAATGGGGTACCAAAATATTTTTCTTCCCTGCCTAACTATCGCAAATGTTTTCGAGAAAAACTGAATATCTCCAGAAAGGGGGGAGACAAAGAGTAGGAAAAAAATGTCTGATGCTGTTAGCCAGCTTGCTCAAAAAATTCTACAATGCATTAGATTAGACACAAACTTAGCTAAGAAAGTCAATAGCAATCAAGAAGACTCAGTCATCTAAAGAAGTAATAAAAATAGCATTTGAGAAATAAATATGTGCAATCAGTATAAAAAAAAAAAAAAAAAAAAAAATGAGGTCCATGAAGAGTGAGAAATGAGTCCATTCATTTTCCAATGAAGAGTTTTATAGCCCTTTGATATCCTCATGTGCCATTTAGGAGTGATTTTCCCTCTCATTGGAGTTCTTTTTGTACGGCATTTACCTTTTAAAAAGGCATGTTTTCTTTCTTTGTTTCTCATATCAGAAATTGCTTTTTAATTACGATTTTCTCATTTGTGTTCTTAAAGTTTGATCACAAAGTATTTTTGTTTAATTTAGCTAATCATTTCAAAAATTATCATGCTGGTGCTTTTCTATTCCCCATACTTTTAGTATTTATATTAATATCGTTAAAAATTGTTTCAAAATTCAAGTCAATAAAGTTACTTTCAAACTGTGAAAAATAGTGGGATTATCTGGCGAAAAGGTTAAGATGAGTTTTTAAGATGTTTTCTTTCTCAAGTCATAATTCTTTTTAAGTGATGTGGTCAATATCTAATGCCATTATTTAAAAAATCTTTTAAGTGCTGTTTAATTAATTTTAAAAGGAATTGGACTCTACAAGTTATTATTTTATAAGAATTTTCTACTCATAAATCCAGTGATCAAGAATGGATCTTGAATTGCCTTCCTTCTAATTATTGATTTATATAAACAAGTTTTTTACCGCAATCAAGTTGTCTTCATTTCCAGCCTATATTTGTCTTCCAAATATTACATTAAAGTGAGATCCATTTTTATTATTCTACTTTCTCTTCTGTTTAGTAAAATGAGAAAAAAGAATGCAACATTGTTATGTCAAGTTATTGCTATATTGAATAATTTGCAATGTACTCCCTAAATAAAATTTTCAACTGCAATATATTTTTTATTTTCATCACATTTGATACCAATATAATAATTTTTTGTGAGAACTAAAAAATGTCTTTGTAAATCCCCATCCCCTGCTAAATTCCTCAGCACAGTTTTGTCATAGCATAAGGCTGCAGCCTAACAGATATAGACGAGCTTTTCATTTTACTATTATAGATTTTTAAAATATCCAGTAATTTAATACTTTCATAAATAATATCTTTATAAACTTAAACCTTAAAATAAAATCCTTAAATATATGCTAATGTAGCTCAATTTTTGGAATGAATATGTTAAATTTCTTAGCACCTTTTTTTCTGTCATAGCATAAGTCTATAAACAGAACCAACTATGCACGCTAATGGTGCCTGGTGCATGTAAAATCCGTTGTGGGTGCAAGTTACCTATGAATTATACCTCTGGGGGTGCTTTGCCAGGTTGAAGGTCTCGTCATCTGACCAAGGTTCTAAATTGCAAGATCAACTTGAGTAGCAATGTACAGGCCTCAAACAACAAGATAAAAATGTTAAGTAACTGGCATAACAAAGTTTCCAACAAAGCAGTAGGCACTGCCGATAGGTTGACGATCTAGGCGCTAGTCAGGTTTATTGTTGCTGCACCGCGATTAGGTGCCCAATACCAAGTATCAAACACATTCAGCTGAGGCTACTTACCTGGCAGATAGGGGGCCTGGTCATCAGTTAGAAAGAAAGAAAGCCTGTAAGTATTAAGTAGACAGCCTAACAGATATATACAAACTCTTCATTTTATTATTATAGATATCAAAAAGTATCCAGTAATTTTAATATTTTCATAAATGTTATGTAGGGTAGATGTGCCAATAATGGACACCCTTAAGGAATTTCTTTCAAAATTATTTTTTTATTAATAGTTATAATTATTATATTCCAGTTTTTTCAATATTATATTAACCTCTCAACAATATTTAACCATTCTTATAGTCTCATTTCCCAATATGAATTGAAATTTAATTTTAAAGAACAAAAATATATCAAAACACCCAAAAGCCCAGTAATGGACACCCCATAAAAAGTAATAAATATAATTGTTTTATGACTGTATTTAGAACCAGAATTTAATGAATACATACAGGGATGCAAGTAGGTCACTTTTCTCACTTTTAGTCACTTTTTTTAAAACTTGTCACTTTTAGTCACTATTTTTTAAAAAAGTCACTTTTTTTTGACTAAAAGTGAGCAAGCTGTGGAAACTTGTTCGCTCACTTTTAGTAAAAAAGTGTAACTAAAATCGACATTTTTATCTTTTAGATTTGTCGATATCCTCAGCATCAGTAATTAATAATCTTGCACAAAAAGCCATGTGTAAATACAGTCGAACTCGGTTAATACGAGACTGGCTAGTATGAGGACACAGTTAAAACAAGCAATTTGGACATTAAGAAAAGTTTGTTATTTAAACTGTACTATGATGTTCTTGCTTATTATGAATTACAAAATTAGGATCACGGCTAATATGAGCAAAACATCGTTTAGTTGCATTTCAGTTTCATCAAAAAGTAGGGTAAAATTAATAAAGGAATCCCATCACATGACTGTAAGATCCATAGCATGCACACTCTTCATTGAATTTCAGTTCCAGTCACAATTCTACCTTTTTTATACGAGATATGCCAAATGTTCTAAAATTTTTGCCCCCCACCTTTGACCCCTTAGGTGGGAATTTTTAAAATTGCTGAAATACATGTTTAATTATTTTTTTATTAAATTTATTTTCTGGAATTTCACGCTCCTACCTAAAACGGCTTCTAAGACATGGCCAAATGTTCTAAAATATTTTACCCTTCTTTAACCCCCATAGTGGGGATTTCAAAAATCGCTAAAATACTTATCTAAATATTTTTTAGTACAGTTATTTTCTGGACATTTACACTGCTACTTAAAACGTCTGCTGAGATATGACCAAATATTCTAAAAGTTTTGACCCCCCCCCCCCCCCCTCTTTAACTACCTTAGGTGGGCTATTTCCAAAACCGCTGAAATACATGTTTAATTACTTTTTTAGTAGATTTATTTTCTGGGCTTTCACGCTTCTACCTAATACAGCTGCTGAGATATGGCCAAATGTTTTAAAATTTTCTACCCTTCTTTAACCCTCTTAGGGAGGAATTTCTATTAATTTTTGAAATATGTGTTTAATTATTTTTTAGTAGATTTATTTTCTGGAATTTCACGCTCCTACCTAAAATGGATGTCGAGATATGGCGATATGTTCTAAATTTTTCCTCTACGTTCTTTGGTTTGGGCTGTACGTTGATTATGAGTCAGTCAGGACAAACTCTTTTATATATAGATATAGAATAGAAGTGTGCACTGTAAGCAATTTGGTACATTTTATTTGCGCTTTTTCTAAGTTTTAATTATTTACTCGGGGTTACACAGATTACGAGTTAATTAGTTACTCAGGGTTATGATAACATTGTACTTTTTGTTTTATATGATTATAAATAAAACTGTGGTTTTATCTTATCAGTCATTTTGGTAGAGGATTGTCACCTTAAAAGCAAAAAGGTGTTTTATTTACATAATTTAACTTACAAATTGATTGAAAAAAATCATTGTCACGTACATTTCATGTCACTTTTTTTTTTGTGTGTGTGTGTGTGCTTTACCCCCCCCCCCCCTTTTTTTTGTTTGGTTACGCTTTAGTCACTTTTTTGACACGCTTTAGTCACTTTTTTGACACGCTTTAGTCACTTTTTTGACATGCTTTAGTCACTTTTTTGTCACCTATTTTGTTTTTTTTTGTCACTTTTGTCACTTTTTTGGAAGCATTATTGCACTTGCATGCCTGTACATACTAATGAAACAAAATAGTTATTTTCAAATAAATTAAACAATTAGGATACCAGTATTTAATAAAATATTTGTGATAATCATTTACTATTTGCATCAATTGTTGTAATTATCAGAAGATCGATGTTTTAATTATTTTAGATGGATAGTTTAAAATACTAAATATCAGGCAATTATAGCTATCAAATTATTGAAACAGTGGGATTTAAAAGGTAATTAAAGAAAAAGTTTTGGAATATTAGTATTTAGTTTTGTCTTACTATTTTTAACAATTAATCTTCCAAAGACTACTTGATATATCATTTATAATAATTAATATTACAAATATGAAAGAAATGATATTGTGAGTTGAATATTTTAAATACTAGATAAAATCATTTCAAAATAAAACTGTAGAACTGATGTTTGAGGCCACTGATCTGCAGATTTACCAGTTTCATGAATATTACCTATAACTTTCATTAATATTACATTTTTTTTTTTTTTTTTTTTTTTCGTCAGAGGTGAATAAAGAAACATTTAAGGCAGAAAATAGATTTTTAATATTCTTTTTATTTAAACGGAGAGGGATTAAGCCCTATGAGCCCCTCTTTGATTGTGCTCTTAAACAATATTTTCTGCTTCATGGCTGGTTTGTTTGCCAGATTATAAAATATGCAAGGTACATGTACATTTAAAAGAAAAAGAGTAAAATATTGAAATTTTATTAAATCACATAAAATAACTTAAAAGCAGCTATTTATAAAAAAAGTTTTTGTGTTATTACATTTTGGTAAGTATAATTTAAAAATTAAATTTGATTATTTAGGTTTGCAGTTAAGCCAAAATATTTTATGCACTATAAACATTACTGAAATTGCATTTTTAGCAATGTCTACATGGGGTGTCCATTACTGGAAAATGACTGATTAACCACCCCAGTAATGGACATCCTTCTTAAAACCTAAAAATAAATGAAATTTTGTAAATGGACGTTAGTATATATAATTCTAAATTTTCTATTGCTACTCGAACAAAAACATTCAAATTTTGCAAGAAAATAAATAATATATAAATTAATTAAATAAAACCAGCTCTTAGCCTCTTCATTAAGATTTTCACAGAAAAACAGCGAAACTTTGAAACATTATTTTCTGCTCCCTGATTGGTTTGATTAAAAGTGTCAATAATAACCCTGTCTTATAAAACATGCAAGGGGGAATTATAAAAAAAATAATTAAAGCTAAATATTTATTAGTTATTTTTTTATGAACCAAAAACATCAAGGGGTGTCCATTACTGGCACATCTACCCTATCTTTATATAGCTTCTAAACTAGGGGGCTCTGCCTCCTGTAAGCTACGCTTGCCGACCCCCGTTTAGACACCGCAAAATGTAAAAGCACGCTAATTTGATCGGTTTTAAAAAGATTGTAGAAGATTGAATTATAATGAAAAAAACCTATAGCGATCTCCCTGTAAATGGGCTTCCATTCGATTCCCTTTGATTGCGAAAATTTAAGGCCGAATCAGTTGTTGTTAAGACATCCAATGGTTGTTTTCGTGTTTGATTAAAGAAGATCAGTGAAACATTTGAAAAGAAGCTAAAATAAAATGAATTAAGTAAACAGAGTCTTTGCCTCCCGGTATTTTTTAACAGAGTTGTAAAACGATTGATATAATACAATATCCTACAATTTATTGCTTTAACCCCTTCAAGGGCGGTGGTTCATTTTTGGACCACTTAATTTTAATTCTTAAATACCACATTGGCACCAGAATATTGGAATGAAAATTTTCCTTTTATTAAGTAAGTGAACAAAAGCATTTCCGTATTTCGAAATTTGTTTGTAAATTCTGGTGCCGTTCACTGGTGTCAACATTTTACGAATAGACGTACCTTGCCCCTGAAAGGGTTAAATGCATAATAATGTATTTATTATTTTAAAGTTTCCTTTCTCTTTTAATATTCAAGTCTAAATACAATTTTCAAGACATAATTTTCAATGTTTTCCTGCTTTTAACACGTACTTATTTAATAGTAATTTTAAAGTTTTTTTCTGTTTTTAATAGTCACGTGTAAATAAATTTTTAATCATTCAGAAATATTATTCTTTGCGCTGTTTTTAGAATTGAAAACAATCTCTATAATAGGGATAAGTCGCGAAATATTATTCTATCGCAATCATTTCCCCTTTTCATAAAAAAGGTTTCCATTTTGATTAAAGAATAAAAGTTATTTTTTCAAATAAAACTACATAAAAGTTGCCATTATCGCAAATAATTCTTGGTACTTTTATGTTAGCCGGGTGCAAATCTCGCCAATAGCTTTTTTTTTAACGCGCCAGTTAGAATTTTTTTATTTTTCGAGTGGTAAATTAAAACGGTATTACTTGGTTATCCCATCAACCAAAAATCTATCGCCAGACTATAAGATTAAATGACAATAATGGTTGATTGTAAATGTCACATTCACTTGACTGTAAGAAAGTTACTCCATCAAGTGATTTTTATTTCGACGTTTTAGTTGTATTTTTATTAATGTTATACTAATTTATTTGTTCTTTTGTTATTTAAAATAAAAATTACGTCACTTTGTAGAATTCGGTGAGTGGTTTGGCGATTAATATAATTTTGCAAAATTGGTCGACGGGATAACTAAGTAGTACCATTAAAACATTACTTTGAATTTCAAATTTAATGTTATGATTTGTTGCATTATTTAATCGGGTTTGGCGTGATTTTTTTTTTTTACGACAATTTGGCGAAAACCTCGTTTTCGAATACCAGTTACATATGTATTTTTAAATTATTTTCTATTATTTTTAAAATGAAATAACAATAAATAAATAAAAAAAATAATTAATAACTATAGAACAAAACAATTTATAACATTTTTCGGTACTTTTTGGTTAGCCGGGCGCCAGTGTTATATATACATATATATTTATGTATACATGTATGTATATATACATATATATTTACATATATATATGTGTGTATATATACAATATGTGTATATGTATATATGTGTATATTTACATATATGTATGTATATAAATATGTATATGTAATACTGGCGCCCGGCTAACCGAAAAGTACCCATTTTTCTAATAAAAAGAAAATAAATGTAAATAAACATTTATTAATAAATAAGCAACAATTGCCGGGTTACCATGTCAGGCAAAATAACGCCATTTTGGCGCCAATTAGGTACCCCGGTGCGCATATGACATCTGTGCCTAATATTTTTCTTTTCTTTTCGTTTAAAAAAAAAGAAAGAAGTGAAAGAAATTAATTTTAAATGTTTCAGTTTAAATAAAACTTTTGTATTAAATAAAATGATAACGAAATACAAAAAAAAAAAAAAAAGATCATTGTTCTTAGCATAGATTTAAGGGAGGCCAATGGTCGCCAAATTAGTTTAAAATAATAACCTTTTCTGAAATATGGGAAAAAATATATATGTTATGATTAAAATTTGAGTTGCCATCATTAGAAAAAAGTATTTAAAATTAGAAAAAAATTAATATTTCGAAAACTAATTCGAATTTAAAAATTCTAATACCAGTTTTGAGATCTGTGGATTTTGATGGATTTTTTATGTTAATTTCATCGCAAAATATTCCATATTTTAGGAGAAATCGCCGTGAAACATCAGTTGTTTAATCAGTAGTTTCAAAGAATCGTTACATAAATTCGTTTCATTTCAGTCGTTATATAAATTCGTTTCATTAGGATTTTATATATATAGGGTAGATATAGTTATAAGATTAAACCTTAAAATAATGCCCTTAAGTATATGCCGATATAGTTTAATTTTTTGTAACGGATGTGTTAAACTTTTATAGTGAAATTTTAAACCTCTTAAAAGATTTTTAATACCGCACACCATGTACTGGATGATTCAAAATACAGGTTACAGTGAATATATCTTAAACCGCAGATGTACTCCCAACTTATTAAAATTTACCTCCAAAATGTTCATAAGCTAGAATTTATGCCAATGTCATACTTGCCAAATTTTACACTTTGAGTTTAAAATTAACACTTTCTGATAATTTTTTTACACTTGGAATACTTTAAATACTTAGAATACCTTTTTTTTTTTTTTTTTTTTTTTTTTTTTTTTTTTTTTTTTGCAAGCTGCCATTTCCCCACCTTTTTATATGAATTGCTTTTAATAACTATAAAAGCTGATTGTAACGGGATATTTACTATTTTGTAAGAAAAGGGATATTTACTATTTTATAGGAAAGAAGATATTAACTGTCTTGTAGGAATGAGTTCAGGTTTCATTGTCAAAAATCATCAAAGGAAGTCTTAATTTTCAGCGTATATAAAATTAATTTTTTGTTCAGACATTCTTTAAAATCAATTTCTCCATGAATATTATGTTTTTCATATATATTTTTTTTTCATCAAAATATCTTTATAATGCTCTTTGGTGATTTATTTAACTACATTCATCCATTATGTTCTTTAAAAAATGTTCTTTATGTGTTACTTATAAAAATAGATTTCATAGATCAGAAATTTCTAAGAAAAATCTAACAAATTTCTAAATAGGAAAAATCTAAACATGGAAAAAAAACTTATATTTTTGCCGTACGAATACGATACCTCACCTTCCCCCACTTCTTTCTTTGTAATAATTTTTGAAAAAGATTCACAAATAAAATAGTCACCAATTCGTCAGCAGTCCACCAAAACAAAAAAGATTAAAGAGAAACAAAAATAACTAGATTTCATTACTTTTTTAATATTTCCTTTTATGCATAAGCATATAAAGAAGTATGGTATCATGTTCAAAATCGAAATTTAAATTGAGCATAAAAGATTTCTATGAATGTGTTCATAAATTGAAATTTCCGTCATAAACTGCTGTTAGCTTTTTTTTTCGTAGTGCTGCCATCTGGAATGTATAAGGAAAACTAAACTTCACTCTCATACCCTTTGGTGTGCTCTTTCTTGGTCTATACAAGGGTGTCCGGTCTCAGCTGTGACCAATGGCTAATTCCTAAACCGTTAGTCATAGGCATACAGTTCCAATTACAAAAATGTTTTTAATCAGGTAATAATATATTTTAAAAGCGATTTAGGTCAATAAAAACATTTCTTAAAAAATTACGAAATTTAAATTTTTATACGTTTACCGATCAGGGACGTAGCTACAGGGGGGGTGTGGGGGGGTGCGACACCCCCCCACTTCGGTAAACTCATATACATTCGGTAATTTCACTTTCGTTCAAAAACTGCATCATTTGGCTCTGATTTTTTTCTTTTTTTTTTAAGAATTTTTAAAAACGTATTACAAAATTTATTACAAAACAGAAAACAATGTCAAAACATATTTAAAATTATTAAATATTTGCTAATTAGAAACTTCCTTTCTCTTTGCATTGTGTAATTTTTTTTTCGCTCGGAGTCGACTGCAATTTCACTTTTTCGCTATTCCATGGGTGTAAGAAGGGGGGGGAGGGGGGGCGGTCCATGGTACAATATCCCTTAGAAGATTAAATATACCTTCTTCCTATTTCTATGCAGTATCCCTGTAGAGGATATCTTCGCTTCATTCAAGAAAGGAATCTGGAGAAAAAGGGCTTGAGGGTAAATGCGTACACTCCTTGACCAATGCAAATGAAATTAGAAGGCCAGACTTCTTGTTCGTTAAAATTCGTTTTGCTGGACTGTGAAAGCTATGGTGGTGGTGGTGTGTGGGGGGGGAGGGGGGGGGGTTGGATATTTTTTCGGGGGACAGGATGTCGCCAGATGTTTACTGCTGTATTGTCTGTTTTTCAAACCAAAAAAATAAGAGAGAACCGGGAATTTTTTCTTATCAAAGAAAATTAAAACGGTGTAATAAAATTACATCAGCTACTAAGGATGTACCGAATAGTGATTTTGACCGAATATCGAATATTCGGCCTAAAGGCGAACCGGATACCGAATATTCGGCTAGCTGAGTAGTAACTATTCGGCCAAATACCAAATAATCGGCTGGTCAAGTATTTTAAAATTTTATTAATTAAAAAAGTTTCATATTTCATGGCTTCTTCTGGTGAGTTAAACCAAGTGAATATATTTTTTTTTAATTCTAAAACAAACAACTTAGCAAAAATAACTTTTCTACCGAATATTCGGCTAGCCGAATTAACTGTTAGACCGAATACCGAATATTCGGCCAAATACCAAGTACTCGGCTGGTCGAATACTTTCATATTTCAAAGATTAAAAGCATTAAAATGTTAAATTTAAAAATAATTTTACATAATATTTAATGCAGAAACTTATATATTGATAAACAAGAACTTTTTACAAGTAAACTTTATACATGAAAAAAATCTGCTTTGAGGTATTTAAGAAGAGAATTTTGAAAGTTTATTAATTAAAAAAGTTTGATAATTCATAGCTTCTTCTGAAGAATTAAACCAAGCGAATAATTTTTTTTTTTTTTTTTTTTTTTTTTTGAAATTCTAAAACAAACAACTCAGCAAAAATAACTTTTCTACTGTCTTTGATTTAGTTTGAAATTCTTTCTAAATCTTTGATTTAGTTATGATTATTGAAAGTTTTTAAATGCATCTTAGATCAGTGTTTCGAATGGGCAATTATTTTCAAAGATTGTAAACATACACATTGTTCCTAAAAAAAATTGTAACAAACTTTCAACAGAGATAATGTGGTCAAGACAAAAAATTTTGAACAAGAAACAACACCTCACTCCATTTATTCCATAAAAATTACAATATATTCAGTCAAAAATTCTGGGTGTGCAACTACAAGCCGAAACTGAATTTTCGTTCACAGCTTTATCAGTAAATGGAGATATTTTAGCAAGATTTGTTTCATATTAATTTAGTTTGTATTAAATGTGATAATATAATTGAAAATGGCTAAATTTTGGCTAGTGACACAGTATAAATACTATAAATTGCATTCTGAATAAAGGAATGTCTACCTCATAGTAGTTGTTTAAATATGAAAAGTGGCAATTTCCAGCACTTCTCATCATGGTATTATATTTCACAGAAATCAAGGCAAGTTTGTTAAAAATATAGCTATGATATCTTCGTTAGGGTTAACAAATGAAAATCCAAGTTTGACCTCGAATGAGATGAGATACACTTTATTTATAACTGAATAAGTGGATTGCGATTATGGTTTTCTGAACAAAAAATGTCTTTCTTGATGTGTATTATCAATCCAAAAATTTTTTCTGTTTTAATTAGAAGCGCCCTTTTTTATGAAAAAGCAAGAAACAGATTACTTACCAGAAAAGGTTCAGGAACTTGCATTTTTACATTGTTAATTCCTATGAAAATCCCCATTAATGGTTAATTTTCTTAAGTAATACTTTACAAAAAGCAAATAACGTAAAAACATTCTCTTTTACTTAAATATGATGATTTTGTTTCTAATTATTATGAATATCTTTATAAGTTGACAGTTAAAAGTAGAAATTGTGTAAGATTTTAAAAAATGTTTTAAAAGTTTTTTTTTTTTTAAGTATTCAGTTTGGACGAACATCTTGATATTCGGTCTCACCGAATATTCGGTAACATGGGCGAAAAGCAGGGTTCGCAAAAACCCGGGTTTTTTTTTAAAAACCCAACCGACATGGGTTTTTTCATGAAAAACCCAATTTTCCTCGGGGAAAATCGGGTTTTTTCAAAAGTGTAATTTATGCGTAATTACATTATTGTACACTATATTATTTATATATTATATACACTATACATAAAAAAAATATACGCTGTTCCTTTATATACAATATAATTGTAATGCTTTTTTACAAGTTATAAATTGTATAAATTATATGAATTTAAATTAATTAAATGTCAGTGTTTCGCACAAATTAGTTTTAAATATAATAGAGGATATAAAATTATTAATTTGCGTTAAAATCAAATAATGAATACAATATTAAAATTTAAAATATATAAGTAGGAAGAAAAAAAGGGGTAAACTAGTCGGATGTGCCAATCCGAAAACTTTCTTCTATCAAATACATATTAATAATTCAAAATTCGCTATCACAATGCAAAAATTAAATGGCAATATAGTATGCCCATTATGAGGATTGTAAAATATAGGTTCGTTGAATTGGATGCATTTAACAAGGAGATAGAAGTATCACCTGTTGTGCAATTTACAACAAAACCTGATCAGTAATAGTTACGTCAACGTCTAACTAAATCTGAAGTTTGATGAAAATCCATGCATTATTTCTTGAGATAAAGCTATTGCAAAAACTAAGATACATGCAGCACAACAGCGCCACTGTTGTGCTGGAGGCCTAACCGAATCTGAATTTTTATTCAATTCCGTACATTAGTTCTTGAGATAAGTTATTGCTGGAATCGCGAAAAATGCAGCATGGCAGAACTACCTGTTGGGTGATATGCACCAAAACTTAATAAGCAAAGTAAACTTGTAACAGAATCTGAAGTTTTACGAAAATCTGTGCATTAGTTCTTTAGATAAAGCTATTGCAAAAATTGAGATAAATGCAGCATAGCAACGTCACCTGTTGGGCAATATATACTAAAAACTAATCAGCACCAGTTTACATCAATTTCTAACTCAGTCTAAAGTTTTGTAAAATTCTGTGCATTATTTCTTGAGATAGAGCACCCATAAAATGCTTTTCACATACAGACACATTTTCTAAAAACCATCAAATTGTCTTCAGGACCTTTTTAAAACGTATAAATCCATCATAAACTGGAAGTAAAAATTTTTCACGAATCAAATACTTCTTGTAAAGATAGAAGAAAGTAAAAATAAATATTTTTTATTTCCTTGAATATATATGATTTGAATTTTTTATATAAAGACATACTTATGATATACCTTTACCTATAATTATGTACTATGTATGTTGCCTACTAGGTTCTATGTTAGTAAAGTATTTCAATGGGCTGAAATATATTTTTATTTTACTTCGCATGGGCTTTTACTTCGCATTTATTTTACTTCGCATATATTTATATATATTTCAAAATTAATTGAAATGACTTAAATTCATTAAATGTATGTGTTGTTTAAATTTTTAAATATTTCTGAAAATTGAAAAAACACACATTATGGGTTTTTTAGAGGGCTTTTTCAAGTGGGCGCATTCTGAAAAAACCCACCGGGTTTTTTCGAGCTGGGTCCAACTTTGCGAATACAAAAGGCCGAATATAGAATAGATACCGAATATTCGGTGCATCTCTATTAGCTACTATATATGATAGTATTTTTTTTCTTCGAAAAATTAAAAGTTTCTTGAAAAAATTATTTTAAAAAAATGCGCGAAAAATTTTTTTGGGTGTTTTCAAATCAAAAGAGGTACTTTCTGAGACATTTCTGAATTCATTTTTGTTCGAAAATTGGTAGGTGTTGTTATTCAGAAACTATGTAGTCGAAAGACGTTTTCCATTTTTTGGTAAACTCAAAAGGTTTTTCAGAAAATACTGTCAAAGTTGGCGTTTTTAACCGAATTCCAAATCGCTTATAACGCGATAAGTAATTTTATCAAAAAATGAAACTAGTTTCCATTGTATTCCGCTTCAACAGCCAGGCCTGCCAATATGCTTAAAATGAGACACAAAATGTGTCAGAAAATTTTGCGTTGTTCAGTAGGAAGCTCGAGAACCGCTTTAAAGAAAAATAATAATAAGATATAGAACTATAAAATATTGGATTTTTTCATTGTAACCAAATATAAACCTATGATATGTTTTAAGATCTAGATCTGTTCTTGTCACGGGTCTAGTGGAGGGCATAAGGAGATATACGCCGTATACCCTCTCTGGATTTTTTTAAAGAAGCTCCGCATACCCTCTGCGTCTCAAATAAAGCATTAGCGTATACTGTATCCATGAATGTTCAGGATTTTAGCGTATACCCTTTGTTTTTTTACGACTGCAACACTGGTTCTTGCACTGTAAAAAAAAAAAATGGTAACGTTCCATGTAAAATCCAGGAACGTTTCGCCTTTTCTCAGGTTTTCAGAATAATTTAGCTCTTTCCTGTGAAATTCTGGTTTTCTTATCTGAAATGTTCCTGAACAAAAGTTGGAAACAACAAAACGCTGCGGCCGCCATTTATTATTTTTTTGCTATAATCCGTTGCTCGCGCGCGATTGTGGAAAACGAATTCCTTAAATGAATGTAAAAAAAAATCAATATGGAATGCAAATAAATCAATAGACGACATAATCCTTTACGTCTCTATTGTCAAGACAATTCAGATGAAAATACAATACCTCTGTGACATCGCTAAGAGATTATCTCTCGTACTTGTCTGTGGAATGTTTAACGAGCAGACCGTGTAAAAAAAATACACCTATTATTAGGATCTCCATTAACCAGGGGACCATCAAACATGATTCTCACCGATTTTGATTAATTTAAAGTATGTTTTAGAGTTCTTATCTCTAATTATTCTTGTGAAAGGATTTCTTCAAATGGGCCTTAGATTTTCAGAAATTAGATGCCGAGGTTTAGCATACGTTTCAAATACCCAATAGTTTGCAGCTCTCAACGTGTCTTTCGTGGTGTGGACGCAGAAAGCTCGCACGCCACCCGTACGGCCCGAGTTCGATGCTACCTCTTGACTTTTTTCTTTCTTTTTTAATTAATTTTATATTTTAACACTTTATTACAATTTGATTTAAATTTGATATATATTTGACACTTTGAATTGCTGCAAATTTGATTTTTTTTTTCGGAAAAAATATACAATTACGTTTAGGTTTTTTTTTTCATGAAAATTTATATATATTTTATCTAACTTGTAAACTAACATAATTACTGACGAAAATCCAAAATATTTTATGTCTAGATTTTTTTTCTAATTATTATTTACATTTATATATTTTTATATTTTAAGCAAAGTTCAGAAACAATATATCATATATATATTTACTTTATTGAATTTTAAGTGAAAATTTATTTTTTCGTGTAAATTATAAATAATAATTTTGATGTCAATTTCAAAATATTTTTTCATTCTAACAAATAATGATAATAAAGCGAAAATTGTCAACTGGAAATGTAAAAATCGTCTGCGGATCCCGCATGCTGTGAAATGTCAGTAATGTTTTGCTGTCAACGGAAATATTCCTGGTATTTCGCAGGAAACTTACTGGCATTTCTGTAGAAAGTTTTTAACATACACAGTAAAGTTCCAGTCATTTTCAAGAAATGTTTCTTGGAAATAATGGGCAACTCAGCTACTCATTTCTTCCCAGGAACGTTGCGGAATTTTTTTTACAGTGTGTCATTCAGTTCGAAAAGATATTTTTTATTTATGTTTTTGAACTTGTGTTTTAAAATCATCAGTTGTATTGATATATAAAGACAAGTGCATTGATGATAAGCATTAATCTTTCTTCTAATTGGCGTTTTTAGATATACATTTACTTTCTGCTGCAAAAACTGAAAGCATTTTTTTTTTGTTTGTTTGTTTTCTGAAATGAAGAGATCTCAAAGTTAATTAAAAAAATCCTTTGACTTGAATCAGGTTAATTCATGTAACAGAATCAATGCTACAGCTCACAAAAAATGCAAGCAAAGTAATTTTGCAGAAAATAAAATAATTTTTCACACTGTCTACCCTCTCTCCCCTTCCCCTTCTCCATCGAAAAAAAATCTTTTTGTGTTCAACACTCTTTTTTTTTATTATTGCAAATTAAAATAACAATATTTAATTTTTTTATACTTACGCTCAATTGCTCAACATGATATTTGACTATTTCAATTCTGATAACTTTCCATGTTACGAGTTCCAGCTTAAAAATTCAACAGAAAAGATATCCTACAAATAAAGTGCAGCTTTGATTAGCCACATTTTGTGGTTTTTAAAAACTATTTAAAGCTGTTCTGAAATCGCAACTTGCATCTTTTTTCACACTTTCGTGAAGAAATTTTCATTTTTAAATGCACGAAATTTGCAGATATTCTTTCTTCTTCGTAAACGAACAGCGTTTCTCTTTTTTCCTATAAAGGTAACTGGTCTTTCAGAAAATGGTGCTAAAGTTGACGTTTGGAACAGATTTTTTTAAAACGTGACAATCGGCAAAAGATCATTTTGAGGCAGCAATTGATTATAACTTAATATGTAATACATTTATCAGAAAATTTAAAAGTGCTATTTGATTTCAAAGCACTTCATGCCTCATGCCTGCTGATTACATGCTTCTGGATTAAAAAAAAAAAAAATGTCTACTTAAATGAGTCAGTAATAAATAATTTTGGCAAAACATAAAATGTTTTCTGTACCGAGCCGGGACTGGTTTTATTCTTCCAAGTCTTCACGGGCCAAAATTTTCAGTCCCGGTTCTCACCCAACCCGTATGAAAATCATTGTCTCAGCGTGGCCTGGTAGCAAAATACAGCTAAATTAAAATATAGTAATACGCGTAAAAAATAACCTGCCTATGACGGAATACTGTTTTAAACTGAAAAATGTGTTGATCCATGCAAAATTAATATAATATGTGAGAAAAGAATATATAACACATTTACACCTATTAATAACATATTAAATTTAAAAAATAAAAAAACCTGACTGCGTAAAAAGCAAACTAATTAATTATTTCTCATGAATGTGAAACTATTTTTTATATTACTTAACTATTTTTTTATTTACTTGTATTGATGACTTTTAAGTTGTATTTAACTGTTAGTTCCTATCTATAAAAACTGTTTTGATGAGGTCTATAGATGTCTATGAAGGTTAGAGTTGCAGTAAAACTAGAGATCCTAACTTCCAGCTTGTGTAATATTTAAACGGGGCTTTTGACTGTAAAATAGTTAATGAAACATCGTTTTCATTTTGAAAGACCTTCCAATGATATGCCACTCAATAGGGTGCATAAAAAAATTTCGTCTGTACCGCCATCTTGTATTTTACGGCCTCCATTTTGAATTATAAAAACAAAATCTAGCCTATAACCATCGGACGGTTAAGTCAAATCGATAGAGACCTCATTCATTAAAATCCATCCAGCCGTTGGGATGTTTCGAGTGTATAAAGAAATCCACATACCCAGATACGCGTGTAACACATAACCCTTCTTCGCAGTCGGGTGAAAATGGAACTTGTCTATAATGCATTTTTTTTTTTTACTTTAACTGTGCGATTCCGTCTTAGAAGATTTTACTGTATAGCATTTTTTAGATTTTTAAGTCTCCAATACATGGAATATGGATTAACAAAATTAATGATAATCGAAACATTGGCATACAACAAATAGAGATTTATTAAAAAAATAAATAAATATCGCAGCCTACGGCATTTCTACAAAACTAAAGATTGCAAAAAAAAAAAAAAAAAAAAAAAAAAAAGAAAGAAGGAAAGAAAGAAAAAAGCTACGATTAAGTATTTTTGATCAGAAAATTCCTCGTACAGACAAATTTTTAACCAAATCGACGTAAAAATCAATGTTTTGTAAAAATTCACTCGGGCCGTGCCAGGCTCGGGCCGAGATTTTCATTTTTTCCGGGCCAGTATGGTCTCAGGCTGAACTTTTAGCTGCTGTAACGCCGGACCAGGCCAATAATTTTTTTCGACAGGCCCGGCCGAGTTCAGGCCTACCTTTTATAATGGGCCGTGTCGAATTTTTTTCCCTATGGGTCGGCCTGGCTCGGGCCTGAAAATTTCTACCCGTACAAATTTCTAACTTAAAATTTAAAAATTATTGCAAATTTCAAACTTTGAGTTATAAATAAAAGAAAAAAAGAATTACTTTTTAAATATTTTCTATTGAATTAATTTTTATTGTAACAATAAATAATCAATCTAAATCTGTCTTTTTACACCTCATCCCAAATTACTGCTTTTACCTTTGTTTCCTCTCCCCTCACTGGGGTATCGAGCACGAAAAGCTTAAACCTTAAGTGATGAGGTGATTTTTTTTTTTTAATAACGTGGTGAGGTGGTGTGTATACAACCCCAAAATTTGATTTCTTGTTTTGTGCACTCCACAAAATGTAGCGAATTAAAATAAGAAAATCTGCTGTGAATTTTGCATAATTTACTTGAATAAAAACAACTGAAAAAGTAATGTAAGTGTACATACATATACATATAAATACACGTATCTAAATACCACAAAAAAAATTTCTTCATAATTGAAATTTCTCCGGGGTGGAAAACACCTCACCTGATCAGTTAAGGGTTAAAGTCTTTAAAATTACTTTTTTTCCTCTGCCTTATTCGTAATTGTGCAATACGATAAATAAATCAGCAGTTATCTACTTCACTCCCTCCATTCATAATTTCTACTACCTTTGCTCCCCCCCAGTTTGTAAAATTTTAAATGGTTGAAATTATTTAGTTTTTTGTTAAAATTTTTCGGTCTGTTTATTTATACACTGCTGAAATAATAAATAAATGTCTAATCCCCCCCCCCCCCGGCCAAAAGAAAATAATGCGAAAAAATACAAAATACAAATAAATACAAAATAAAAAAAATACAAAATTTACTAGTAACATTCGGTAAATTCGATCTCCACACCCCCCCAAACGAAATGCTCTAGCTACGCCACTGTTACCGATCTTATAAGTTATATTTAGTATACAAAAAAAGTCCCGTTATTCCACGATTAAAATTGACCTGAGTAATAGCTGTTTAAAGTTGGAGCATATTTTTTGCTGCAAATTGGAAGTCATTCACAAAAATAGTCGAAATATAATTACGTCAGATATATTTAAAAAAATGGTTGAGAGTAAAATTAACATTGCAATATAAATTTGAAATCTTTAATCATTCTGACATATTAATGCAAAATATACAATTTGCAATAAACATTTAAGAAGAAAGAAAAAAACAGAATTTTTGTTAAATAAAATAATGCTAAATTAACAGTCTCAATTCTTTACAAAATGATACGTATTTAAAAATATTATTAGATTACACTAGCTTGCAAAAGTTGGGTTATGTCATGTTTTTTAGCTTTTGATAATTGTTTCTTATGTATTCTGTATCGCTGAATCCGAAATTGACCTTCATTTTTAACCATCACATCAGGATTTTTCGCAAATGGAAATTTCAAAGTTAAAATTGAATCTCTACCCCAACTTCATCGGACCACTCAGCTATTTAGCTGTAAGAATCCCAGGATAAGCAAAAATATCGAATAAATTATTGAATAAAATAAAATAAAAAAAGTTTTACATACGTTTTATAGTTTGAGATTTTCGCTATATTTTAACTTACACATTTACGATTTGCAAAAAATTCTAACGTGATGGTTAAAAATTAAGGTAATTTTCGGGTTCAGTGCTAAAAAATACATAAAAGTTAAAAAACCCATCAATCGCAGTCTTGTATTATCTAATCTAAAACTTTTTCTTAAATTTCTTGGCGGTAATCTATCCGAAATTTTTTGTGTTATCCTGTAAAATAAGTATAAATGGAAACCACCGAAAGTCATAATAATATTAAATTGTTATCGGATTTGCGCCACTATGTAAAATGTAATCTCGATCGGATATTTGAATGTGAGTTAAAGTTCGAGTACAAATTTTGAACTGGAAAAACACATACGATCGTTGAAGTAACGTAAAAACTTATAAAAATAACATAATTTTTGTTAAAAGAAATCATAAAAGAAACAGTCTCAAATCCTGACAGAATAAAATATATGTTATTTTAGTCAATCTGAAACTTAATAAATGTTAACTTAATCGTAATACTTGTACGATTTTTTTCAAAACGCAGATACACATGAAATAAGATCTTCGAATACTTTAAGCACTTGGTATGTGACCCCTCAAAGCCAAACCAAACTCATTTGTTTCAGAGCAGAAAAGTGGCATAAGTAAAGCATTTTTAAAGTTTCATAACTCGCTCAATTTTAGAGTTATATGAATGGGGCTTTTTTATCTTACTTGTCAGTGTAATAGGAAAAAATTACTAAATATAATTTATACGACCGGGGGACCGTATAAAAATTTAAATTTCGTAATTTTTTAAGAAATGTTTTTATTGACCCAAATAGCTTTTAAAATATTTCTTTACCTGATTTAAAACATTTTTGTAATTGGAACTATATATCTATGACTAACGGTTTAGGAATTAGCTATTGGACACCGTTGAGACCGGACACCCTGTATAGCTGTAAATCGAAGAACAACGATGTTTAACAAAGGCACTAGTGTAGTTTCGTGTTTTTTAGAAATACTTTATCCGGGAAAAAAGAAAAATGTAAATTTATTTTACTAAAGAGCGAACTTAATCTGATTGGTTTCTAACAGGAGCACATAAATTGGATTTGGTTCTTCAGTAATTAGAGTTATATTTTTATCTAGTTGGTATATTATTTCTCTGTTGAAAACCGGTCGAATGAACTGAACTTGAACAAATGCTTACGTTTAGGCTAATGTCAGACGAACATCTTTTTACATGCTTTTTTCCCTACATGTCATCCCTACACAATGCTAGCGGCATTGTGTAGGGATGATATATAGGGAAAAGGCGTGCAAAAAGACGTTCGCCTGACTAGCCTTAACCCTCTCGCTGCGTACTTTTTTAAAAAAAATCAAAATGGGTTGAAAAATTGCGCAATTTTTTATTCATAACAAATTTACATATATTTTAGAGTTCAAATATGTGAAAAAAAATCAATATAGTTTTTTTTTTTTTTTTCAATATAGAATTAGATCATAAAAAAAAAGCTTGTCAGAAAGAGCGTCTTTCACAGAATTTTTTTATCTTTTATCACCGATTTTTCAAAACAGAAATTTTTGTCTAATTTAATCAGGAAAATTCCAGGCAAAATTTATAATAAAAAATAACTGGTGGGAATAATCAAGGAGGGTCAATTAGACGGTTAAAAAATTTATCCCCTCGGAAATCGCGGGTTGAGCAAATTTTACTACATTTGCGTTGTCCGTTAAAATTGCGAGATGAGAGATTAATACCATAGAAATATACAAGAACGAGAAGGAAGACAAGGAACCGGATTAGCTCTGAAGCGCGCAGAGGCTAACGGGATTTTACAAAGACGAACTGCTTGCAACCCCCCCCCCCCCACCTAATGCTAAGCGATTATCAGCCCCATCAGCACTTTTCCCGCACGTGCTCATGGGAGAAAATACGTAACGAAGGAGAAAATATCCGGCGGCAAACAGCAGCCAAGGAAGATGCAATGCAAAGATATGCTTGCTTTCTTTCCATTAGTTCTTACTTCCATGGTTAATACATGAAAACACTTTTTTTTTTAATGGAAACATTAATTATGTCGGACTGGGATTTAAAATAGTTTTAGAAGTGGATATAACTAAACAAGATATTTCGTGCTATGCGGCGGAAGTAGGAGCCCGGAGAACAGGACGAGATGCACTGCAGAAGAGTATGTTTGTCTGCTTTTTCCTTGGGCTAGTTTTACACATCTACATTACAAGCAGGATTCACACAATTCCCGCAATATTTCTGAAAATCTCAATGGACCTTATGCACGTGACGTCAAATGCCAGAACTGGCGGTATGTTGACCTGTTATTCTAGCCACTGCACCACCAGGATGCCAGTATGCGCAGGCGCAAACACCATTAGCAGACGACTTTAGCCATGACTCAGGTTGAGTGCATACATTTTAACTGAAAACTTGCAAATTTAGGGAATTTTCTCGCATACAGAACAACATTTTGAATTTATATTAGAATGTATTAAGTATGTGCTGCAGCTGCTACAAAATGTATTTGTTTGCGGTATTTTTTAATAAACAAGCATTAATAACTCACACTACTGCTATGCTAAATACCATTAGTAAATACCGCCAGCAGACGAATTTTAGCCTCGACCTCAGGTCGCGTGCATAAGGCCCATTATTACAAAATATTCCCTTGCGCAATTTTTCCGCTTCCGTCTATCGGTCACAAAAGAAAGTCACGTATTTCGCCTGTCGGTCGCAGTGTTGCCAGTAGGCTACTTTTTTAAAATTCAGATTTCTTGATTGGCACAACTTTTTTGAAACGTTAAAATTCCCTTTGTTTTCGTCTTAATTAATATGTCATTAAATGAGTGGCATTTTGCCATTTCAAAGAAGTGGTGCCAATCAAGAATCTGAATTTAAAAAAAGTAGCCCATCTGGCAACACTGGTCGGTGACAAAAAAGTAATTTCTTCAACTTTGTTTTTAAAAAGAGAAAGCCTGATAAAACTGGGGAATGGACCATATTCTCCCCTTGGGTTCGAGGCTACAAAAATTCGTCTGCTTGGGAATAACATTCATAACCGCGCTATTAAAAAGCATTGTGTTTAGAAAATTTATGCTTATATTTTATTTTATACGGAATTTTAGACCTTTTCAGGGGCAGGAATGGGTTATACATGAATTCTTTTCTCTATTTTTAAAGTAATTGCATGCATATTTTTCAGTTTATTTATAAAATAAAAATTTTAAATTTGAGTAAATACGCATATATGAATTTTAATTAATATGTATATAAATATTGATTAAAAAAAATCGTGCAAAAAAAAATCTGCAGTATTTTACGCATGCATTTATTTGTATTTCTGCTGCATCAAATGATGGAATAAGGTAAACAAACGCGTTAACCGCTATTTTTACACTACGTGATTCCCACTGTGCGTCACGAGAATAAAACTTATTTTGAAAAAGTAACAAAAAAATTTAATGACAATAATATAAAAAGATATTATTTCACTCTGGTGTCAAAATGATACTTCAGATACTACCGAATTGGCATGATTGTAAAGTTTAAGGGAAATAAGTTTTTCTATCTGCAAAGGGAAAAAAATGCAGTTCTCACTGCAGTTCTCTGCAGTCAAAGGGAAAAACGGAAACACGTTGGATTCAACTTTTCCCGAAAAGAACAATGGGATCAGCTCTCTACATATCTTTACTTTGTGACGACACCATCCATAGGATATCTGTAGTATGGTGCAAGGGCGGATCTGGAGGGTCATCAAGCCTCAAGGGGGAGGCGATTTTAGAAATATGGAGACTTCAATCTGATGCGCGGGTCGGGGCTAATTTTTTTACTGCTTGTCGGGTTAACTTCTACTTTTTGCTGTGAGTTGCGTTTGGGTCTGGTTGACTTCTACTTTTTGCTGCGGGTCGGGTTAACGTCTATTTTTTTGCTGTGGGTCGGGTTTAGGTCCGGCTGACTTCTATTTATTGCCGTTGGTTGGTTAACTTATACTTTTTTGCTGTGGGTCGCGTTTGGGTCCGATTTACTTTTACTTTTTGCTGCGGGTCGAGTTAACTTCTATTTTTTGCTGCGAGTCGAGTTTGGGTCCGGTTGACTACTATATTTTGCTGCTGATCTGTTTGACTTCTGCTTTTAGCTGCCCCTAGCACTTTGAATTTGGGGTAGATTGACTAGCATTATTTCAGGTTTGGGTCAGTTTCGGATTGGGTTTTCATTCTTGCGAGAAGGGTTCGGGTTGATCCGATATTTCAAAAGAAAGACTTCCAAATTTTTTAAATAAAAGCTATGTACAGTAAAAGACTATAACGAATACGCCCAAATAATTATTTAGGAATACTTTTTAATCTTCAGAATTATGTAAAAAATATTAATTTGGTATAAGACTGCTTGTCTTTTTATATCTAAGATCAGTTGTAATTCAGTAAAGAATGCTTTGAAACTTATTAAAGAAACATATCGGGTGTTTTAAAATGAACTGACCTATTTTAAAATTCAGTAACTTGCAAATGGTGACAGCTATTTAAAAAAATCTTGCAGGAGGATTATGTAAGATGTTAGGAGATTTTTTTACTGCGATTCTTTATTTTACTTTACAATAGCAGCGATAGATGGCGCTGCAAGCAATAGTCGTTAAATCGGGGCCTGATTTCTGGCTTCCCTCTTATCTCAGTATTAATGCAAAACAAGGAAATTAAATATATGGAGCCGTTCTCTGTCGCCATTGCAATTGCAGCGCCATCTATCGTTGCTATTTTAAACTAAAATCAAGAATAGCAGTAAAAAAACTCCTGATCAGGATTGATTCTGAGTAAAAAAAAAATCTGAAATTCAAAGTAAATTTTCTGAACGGTTAAAGCAGAGGGGGCGGGGGGGGGGAATTCCCTCCTCGCACTAATTATTTTTGATGCAGATCGGGTTAGCTGTTTTCGATTCGGGTCGATTTTAGGAAGAGTGTTGATTCCTGCAAGCTGCGTTTGGGTTAACTCGTTTTTTTAAAGTTAGTTTAGTATGTTATTTCAGATCAAAAAGTATACCTATAATAATAGACATAGATGTATGTATGTGTAGTGTTTTCAAAAGAGACCACTGTATTTTGTCCTTGACCCTTTGATGAAATTTGCTGTTTTTTGACGAAATTCGCGTTTTTCCGCGATCTATTGACAAAATTCGCATTTTTTTAGCGATCCTTTGACAAAATTCGCGCTTTCAGCAATCCTTTGACCAAATTAGCTTTTTCCCGTGATTCTTTGAAGAAATTCGCGTTTTCTCTGCGATCCTTTGACGAAATTTGATGGTTTTTTCAAGACCCTTTAGCAGAAATTCGCGTTTCTTTCACGACCCTTTGAGAAAATTTGAGATTTTCCGCTACCGTTTGACGAAATTCGCGTTTTCCGCGATCATTTAAATAATTTAACGTTTTTCCCGTTGCCCTTTGACCGAATTCGCATTTTTCCGCGATCCTTTAGCGAAAGTGAAGATATTTGCTGCGAATGATTGACAAAATTGACTTTTTATTGCGACCATTTGTCAAAAGTCGCGATTAATCTTTTTTCGCGAATTTTCGGACTGGTGAATTTTTTAAATTTTCGAATCGAATCCCTTAAATTTTCTGAAATTTCGGAACAGAATCACCCCCTCTCCTGACATTTTACCTAACTCTCCTGTAAGTATTTTTTTTAATAGCTGGCTAATTGAATTTTAAAATCCGCCAGTCCATTTTAGGACAACCGGTATATTCAGTAGCTACGGGATGATGGCTGGAAAAAGCATTAAAAAATAAATAAAGCTGGCTTCGAAATGTCGGTTAGAGGTTTACCCGGACTGAAATTTTCAGGTCCAACCCACGCAAACAAATTGTTGGCTCGGCCCAGTACAAAAGCTAAAACATCGACTCGAGCACGGCCTGGATCCTGCAATTAAAATTATTCATAAAGCAAACTTACTTATGCTTATATTTTATTTTCAGATTATGTTCGAATTTCATGAATACAGAAAAACAATAATATATGAAAATTAGGCAATTATGTACATAAACATTGCGTAAAAAATATGACTTAGATAATTACATTAAAATGAAAATTCAGTAAGAAAATCAGTTTAGAATGGAAGAAACGGATGATAAAAAAAAATCACAATTTTAAAGCTCTACAAAGAAAAAGGTAGATTTTTTAAAATACATCTCTGTAATTTATCAAACTAAATAAAATTTCTGAAGATTTCGCTAAACAAATGTACATCATAAATATAATTTTTACTAATAACAAATAAGTAAGATGCCAGCCCAATTTGGGCTCGGGGGTAAGAATTTAGAGGAGTGCACGGGTCGCGGTCGGGCCAATAACGCTTATCGTACGGACTGGCTCAGAGACGGACCGAACCTTTAGTTTTTATTCCGGGTCGAGTACCGACCTGGAAATTTTGGCCAATGAAGACTTCTAGGAAGAATGAAGTCCAGGACAGGTTCGACCTGGAAGAAAAAAAAGTCTGGCCCGACCTGACCCGATTCTGCAGAAAAATCTAAGATCAGAACACGCCCCAGCTCTAAAAGAGAGAAGACTTGACCCAGCTCGGAGCTCGTGAATTTAAACTGGCGCGGCCCGAACCCAGTGTTGAATTCAGGGGGTGGCCCGGAGGGGACACCCCCCCCCTGGAGCAATGAGACCCCCCCACCCGGAATATAATGTCCCCCCTTCCGGAGCCACAGAAATCCCTCCCGGAGAAAAGTGTCGGAATTCAATACTGGCCGAACCGGGCTCAAGCTTCGCCCCAAGTCATTTCCGGTGAGGATGCATAATGTCGTTTTGCAAATCTTTATTAGCCCAAGGGGGGGGGGGGGGGGATCACCCCTTCCCCCCACCCTTAGATCCGCCATTGGTATGGTGTTGCATTAGGGCATCATTTTATACGTTTTAAAATATTTTAATGTTACGATGTTTTCTATTACAATTTTTCTCTTTAATATGACGTCAGTTTTCACTCGTGGAAGCATGCTTCTGATTGATAGATCGGGATCAGACAAATTAAATTTTATGTTATAACTATTTACTAGAGTATTTTGGCATCTCTTTAGTTGTTTTCTTTGAAAATCAGCGATTGTTATTTTGGTGCCTTTTTATGAATAAAATGTTTTAAATTTCGTCTTAAAAAATACTTTTCAAGATGGTCGAGGATTTGAAAAAGCAAATGCGCCGTTTTGAAAATCTTATTAATTTCGAAGGAAAATTAGATGTCACTTCAAGAGAGAGTATGGTTGAACTGATAAATGCGTTAGACTTAAAGTTTAAGGTAATTTCACTTTCATTTACTTTCGAAATGCAGTATTTTATTTATTTTTTTTTCTTTAAAGACACAATTTTTATGAGTTTAATATCAGCATTTCTCGGTTGAAATTGTGACACTTTTATGTTAACCGGGTGCAGGTAATAAATCGCCAAGTATTGTCCCCCATCGTCGTCATTCCTATTGCATTAATTTCATTAAAAAATACAAACCCTCTGCTCATCTTATATATTACAGTAACGTACGTGGCACCAAAATCGGCGTTATTTGTGCATTGGCGAGTGGCAATAACTGTATGTAAACAAAAGACTACTACCGTGTTGACTTTGATTGATTTCTTACTGCATGTAATTAATTTCAATATCGATCATCACACTATTTTCAGAAATGCTTGCTAGAAAGCGCATATAAATGAAAAGAAATGATTTTGACTCATTATTAAAAACTTGAAATCTCTGATAGATAGTAAAAAAGTATAAATACTGTTATATTCATAAAATGGAATCATTATAAAACATTAAAACAGATATATGTCTATAAAAGTCAGATGTAATTATTATTCAAAATCCAAAAGTCATAAATAACATTGTAGCGACGTCAGCTCTCGCAACAAAAACTTCAACAAACAATATAGGATGAATCACTGGCACAGAACAATGGACCTTATGCACGTGACGTCAAACGCCAGAGCTGGCGGTATGTGGACATCTATCCTAGGCCCTCGGTCGGCAACAGGCGGACCGCGGAAGGTCGAAGCCTGGACAGCCAAAAATTTTCAATTTGAATAAATAATTTAATTTATATATATATAATAGATACGTTTGAGTGATAGCTTTATCAATGTTTCTTATATTTTACAAGTAATAGTGCGATTAATTTGATTTTTTAATAGTGATGCATAGTTGCTATTATGTGAAACGCAAAATACTGCTTTGGAGCGCAAGCGCAGCGGTGGGACGGTGTGAACTGACCGGCTGCGTTGATGCGCATGCGCGGCGTTGGGACTGGCCGGCTGCATTTGAGCGCAAGCACGAGGATTCGTCTCGTCTAGGGCTTTGTCAATCGTACATTGCGATCTTGTGCGGCGTTTTCTATTATTTGCGTTGTTATTGTCGTGTGCTAAAATAACGTTTTGAAAAAACTGGCTCAAGACCGCAAGTGTAAATTTTCGCATTAATATTTTAACGAATACCTGGCTTTTCCATTTTATGATATGTACGTAACAATTTTCAGAACGTATACCGGTGTATATAGTAATTTTTTAAAACGAATGCCTGCCTTTTCTATTTAATAGTATTATCACATGTGTATGTAAATATAAAAATTTTAAAGTAATAAGTACTAAGTGCCGATCCCTGTTCTAGGCCATTGCACCGCCAGAATGCCAGTACGCGCAAGCGCAAACACCGCTAGCAGACGACTTTAGCCTCGACCCAGTTTAAGTGCATAAATTTTAACAGAAATTTTGCAAATTTAGGGAATTTTCTTATATACAGATCTACATTTTGACTTTATAAAACAATATATTAAGTACATACTGCGACAACAAAGAATTTTTTTGCTGTATTTTTTAACAAACAAGCATTAATTAAACAAAAACATAATTTGCTGAACAAATAAAAAAAAACAAATTTATTTCCTACATTATTTAAGCTCGAGAAGGGACAGATATTAAGGTATTTCATACAGTTAGTTCTACAATTAATGTTAAATTTTTGTAACAAATTAGCTAAACCAAGTGAACATTAAAAAGTAAAAATGAAATTCAAACAATATGAAACTTAAACAATCAGATGCTTTTCGTGGTATCTAGGCAGATTTTCATTGGTCCATTTCCAAATCGTTACTTATATATATATATATATATATAGAGAAGGATTACAAATGTCTAGTCTATATTAACACTTTTGTTAGCGTTATTTTTATAGTGCATTCCAATATTTTAGTGAAGGAGATTTGATTCAATTCGCATTTCATTTTCCAATAAACAGTCAACGCTAGAAAAGCTCCCCGCCCCGATACGGTAAAATATTTCTTTTCTTTTTTCAAATATGTTTTGACTGTTTAAGTATAATTTAAGATCTGTATTTATTTATTTATTTATTGAACAGCAAACATACGACTTGTGTGCTTGACATGAAGCCCGCTTATAAGTCGGAGACAGGATAGCACAAGGAAATATTACAACACAAGAGAAATACATCCTGGGAATTCCACACAAAGAGTGTGTGCAATGGAACCAGCGGGAATCGAACCCACAGTCTCTTACGCTCGCAAGCGATTAGCAGCGTGGTGCTTTGATCACTCGGCAAGATCTGTATTATCTGCCTCCATGATTAATTATACACAAGATCCGAAAAATTGTATTACTTGAAAATTTTTATTGTAATATTTTATATATATTAATTTTATTAATTTTTATTTTTTGTACGATATGAAGTGCTTTTCGTAATTTTTTATGTTTTAATTTCTGATATACATAAAAACAAGTCGGAAATCGTACGTCGAATGTGGCAAATGAGATGCGTTTGTACTATAACTAGTTTTATAAATATTCAGATCTTGGTGCAATAGCTGTTGCACTCTTATGCAAAAATGCATGAATACAAAATTCATTACGATTATATATAGTAAATTCAGTCATAAGGAAATAATAGGATTCCATCTTAAATAGGACGTTATCACCCTGGAAATCTAGAACCATTACCTGCCATGGGATATCACTGAATTCATTACGTGTGATAGGATTTACTAGAATGAAAAAAACTTTTTATTAACATATTTTTAAGTTTTGATTCGATTTTCATGAAATTTAAAATGGCTCGACAAACTTCTGCAACGATCCTATATACTAATCCGTTGAGGTGCGGTGGGATATATTATATTCCACTTGTTTAATTAAGATTTGCACCAGAAAATTTTAATTAAATTTTACTTTTACAGCTATTTTACTTTTACATGTCATTTTTACAAGAAAAAAAATGACAAAAGTTACAAAAAGGCAGTGCCAATAATCAGGCTTTTCCCCTATTAGAAAATGGAACATCTCATGTCTCTTTCCCCTTTCTATGTTTATCTCTTATAAGAAAACGGAACATTCCTTTCTCTTTCTCCCTCCTTTGTTCTAAATTGAACTGTCCATCTTCTGGCAAATAAAATTTTTGAGCCTTGTGACTTAAAGCAAATTTCTTCCAAAATGCAGAAAACACTATTCTACCTAAAATTTTGTTACAAGTTGCGCTGCAATATCAGTTGACAGGGGTATCATCACATTGCCCTTTCTTGGCCATCAGTGATCCAAATGATGTCTGTTTTCGTCAAATTTGTGAAAATTCCAACAGTCATATTTCAGTCTGCCCAGGATGTATGGATATCGTTGAACTGTTGCATGTCATTAAAAATAAAGTTATACCCATTGAAAATGAACATTTTCAGGCAGAATTGTTGTATGATTTACAGTGCATTCATGGTGCAGTACTAAGTTGGATGAAGCATTACCATTCCTGATGTGCGACAAAACAAATCAAAGTTATTTGAAGTCAGTGAACTCTCTTCTGAAACTGCGTTGTGGATAAAAGATTGGGCAAAAAAGATTATTTGAGTAAAATTTCGAGGATCCCAGAAAGAATAATTTGACAAACTAGTATGTTGTGGCCATCACAAAACTTTCTTCTATATAGATCGCGTCCATTAAATCATTTAAATAGTTCAAGAAATTATATCAATTCAGCACCCATTCATATCAAAGTATATCTGAATTTGAAGTTTGGTGAAAATTTGTGCATTAGTTCTGGAGATTGAGCTATTGTGGAAATCGTGAAAAATGCTGCCCAGCAGCGACACCTGTTGAGCGATTTACACCAAAATATAATTGGCACCCATTTATATCAGGGACTAAGTGAATATAAATTTTTATTAAATTCCGTGCATTAGTTCTTGAGATAGAGCGTCCACAAAATCTGTGTCACATAAATACAGACAGACAGAGTCACAGGCTCGCAGACAGACATTTTGTAAAAACATGTTTTTTCGGAATCTCTGACCCCTAAAACGTGTAAATCCGTCGAAAACCGAAAGTCGAAAATTTTCACGAATCCAATACTTTCTTCTGGTAATGATAGAAGAAAGTAAAAATGTGATGATCCTATAGGTTGATGTACTGCTTTTTAAAATGGATGGTCATTTAGAGAAGAAAGTGAATTTCACGATTTTGGAGGGTAGTGATCAAGGACTGGAACATACAATATGTGTTCCTGAGCCTGTAGCGAACCAGGCGAAGGCAGATTTTCCATCCATTCATCCTATTTATAGGGTCTGATAATGCGGGTTTCTACAGTGAAAATGGACATCCCGTTAGAAATTATAATACTACAGAAGTATAAACTGAAATTAAGGCGGCATGATGACATGGAGCCTCAACGTAGAAAGGATTAGACCGGCAGCACAGACAATCACCTCATCGAGTTCACGGATGAAATTCTAGGATCAGTTAAATCTTAATACGCATATTAAAACGCAATCGGTCTGCCAAGTCCTATCTGGGTGGAAAACATTTGTCACACCCCGATTTTAGAGGCTGACTCGTAGGTTTAGCATTATGCTTTCCTGCACCCAAAGGTATGAAAACAGGGAGGACTGGGAGCAGGAAAACACAATGGTAAATCTACGAGTCAGCCGCTAAAATCGGGTTTTCAGATGTTTTCTTACCAAGATAGGACTTGGCAGACCGATTGCGTTTTAATATGCGTATCAAGATTTAACTGATCCCAGAATTTCATCCGTGAACTCGATGAGGCGATTGTCTGTGCTGCCGGCTCTCGGTCTAGATCAGTGTGATCGAGAAGCTGCAAATGCACAGCACTGTTGTACAGTCTACTTAAATTCTGGTAAGAATATCAGCAAAGCACAAGAGCTAGCTAAAGGAAAGCTTACTGTACAGGGGTGGTATCCGAAACCCCAATGCGATTGAAATCAATGATTCAAACAGCCATTATAAATGTCAGAAAATTGAGAATATTAATGCATATCATTCAGTAGAACCCACAAAGACTGGATTAAAAGTGTGCAATACTTCGGCATTAGCCCTGGGGAAAATTGCCTTAAGTGAAGGAGCAGCATTCTCATCTGGTCATAATGTGGCCAGTAAATTTTCTGTATCAAATAATACTGAATATCAGCATGTTCATGAAGCTAATGAAGATTATAATGAAGAAGAAGCAGAAATTTCTGTATAGGAAGTATTGTGGTCTATTTTACAATGCAATGGAAGTCAGTACAGTGATACAGACTGGATTACAGTTTTTTCGATATCATGTTGTATCCTGGAGAAATTACTGAAATTGAGAACAATGAAACCAAGATGAAGTGTTTGAAGAGGCATGAAAAAAAATAGCTTTACACTCTCTGAAGAAGATTATTACTGGTATAAGGGTGAAGAAATCTTGTGCAAAATAGGTGCCCCAGTTTCATTGAATGCACGCTTTCTTGGTCTTTCGAAAACAGATTTTAAAACTGTCTGCAAATTGCTTGAAGAAATAAACAAGTAATAGGTGTTCTGATTTATAGGAACTGTTTTTTTTTTATTATTATCATTACTTAGTTTTGATATGTAAAGTTTAACAACAGTTTTCCCATGGCCCAATTTACGAAAATACATTGCTCGAAAACTTATGTTTTTGTCCTTTCTGTTTTCTGAAAATGAAATGAGACCCCGCTCTTTTTTCTTTGCCATGTGCTAGTATATATATTCACCTACTACATGATATATTTTGTTTTGTTTTGATCTGATGCTTTTTTGAGATAGGCCTGATTATAAAGTTGCAGATTTTGGAACTTTTGAATATTTAACAAATTATATCTGCCAACAGCATCAATATCCCAATTAATTTCTATATTATTTAGCTTCGCCAAATAGTAAGCTTTCATGCTCAATAAGAAAAATTTTGTGGCACCTTTGCTTAAACAAGATAATAAGCACAGAAAACGGGCAAAAACATCATTTTGTGGCAACATAACAATGTAAAGCAACAATGCCCCATGAAAACAAGTTAAGTTTATTAAGCAGGCAGTGTTATAATAACAGTTTATGAAACATAATTTTGGGATGTCGTTGCTTTCAAAAGATATAGCACTCCGAACATACTCGCATTTCACATTTTACGAAAAATGGCATTCACAACCGTGAACTTTATCATTTTCTACAGGAAAGAGAAAATTTTTTCAGGGATTGAGAATTGCACAATATTCATTAATTATCACCTACTTCAACGTAAAAACTAGTCGGATGTATCAATCCCAAAATTTTCTTCTATCTCATACATGCCAATACTTCAAAATTCGTTATCACTTTGCCAAAATTAAATGGAAATCTATGTTCATCATAAGGATTCTAAAAAGATGAAATTCCGTGCATTAGTTCTTGAGATATGACTATCGCTGAAATCGTGTAAATCCAGCAAAATGCAGCATAGTAGCACCACTTATAGAGAGATTTACACCAGAACCTAATCATCATCAACTTTTGTCAACGTCTAACTGAATATGAAATTTGGGGAAGATTCGTGCATTAGTTCTTGAGATAGAGCTATTGCGCAAATCATGGCAAATGCAGCATAGCAGTGCCACCTGTTGAGCGATTTGCAGCAACACATAATCAGCAGCAATATTAATCAAGGTATACTTGAATCTGAAGTTTGATGAAAATTCGTGCATTAGTTCTTGAGATAGAGCTATTGAGGAAATCGTTCTAAATGCAACACAGTAGCGCCACCTATCGGGTGATTTACACCAACCCCTAGTCAGCATATTTTCATATCAAGGACAAACTAAATCCGAAGTTTGATGAAAATGTGAGTGTTAGTTCTTGAGATAGAGCTACTGCAAAAATAGTGTAAATCTTGCAAAATGCAGCATATCAGCGCCATCTGTTGGGCGATTTACACCAAAACGTAAACAGCACCAACTCATATCAAGGAGTAACTGAATCTGAAGTTTTATAAAAATCCGTGCAGTAGTTCTTGAGATAGAGCTATTGCGAAAATTCTGCAAAATGCAGCATAGCAGCGCCACCTACGGGGTGATTTACACCAAAAACTAATCAGCACCAATCTATATCAGAGAATACCTGAATATTAATTTTTATTAAATTCCGTGCGTTAGTTCTTGAGAAAGAGCGCCCACAAAATTTGTGTCACATACAGACAGACTCACAGACAGACATTTTGTAAAAACATGTTTTTTGGAATCTCTGATTCCTAAAATGTGAAAATCTGTCAAAAACCGAGAGTCGAAAATTTTCATGAATCCAATACTTTCTTGTAAAGATAGAAGAAAGTAAAAAAAATCAAACCAATAAAAAAATACAACTATCAAAACATCACTTTTTTGTCTGAATTTCAAAATAATGGCTCTTAATCACTGGCCGACCTTATTTCCCTTATTATACAAAAATCAGCCTTATCTATACGCACCTCCTTGATGGACCCTGGGCAAATGCCCGCATTTTCAGTAACAAGGAAAGGGCGGTTAACGTCATGATTGGCAAAACAGTATTGACTGGTGAAACTTATTTTCTTTATTATTCAAAAATAAGTCTTATCTAACCACCTCCTTTGTGGGCTCTGGACAAGCGCCCCGCTTGCCTTTTCAGTAAAAATGAAAGGTCTGTTGACGTCATGACTGGCAAAGCAGCAGGGATGTAGTGGAGGGTATACGGGGGTATACGCCGTATACCTTCTGGATTTTTTTAAGGAATACCGTATACCCTCTGTTTCTCAAGAAAGCTATAGTATATACACTCTAGGGTATACGCTCTGTCTTGAGCGTATACCCTCTGCTTAGATCGTATACCCTCTGTTTGTTTTACGACTACACCACTGCAAAGCAGCGTCTTATTCACTGGCCGATCTTATTTCCCTTATTATTCAGAAGTACGAATCAGTCCACGAATAATACATCTGCGATCTGATTGGTCTACGGATAAGTAGTCTGCGATACAATTGGTCTACATCGCCATGACGACTCCTGCATCACTAAGGCAAAAGTGTAGATAGGTTGACACGGAAGTGTTTGTTTGTACACTTTTTTTTACAAACCGTATTTTACAAAGAGTTCCTTATAGGGCTCTGACTTTATGTATTGTAATCTTTACAGGAAGATGTCCAAAACAGTCTTCGCCTCCACCGTCTCGAGTTCTATCATGATCTGGTGGAGAAACACGTTAGGAATAGAGAGAAGCGAGAAGAGGACGATATCTCGAAGTTGAGAGCGAAATCCAGAAAGACAGTAATGAAGAAAGAAGCAATAGACGAGAACCCTGTGAGTGAACAGCAACCACGGCTCAAGACAAAAATTTCTGACGAAATAATGACGATCAAGGCAACAGATATCGATGACTGGGTAAAAAAAAATACATTTCTATATCTTCTCATTTTATTTAAAGACTTAATGAATAAAATTGCACTTGTATTTATTATAGTATATTTTTTAAGTTTCTGTTAACTGATATTCATATCGCTGTTGCTATTTTTACAAAACAAAAGTTGCATCTGACACGTCTTGGGAATAATTAAGTCCAGTTATGGCTCGAGTAGGTAGGAAAAGTGTTCGCTTGATCCCGGCACGGCCCGAGTCTGCGGAAAAAAATCCAACTCCGGCACAATGTAAGACACAATGTAACTTTCCAATACCGATCACTAAGTTGGACATATTTCGGTATTGATGCTGTCAAACTAGTAGCATAAACGCATATATACTTATTCTCACGCCAATCATGTCCACTGAAAATTGTTCCTATTTCATCGCCGTGGTTTGGTTCTTTTAAACTCGTTATATCGGGCCGGTCGGCCGCTTAGTTATTTTCAGTCCGGTCCGGCCCATTTATTTTTTTATCGTACCAGCCTATTAACAAAAATTGCGTTCAATTTGATGGCTTGACCCGTTTGAAAAATTGCTTTCATGTTGCGGGCTTTGGGAACTTGTAAACCTCCGAGGGAATGGGCTGTATTCTAAATGTAAAACATCTACTAGAGTTTTTACTTAAAAACGGTTTTCATCTACTCTGTGCTCTAGCCAGTAAATTGGGAATCTTTAGCCTGGTATAATCCAAAAATAAATGTAATAATTCAGTTCATAAATTTAAAATGACATATAATTGTTTCAAATGAAAATCAAATTTCAAAGTAATTGCTTAAGAGGCGCAAAGAGCCAACATAATGAAAAAGATTCCGTGCCGGGACTCTAACCCGGGCCATCAGTATAGCGCACTGACGTTCTACCGACTAAACCACATGGAACGATACTCAGTCTGGAAAATTTCTCACTATCATATGTTGGCAAAGCTACAAACGCAGCACAAGATGAAATATTTATCGTGAGTCACCAACCTGGGACAAACACACGTTGTGCTGCGTTTGTAGCCTTGCCAACATATAATAGTGAGAAATTTTCCAGGCTGGGTATCGTTCTATGTGGTTTAGCCGATAGAACGTCAGTGCGCTATACTGATGGCCCGGGTTCGAGGTTCGAGTCTCGGCATGGAATCGTTTTCATTATGTTGGCCCTTTGCGCCTCTTAAGCAATTACTTTGAAATTTGATTTTCATTTGAAATATTGTCTGCAAGGCGAATGTTTCTCTCTGAAATAATTTCCATGTATTGACATATAATTGGTTTAATTTCACTTCAAACTGTCTAGCAAACAAGTAAAAATTAAATTTAAAAAAATCAAAAAACCCGACTGCGTAAAAAGCGAACTCATTAATTATTTCTCATTAATGTGAAACGATTTTTTATATTACTTACCTATTTTTTTATTTACTTGTATTGATGACTTTTAAGTTGTGTTTAATTGTTAGTTCCTATCTATAAACACTATTTTGATGAGGCCTATAGATGTCTATGAAGGTTAGAGTTGCAGTAAAGCTAGAGATCCTGTCTACACAACTTCCAGGTTGTGTCATATTTAAACGGAGCTTCTGATTGTAAAATAGTCAATGAAACATCGTCTTCATTTTGAAAGACCTATCCAATGATATGCCACTCAATAGGGTGCGTGAAATTTTTTATTTCGTCTCTACTGCCATTTTGTATTTTGCGGCCGCCATTTTGAATTTATAAAAACAAAACCTAGCCTATAACCATCGGACGGTTAAGACGAATCGATAGAGACCTCATTCATTAAAATCCATCCAGCCGTTGTGATGTTTCGAGGGTATAAAGAAATCCACATACCCAGATACGCGCGAAACACAAAACCCTCCTTGGCAGTTGGGTAAAAAGCTATAGAGTCGGAGTCGGAGTCGGCTTGTTTTTTAGCGAATACTGCGCTCTTGAAATTCTAACATGGATACAAAAGATACAAATGTGTCCTTAAATATTAACTTCTACAGACTTTAAGTAAAATGTAAGATTTCATTAACCTTTTCTTTAAGTATTCTTCCTTTTTAATAGTGGGCATTTGCCCACCTATGGTTCATAAGTGGCAACGACCATGCACTGGTTCTAAATGCACTCTTTTTTTTTCTCTCCTTCAGAAAGACTTGATGACGCTGTCCAGAATCTACTACGTCATGAGGCATCCGAGATCGGTAGGGCTCAACTGGAAGAGGAGGATCAGCAAGAAGAAGACGATCGAGAAATTCGAAGACAAGGATTTCATCGAATGGGTAAGAATGAATGAATGGGTGATAAATTTTATATTTCTTACAAATTTCATAAATATGTTTCCATATACATATCGATAAATGTACTTTCCATACAGACGGCTTGCATTAACGTCACGTTGCTATTAGCAACGACTGATACTATTGCATTTGGAGCCCACACGGAACGTCAGAAGTGCAAATAAGTCTAATAAGTCAAATGGAGAGCACCACATTCGCCTTATATTTGGGCGCCATATGAAGCGATGCCAGACATGTGATGTCATGTGCAAGCTGTCTATACAGTATAATTCAGTTAATAAGAGAAGAAAGAGAATTATAAAAGTCTTCGTCTTAACCGTTACTCGTAATACCCGAGATGATAATCAAAATCTTTTAAAGAAACACACACGATTAAACTGGTTACTACTATTAATTTCTGTACACTGTAAAAAAAATATCTATATATATCTCTGTATTTTACAACAAAAGGTGCTGGCAACCCGGCTGCCACCACAGTTGCAGTAAAATTTACAAGCTGCTGTCTTTAAGTGTGCTGTAAAACTTCTCAAGTCTGGGGGAAGTCGCGTTTCTATAGGGGAGTTGCAATCAGCTGATGATTTTTTTATCACCTTATCACAACTGCCTGGTTGATCGCCAACCACGCCCACAATCCACAGTTTGACTTCCAATGGTCGAATTGTGACGCCATTTGAAACTGCCCTATTGACTGCGTGGTGCACGTGACAGAAGAAATTCGATTTTTACTTCACATGTTGCTTGAATTCGATTTCACAGCACCGGTGCTTGAAAAATTACAGCAGAAAGTGGAGGAAAAATTGAAAATTCTTTTTACAGTATAGTGATCTCAATGCTAAAATTAACTTAATATCATAAAGTTAACATAAAATATTTAGTCTTAACTTTGTGAGTGTCATGTTTATAGATGGATCTTTTCGTTAGACATAATCGCGGTACTGCAGTCAGCCTCTAAAGAACAAGTCATTCTCAAGGACAGGAACAACGTATAGTCATGCAACGGATCACCACCCTTTCTCCCGGAAAACTCGGCTAATATGGCAATAGTCACTGCCATTTCCGAGCTATTGACTTCACATATCCTTTACCTTGTCACAGTGCAATAAGAGACTTGAAAAGTCATGTTAAGGGGGGTAGGATACCTTTAAACCATCAAAATTTTCGATTTTTTTAATACATATTTTGATTCCGTAATCATTTCTGAACAATATGCAGAAAACTGCATTAAAAAATTCCCATTAGTTTACCAATTATGGCAGTTTTATTATGACTACATATTAAGACTACATAGGAAAATTAAACTTTGCGTTGCGTTTATTCAAAACGATGAATTTTGAAACTACGCGCAGTGTTACTAAAACACTGTGCATGACAATCAAAAGAAATTTGTACCATATATTCATTTCTGTATTATCTACAACTTACAACCAGAAAAATGTAAAATTTTATTTTTTTTTCCTGTTTTTATACTTTGAAAATATTTTTCAAAAAGTGAAAATTTTTAATTTTTTGTTAGTTTTTTAATTTACTCAATATTTTTTACAAATATTCTGGTTTTAGTATAAAGGTAACTCTATTATGTATTTATTTTCACCAAAAGTTGATCTTTATATGCATATTTTCAGATTTTATCATGCGCGCAAGAGTTTTTTCTCTTATTATCATATATTTTTAAACTTATCATTTCAATATTTATTTATGAATTTACAAGTTTATGTATTCTTTAAAATATAAATTTAAATATGAGCTTTATATTAAAATAAAGTTTGATTTTTATTTTTGACTTAATACACAAGTTTTGAAGCTTGGAACATAGTAATATTTTTTTACTTTTTCGACGTTTTCAAAGGTATCCTACCCCCTTAATACGGCCCAGAGTCGGTATTTAAAGAAAGAAACAAATAAAAATTTTATTCTGTGCTCCTTTCTTTTCATGGCTAAGTTGTAAATTTTAGAAAAAAACTGTATTTGAAACGCCCTTATCTCTCGGTTCTTTCTTTCATTCTTTTCAAGGCCTCAAGACATCCCCAAGAATTTTCTCGTGTTGGGGGGGAGGGGGGGGCGAGATCACCTTGACGGTTTAAATTCTATCTGGTAAAACGGGTGAACTATTACGTTTTGGCGGATAGTTGTCATGCAGAAATAATATCGTTGAGAGAGCAAGTGTTCGATATAAGAAAAGCGATTTCTTTCCTCGTTCTACCCCACCCCCTCCCCCCCCCAGATTGAAATTTCTTTTCTAATTATAATTTTCTTCTCTTACTTTTTTTAATTTACCAATTTTAATCTTTCAACATTTGTATGACTAAATCTGGATGGGGTACCCCATCCAGATTTAGTCCCCATCCAGATAGCTTTTCTCTTTGCATTTTTCTCTTTTCTTTTTATCGTATTTACCTATATTTAATTGCATTGTTTTAGTATTACCTTTTATAAGTTTTAATTTTTCTTATTTGTTTCTGTTTTTGGCGCAGCATGTCCCTAATGGGATTTTGCGCCATTAAACCCTATGCAACCAACCAATCATTCTACCCTATATTTACGAAACCACATTGAAATGAATGGATGTTTTGCTTGTATTAGCGTTGATCCTGTTTATGTAACCCGTAAAAAGCGTGGTAATCCTTCTATATATAAAAAAAAGTTTTGATTTGGAAATGGACCAATGAAAATCTGCGTAGATATTCTGGGTAGATCCACATCCAATTTGAATGCTTAAGCATGGCCTTTCATCGTTAATATTAAAAAAACTGTTGCATACAAAAATATAAAAATCGGTGGTATTGTAGAGAAATGTTTGATAAACACGCTGATGCAGACAGTTTTCAAATCGAAGAATTATTTTAAGAGATATTTAAGACTAAAGTTGGACAAAATCGTTCCATTAAAAAAGTTTTATTGGAGCAAAAACTATACATGAGAATTTAATCATTTTTAGATCATTTTATACGTTATAAGTTCCCGGTGTGCAGATTGTATTTATTTTTCTTATTTGACTCATTTTTTGAGGTTTTATTTCAATTTTAAATTCAAATTTTCAGCATTTCGAGAGATATTTTTTAGAAATTTTAGAAAATGTTATTCATTTAAACTGTTGCCAGTTGTATAAACAGCGCAAACAATAATGTTTACTTCAAATTAAAAATTTATTTTAAACGTGACTATTATAAACAGAAAATATAAAAAGCAGGAACTCATTGAAAATTACGTCATAAAAATTATTATTACACGTGAATTTTAAAAGAGACAGAATATTGTAAAATAATAAATTCATAAACATGCGTTAGAAGTCTTAAATAGGAGAATTTACGTCACATTTACGTCACATTACACTTATTATATAAAATGAACAAAAAATAATATTGCAAAATAGTTTAAATTTAAAAATTGCTCGAGACATTTATTTGATATTTTAAGATGATCATAATACTTCATTTCTAACAAAAGTATTTTTACGTGAATATTAAAAAGAAAAAGAAAAGTTTGGTGAAAATTACGTCAGATTATAATTCTCAGATTCAAATTATAATTCAATCTTCCGAAATCTTTTTAAAGCCGATCAAATTATCGTGCTGTTAGAGTCTGCGGTGTCTGAACGGGGGTTGACGAGCGTAGCTCGTAGGGGGCAGAGCCCCCTAGTCTTAATATAATTTAAATGATGAACCATTTTTTATGTGCAACGTGCTTGTATTAAGCAATTTCGACTGTATATATAAATGCATGGATAGGGGAATTTTAATAGTAATTTGTTATATATATATATATATATATATATATATATATATATATATATATATATATATATATATATATATATATATATATATATATATATATATATATATATATATATATACAGTCAAACCTCGTTAACATGAACACGCTTAACATGAATTACTTTTAACATGAATTGTTTTCACAGTCCCCTATAAAAACTAATACAAAGATTTGATACTGATAACATGAATTACTGTTAACATGAACAAAATTTTGATTCCCCTTGAGGTTCATGTTAACGAGGTTCGACTGTATATATATTACTTTAAATTTATATTTCGCTACATTTATTATAATGCAAAGGATATTCTTTACATAGCTTAATTTAATTATTAGCCTGTATCATGACCTTTTCGCGCCCTTGGCCACCTATATGGACGTTTAGTTTTTAGGTGCGTTTTAAAACGAAGTGTGTAGCGTTTCTAATTTGTTTACAGGGGCAGTCAAAAGAATTCGGATCTATTTCGGTCTACGGCCGAAATTTATGAGTTAGAGCACAGACAGGCATAACCACTTTTCAAATAGGTCGGAAAAATGTTAAAACCTAACTTCTTTATGCTTGTTGTTGGGATCAAACTCTCTGCCTTCGTGACTTTCTTTACGTTTTCCTTCTTTTGCAGAGAGTGTCTCAAGATTTTCGTTTGAGGGGCCTCGAGGAGTGGGCTCAGAGAAGGAGTGATGCCCGCCGGTTAGCTGAACGCATGGGGTTTGCGGATATCGTCGAAAGCGACGAGGATAGTGTAAGTATACATTTCCTTATAACATAGATTTGTTTCTCATCGATTCCTCATTAATTATATCTTATGAATATGAACTAGTGCTCGCGATTATATGTATAATACGTATAAAACGTATATGTAGAGAACCGCTTTTACCATATTATACCTATCCAAAATACGAATCGGTATACAGTAAAGCGAGGAGAGTTCGCGCGGTAGGAGAGATTGCGCACAAAGAGATTCGACGGGAAGGAGTTGAGTGCGCGAGCAGCGACTCCAGGTAGTTGTACAGCAGCATTAGTGCAGTGTCTACATGAATTTGCATATTGATTGTTCCAAGCGTCTTGGATAAATAGTGCTATTTTGTTTTGTTTTTCCAAAGTAAGTGCTTGAATTTTCATAACTGTTCGTCAGAATTTTTATAGAACGTCAGTAATACAAAATATTTTGAACTTAAACTATTTTTTATAAACTACTAACATGGACTAAGTATGCGAACACCAACAATTCATTTTAGAAGTGGCCATATTTAAATAAAAGGCCGCGCAATCTCTCCTACCAAAATAGGAGAGTTTGCGCATCTGCTATTTAGGAGAGATGGCGCATTTCCCCATAAGTTTAAGTGTTAGGAGAGATTACACAGCTCATTGATAAATTTTCATGAATTGCAAATTACGTGTAAAACATATGAATGAATCAATTTTGAAATAATTTCGGAAAAATACATAATTATCAAAACTAAATGTGGCAACAAATTAATTTGCAAAAAAATACTTTTGCAGATAAAAATTTTATTAATAAATTAATAATACAGTTGTTATTAAATAAATTTTATATAATTATTTTTGTTAATAAATTAATAATATATTTGTTAATAATTTAATTAAATATTTATATATATTTTTTAATTTATGAGCAATTAATTTGCTAATAAATTAATTTTGTTAACTAAAATAAATTTTCTAATACAATGTTTTGGAAAAGCTTTCACCCATTCCAAGTAGTGTAATGCCATCGAAATCAAAAGGAAACAGAGTGCAACTAATGTTACTGATCCACAAAATATACATGAAAAAAGACTTAAGAAGGATGCCGCTACAAAAAAACAGCTGAAGATAAGGTGCTTCCACAAAAAGTGGGATAAAAAATCTCAAGGAAAAGAACCGAAGGTCAATGAGGATGAGTGCACTGAATGCCTGTTACCGTACCAGGAGACAACTTCGAGAACTGACTGGATTCAATGTATTGCTTGTTGCAAGTGATTGCACGAAAGATGCACTATTTACAACAATTAGTGCATCGATTGTGGACGATCACAACTTCGGTTCGTAAACAAAATACAATCAAACTGTGGAAATGGAAATGAAGTAATTTTCAAGTTAAACATGTTATCAACTAAATTAATGTTATTTTGCAATCTTAGTAGGGCTTGCTTTTTCTGATATTTTAATCTTCTTAAATTAAAATTTTTAACAATATTTACTCACAAAAACCTTTCAACAATGTCGATTAAGTGTAATTATTATAGTTAAGATTTTAATTTTAGTTATTATTAATAACAATCTCTTCTACCTATGTGCGCAATCTCTCCTACCCATGTGCGCGTTCTCTCCTACCCTGTAAGGAGAGATTGCGCAAAATAGTTTTCTTGGTTTTATTACTGCTGTTCTATTAAATTACAATAGAACAACAAAATAACAATGGAAATGCATAAAAAACAAATGAAGTCAAAATTATTCATGCATAGTTTAGCAAAATATTAATATTTAGATTTTTTATTATTATTCTTTTGAAAGGTGCGCAGACTCTCCTCGCTTTACTATAATACGTTTTATACGTATTATACGTATAATCGCGAGCACTAGTATGAACTGCATCTATCGGATCATTTTAGTGAGCCGTCTCGTTCAATATGGTAGAAGCGCTACGGCCATCTTTGGCATACGGGGACTAGACAAACAGCGACCTCCGTTTAAGAGGCGAAAACACCCGCGAATCAGTCAAAAACAAGCGTTCGCTGATGTTAATCCAATGGGAGAAATTTTTAACGATATCTCGTTTGCATTTCAATATTTTTAAAAGATTTTTTTTCATTGGATAGCTGAGATCGATCTCTACATCTGCCGTTTTTTTTTACTTTTTCGATTTTATTTTCTGATATTTTTAATGAGGACACTTTTACTTTCAGAACCGGTTTCGAAAGTGAAAGCATCCTCATAAAAAAAAATCTGCAAACAAAATCGAAAAAGTAAAAAACGGCCTTTGTACAGACTCAGCTATCCAATGCGAAAAAAAAGAAATCATTTAAAAATATTGAAATGCAAACGAGTTAACTTTGAATATCTCTTCCATAAGATTAACATTAGCGAGCGGGTCTTTTCGCATCATTGAAGTAGCCCCTTAAGATGAAATCCGACCTACTACAAACATACATGCCTGGTTCGGTATTCAATATGTGTAATAGAATGATATATGAAATACACTCCATAATCTATAGAATACATTCTGTGCTCCTCAGTGATTTCGTCATGTTTGAGGTATCATAACATCATTCAAATGTGTTATAATTAAAGCAGAGTTATAAATACGCAGGTTTTAAGGTCATTTGGTGTGGCGTTGAAGTATAAATCACAGTCGACGAAACAGTTCATTTCAAAATAACAGTTCATTTATTAAATTCAACTTGAATTTTAAAAACTTAAATAATAAAGATATATACATACACCTCCAGCTTTTGCTGGGAATCATATTGACATATTATAGCTATAGCAAGGAGTAAGCTTAAACTCCATCTCCGTGGTCCTTCCATTACATTACTTCCATCACTACACATCATACTCCATGGAGTTGTTTCACACTAAATATACTTACCGAGTACATCAAAACTGGAATAAAAATATGCATACAGTTACAGTTAAAAGAGAGTGCCTTTACGACCGAAATGGAAAAATAAAAACTGGTTCGGAACGATATAACTTCCGAACAAACCAAACGACATATTTTGGGGGACAAGACTTTGTCCAGATTTCCAACATGCGGCCCCATCGGTCGTAAATACCTCCTCTTTCTTTTAATAGTCAAAATCAAAAATATTACAAATAGCTCTTTGAAACTTTACATACAGAAGAGGTTTTGTCAGAAAGTCTGCCTTATTATCTTTAGAACTTACATGTTTTAACTCAAAAACATTTTCATTAATTAACTGACGAATAAATTGACATCTTATGTCAATGTGTTTCGTTTTAAAATTCTCTTGGCTATTTTTAGAAAAATAAATGGCAGATTCATTATCACAGTACTGAATTGGTTTTATCCTATCGTATAAATTAAGTTCATTTAAAACTCTTAAATACCAAGTTAGTTCCTTTACACTTTCCGTTAATGAGATAAACTCAGATTCCATAGAACTTAGTGCAATACATTTCTGCTTCGATGATTTCCAAGCAAACGGAACGTTACTGAAGTAAATTATATAACCACTACTTGAATGTCTTTTAGTAAGTTGACATCCCCAATTAGCATCAGAATATGCACACAAACTTAGTGATTTTACATTAGACAGATTTATTTTAAAACTTTTAGTAGCAAAAACATAATTCATAATATCTACTACTATTAACCAGTGTTTATATGTATACCCATTACAAAACTGTGACATTACATTTACAGAAAAACTAATATCGGGTCTTGATCTATTTGACAAAAATGACAGACACCCGATTAAAGATCGGTATGGAAATTTTTTCATTAATTCATTTTCGATAATTTCATTTTCGTTAACTTTATCTGGTAAAACAGAGCCAATTTTAAAAGGTAATTTAACATAACTTTTAGGTAAATCTTTATATTTTAATTCTAATCTTTCAATATAAGTTCTTTGATGAACGAATAATGAATCTTTAATCTGTTCAAAGTTAACACCTAGCAAATACTTTGTTAATCCTATTTCAGTAATTTCCAAGCTATTTTTTAACATATTATTTACAGATTGCAATACATTTTTATCTTTAGCAAACAAAACTAAATCATCTACATAGACAACTAAAATTGCGTTACTATTCAGTTTATACACACAGTTACACCATTTTAATTTACAAAATCCAAGATTATGTAATATGTTATCTAATTCAGAATTCCATTTGCGTCCACTTTGTCTTAATCCATAAATTGATTTATTTAACAAACAAACTTTATTTTCAGCACCCTTCATTTCAAATCCCGGAGGTTGTTTCATAAACACAGTTTCTTTTAAAGAACCATATAAATATGCTGATTTTACATCCAATTGAATATGATACCAATTTAACATAGAAACTAATAAAATAAACATTAGTTTTATAATTGAAAAATTTACAACAGGTGAAAATATATCATTAAAATCAATACCTGGTTTCTGTTTAAAACCTTGAGCTACGAGACGTGCTTTGTAGTTTTTACCATTTTTTTCCGTGTTTTTTATATTATAAACCCATTTACTTCCTACTATTGCGGAATTTTTCGGTGGATCAACCAACCGCCAAACTTTTCTCTTACTCATCATCTCAAGTTCTTCCCTCATCGCGGCATTCCATTTCCCCCTTTCTGGATTTATTTGTGCATCCTCAAATGATTTAGGGATTTCGGTATTGTAAAATTCATGTTGAAATAATTCAGTTAAATATGGATCGTCCGAATCACTAGTTGAGGGTTCACTTAAAGTTTCAGTATTAGGATGAGTAGTTTTAGGTTTAAAGTCAAACTTATCTGGCTCAAACTGGATTTTATTTTCCTTACAATATTTTTTAACATCATTTAAAGATCTCAGTCTCGTATTTGTTATTGGGGTATAATAATATACGTCAATTCTCTTACATTTCGTTCTCGGTCTTTCAATCCTTTTCCACTCTGAAATATTTATAGAACTTACAGTTACCTTACCCCCCTTTTTCTCTTCATCTTCATTTAAGCTATCTCCTGGTAGTTCATGATTAAGATTTAAAGTTGCATTACTTAATCCGTTTGTTTTAATTTGAGATTCATTAAAATTCAATATCAAACCCTTATATTTGTTTTCTCCCCCAAATAATGTTTCTACACCCTTTTTGGATTCATCTATACGCACATGAATAGTCTACAATTCGCCTTTCTTTTGGAATGTAAATTCTATATCCTTTGGTTTTCATGGCATAACCAACTAAGATACCTAGTAAAGCTTTCAGTTGAAGTTTATTTCGCTTAACTTTAGGAACATGAACAAATGCTAAAGAACCAAAAATTCTTAAATGTCTTACCGAAGGTTTGAATCCCGTCCATAATTCTTGCGGTGTAAGACCTTGGGTTAAACTGTGTTCAGTCCTATTTTTTGTATGAACAAACGCCAAAAGAGCTTCCCCCCAGAATGACGGTTTTAACCCGCTATCGTGTAACATTGCTCTAACTGCATTCATTGCTACTTTATTAAAATTTTCAGCAACACCCACCTGCTCTGGAGTATAAATGGAGGATCTTTCGATTCTTATACCTAAATCGGTTAACAATTTCTCAAATAATTTATGGGTAAATTCCAGCCCATTATCAGTTCGTACAAATTTTAACTTTTTACCAGTTTGTCTCTCAGCTTTAACTAAAAACTTTTTAAAGCATTCAAACACTTCCGTTTTATCCTTAATTATATAAATCTCAGTCCTTCTAGAATAATCGTCAATTACTGACAAAAAGTATTTCCCCCCTCCTAACGAGTTAACAGGGCTAGGACCCCACAAATCCATATACACCCTATCGAGGATTTGATTAGAAATGCGTTTATACAAATAATTTCTTTTAAACGATTTTCTGTTAGATTTTGCAATTACACAAGTTTCACACGTCTTATTTTTGTTTTTACAGTTAATATTTTCAATACCTTTAACACAATTATTTTTACTCATTTTTTCAAGTAAAGGTAAGTTTGTATGACAAAATCTACGGTGTGCAATCTCTGAATTTAAACTAGTAGAATAAGCAAAATTTTCACATTTTGAAGCATAACCTTTAACAATATACAATTTATCAACTCGAGGTACAGTAAAACAATATCTATTAAATTTATCATACACAATCATTTTATTATTTCCCCATTTAATTTGGTTTCCTGCAATGTCTATATTAGACCCACCAATTAAATTTCTTCTCATGTTAGGAGCATATAACACATTTTTAAAAGTTATTTCTACATTACCTGTTACATCTAGGATGGTAAAGTCAATATCACCAATACCCAGTATTTCCGACGAACAGTCCTTGTCTCCTATCAGCACTTGTTGAGGGGGGAGGTTCCTATATGTTACAAATAGACTCCTGTCATTCGTAAAATGAGAAGTAGCCGCTGAGTCCAGAAGAAATTCCACGAACTTTCTACCATTTGAAGATATTAGGGCGAATTCAGATTGCTTTGTAGGTTCACTGTAGAAAATTTGCTTTTTCCCTCTAGAGTTCTTTTTGAAACACCTTGTATCTGTGTGACCAGGTTTCTTGCAGTAACTGCATATTAAACTCGGCCCCATACGATTAGCTGGTGAAGTATACGATCGTCTAGTAGTGTCCAGGTCGCTTCCACTACGTGAAACCCATGGCTTTTTACTGCTTCCAAAATTCTCCGCTGGAATGGTTGGTTTAAAGGTAGGGTTTTTAAACTTAGTTGCATAAGCATCACCTACAGCGATAACCTCTTTACTTTCATCTTTTCGTTTTAAACAAATTCTGCCATATTCAGTTATTAACTGCTTAGATAGGGGAGACCGGGGGAATGGCGACACCTTAAGGTAATTTAAATTTTTTCACCTCGAAAAAATGTTTATTTTTTAATAGTAAAAATTTTAAAGCTGAATCATGACCTTTAGTTTCTGTATAAATTTAACCGTAATCATAACTGTAAAGTAAGCATACATAAAAAAATATTTTTTAAACCTCTGCTCAGTGGCGGGATTACCCAGGACACTGGGGTAATTCCGCCACTGTACCGGGGTAATGCCGCCACACTTTAATGACCTAGTACATGAATCAAATGGATACTAGAAAACACACAACCTACTGAAAATAGTTAGAAAGCAATGTAATTGAGCAGAATAATGGTTAAGCTTACAATTTACTTCATATTGCAAAAGGCACTCTGCTGAATCGGCTCCACTACATTCAAATGAGGCCATTTCTCACCCGATTTGCATGGTGGCGGCGTTACCCGAGAAGACAATATGGCGGAAATCCCCAAGCAAAGCCGAAAGAAGAACCGAACTTGTTCAACACATTGCATCAAAATGTCGGCGAATGCATGCAGATAACGGGTCATATTATCTTAAATACCTAATGTTACAATAAAAGGTGCTTATCTCTACTCATTTGAAGCTCCAAAATAATAAGCAACTAGATGAAAAGTACATTTTTTACTAGAACAAGCGAACGACGTACAGCAAAGTCACTCTCACTTTAGGCATTGTTTATATTGTTGGCCGCTATAGTGCAGGCACATTCACTATCTCAAACTGTCCTTAGTTTTTTAACTAGGTGGGGTGGCGGCATAACCCGGGTTGGCGGCATTCCCCCGGTCTCCCCTACATTTTCTAATTTAAATTCTTTATCTTCTAATCTATATAACACTTGAACTAGATTATCATATTCCTCAGGTAATCGACGGATTAGTTGAAAACATACTAACAGTTCTGGCATCTCAAATCCAGCATCTTTAATCTGAACTTTCTTTTCTTCAATTTTTTTACAAAATAAACCTATAGTTTCTTCTTGCGAGTTTAACTTCATCTCGAAAAATTCATCGACTAATCCCGCTAAGCGTGCTCGTGAAGTTGGTTCGAAGTTTAACTTTAAAATGTCCCAGGCATCTTTGCCGCTTTCTGTCTGAGCAATTAGTATCTGGAATTTCCGTTCGATGGATTGGTAAATTGTTGTATAAGCTCTTCGTTTACGCCATTCAAAATCGCTTTTCTCACGATCAGAGGCATCCGATTTACATGCGATATCTGGCTTTGTAATAAACTCCCAGCAATTTCGGTCAATCAAGACACATTTGACGTCAAGCTTCCAGGAAGGATAGTTATAATCCGATAGTTTCGGGAAGGAATAAGTTAACTCTGGAACTTGTGCCATTATGCAGTATATGTTTCATCTAAATCACACCATATTTTATCTATTTGACCTTTAAATAGCATGACATGGCCCCTTAACCATGTTATAATTAAAGCAGAGTTATAAATACGCAGGTTTTAAGGTCATTTGGTGTGGCGTTGAAGTATAAATCACAGTCGACGAAACAGTTCATTTCAAAATAACAGTTCATTTATTAAATTCAACTTGAATTTTAAAAACTTAAATAATAAAGATATATACATACACCTCCAGCTTTTGCTGGGAATCATATTGACATATTATAGCTATAGCAAGGAGTAAGCTTAAACTCCATCTCCGTGGTCCTTCCATTACATTACTTCCATCACTACACATCATACTCCATGGAGTTGTTTCACACTAAATATACTTACCGAGTACATCAAAACTGGAATAAAAATATGCATACAGTTACAGTTAAAAGAGAGTGCCTTTACGACCGAAATGGAAAAATAAAAACTGGTTCGGAACGATATAACTTCCGAACAAACCAAACGACATATTTTGGGGGACAAGACTTTGTCCAGATTTCCAACAAAATGCACCGCAAACAATTTTTTCCTATAGATCACAATGCAATGGAATCCTTTTGCGCGTCTCTGTAAACGGACTATAAATTACATTTATTTTTACTCCTCATAAAGCAGGTTGTAATTCATCTCAATGATATATATCAATCTCATTATGTTTGAAATATCGCAATGTCCATAAAATGCACCGTAAACGATTTTTCTTCATAGACCCTAGCTAAATTTTTTCGTGTGTCCCTGTGAACGAATTATAAATTCTGCGCACTTCATTTGCAATGCCAAACATTCTGTAGTAGACCTCAATAACATCTCTATAATAATAGCCTAAGTCATGTAACTGTCATCAACAGTTCCGGGATGACCGCTTCGCTTTTTATATGCTAGGCGGCCAATTTGGTAATTTAATGTTGGCCGTCCGCAGGTGATAAATCGCCAAATATTGTTCCATCGCCATCATGTCATGAGTATTATATGTAATAGTCCATTTCATGCGACTGTCATAAACAATTTTTCGCGTGGTAAATTAAAATAAAGCATTGATGTTGAAATTAAATATCATGGTTTATGGTATTATTCATTACTTTTCTTTTTTTTTCTTTTCCATTCTTTAAAAAAAAAAAACCAATTGAGAGTCATAAATTTAAAATTTTTCAGTTTTAAATTAAAGTTATTTATTTTAAATAAAATGCGCAAAAGTATCCTATTTTCAATGAAATTAATTAAATGCGAAAAAATACGACGGGAACAATGTTTGGCGATTTATCACCTGCTCTCGGCTAACATAAAAATACCGAGTTCATGATTTCTGTATCAGAATCTCCCAATTGGGCGAAGGATTGAGCAAGTAAATTAAATTATGAATAAAATTAAAATGATACAATACATTTAAAGGAGGCCAAACGGGTCGTCAAGGGCGGCTAGTATAAGAATACTAGATTAATCTTAACACAATTATTCTAATTGGTAAATGAATCATATGACATGTCAATTTCCAACTGGGCGAAAAATATCCAGTTTAAAATAAAAATGTAATTTTTAAGGCTGTGATGGCCGCCGAACTCTAATCCTGTTGATTTTGAAGTGCGTTCGTAATTGTATAAATACGTAGCACCTACAGACGTCGTTGGTCCGTCCGTCTGTCCGCGTATAACAGCGCAAAAACTATCCAACCGAATGGTTTGAAATTTAATATATATAGAATCGTTGCAGAATTTTGTCATTTCAAATTTTATGAAAATCGAATCAAAACTTAAAAAGATATTAATATAAGTTTTCTTCATTCTATTAACCCTTTATCTACTGCATTATGATTTAGTGCAATTTTTTGTCATGTATTTTTTTTTTCTCCGTTACTGCAATGAAAATTAAAGGATATATATTAAAAAAAATACTCACCCGTGAGAAATTTAATTCGATAGAGATAATTAATTAAAGTGGTACTTTAAAGTACCGTCGGTACACTATCGCTAAAATATTCTCGTAACATAAAACCCACATGATATTTCAAAAAACTCTTAAAAATGCTAAATAACAAGAAGGCGCTCGCAAGTTAGCAATCAAAAATATTAAATTGACATAGTTTCATTTTATACATGAAAAAGGAATAAAAATTCAAATTGGATGATATTAAAAAAAAACAATTTTTTTTAGGTTTCGATTTTGTTAGTAGTCCTTTAGCATTAGTTATGCCTACTTTACTCTAGTTTACTTTTTTCCCCTATGTTATTAGTTTAGCCTTAGCATTAGTTATGCGACACTTATATTCCAAGGACATGTTCTCTAGCATCTCCCCATATGCAATATATGAATTTACATATACTATTTCTAGCCGAGCAAAAATGAGCCGATATCGCAAGTTTTTCGATTTCCTATAAAAAATAATAATGAAACAGAAAAGAAATAACAAAAAAAAACATTACTATACTACAATTTAATTATAACATTATAGAGCAGATAAAAAAGATGGATAACTGCACAGACGAAAAGTAAACAAGAAGCTTTTCTCCAACCCCCAGTGTACTGCCGATACTTATAAGTGCCGCCGAGTAACTCGACTGTTAAATCGAATACATATACCGCTTACTTAAAATTACTAGTCAAATTGTATTCTAAGATCATAATGAACACATAAAAAAAATCCAACACTTATCTTATGTCCTTTATTATGTTTGCAGCAATAAAAAGTCAAGCGTGGCAATCTGTACAAAATGTCGGCGTAAAACACATCGACTGTTTCAAAGAGAGCCTTCTTCCTCGCTAAAATAACGAACCTAGAACTACTGCTGCCATGTATCATGAAAAAGTGTAGTTAAAAGAGTGTTTTTTCAAAGTACCATTAGAATATTAATAATATTCACTATGGGATGAGAGTTTAAAGTGAGTGGTACTTATAAGTACCATCAGTAGATAAAGGGTTAAATCCTATCCTACGTCATTAATGCAATGATAGATCATGATTCTAGGTTGTCACGGTGATGACATCCTATTTAACCCTTACCGGCGCGGAGTAATCCTGTTTATAAACTGATGAAATAATGGACTGACACCAGAATTTGTAAACGAATTTATTAGAAAATACGAACTTGCTTCTTTTCACGTACATTATAAAAGGAAAACTTTTGTTAAATATTCTTGGTGCCGTTGTCAGTTTTGGAATTAAAATTAGGTGTCCTTTTTTAAGGGCACCGCCCTCGAAAGGGTTAAGAGGGAGTCCTATTATTTCCGTATGACTGAATTGAATCTATAGAAATGTAATGAATTTCGTATTCATGCATTTTCGCATAGAGTGCAACAGCTATTGCACCAAGATCTGAATATTTATGAAGCTAGTTAGAGTACGAACGCACTTCATTTTCCACGTTTGGCGTACAATTTCCGAATTGTTTTCTACTATTCAACTTTTAAATAGTAATAACTTGCTCGCATTACATTTTTTTAATCATGTTTTTTCGACTTTATTCTGCAGGAGATAGAGGAATTATTTGAAATGTTCGATCCAGCTTATCGTGAGAAATGTAAGGACACCGAACCGAAAAGGAAGAAGCCTCTGCCGGACAGACCCTTTAAATTGACCGACGAGTGCATTGAAGATTGGGTGAGAACTGTCTGTAAAAACTTTTAAGCATACACAGGATGATTCAAAAGGTCACGTCCAAACAGCACGTGTGAGTATGTCAGGTCATGAGGAGCAAGAATTGCGTGGGGACTGGGGGTCGGAAACGCGATCGTGACGGTGCAATTGTATCGTGACCGTGACGCAAAGAAAAGATATAGCACTGTAAAAAAGACCTTTATTTTACAAAAACCTTAATCGAAATACAAAATACAAATTAAAAATGTTACAACTCATAACAAGTGCTCAAAATATGTCTCATTAGCCGTGATGCATGTTTCACATCGGCTCCGCATGGAATCGCAAACACGTTCCAGTTGGTCAGGAGTCTCTCGGACACGAGCCGCGCCGCTTCAGTGATCCGTGCTATGAGGTCCATGCGCCGATGGAACGGGCGTCTCGTACACCAAAGATATCCTCAGTAGAAATCCAGAGGGTTTAGTTCTGGGGATTGCGGTGACCACGGTACTGGAACGTGTTCGCGATTCCATGCGGCGCCGATGTGAAGCATGTATCACGCACGGCTAATGGAACACATTTTGAGCACTTGTTATGAATTGTAACATTTTTCATTTGTATTTTGTACTTCGATTTTTTGTAAAATAAAGGTCTTTTTACACCGTTTGTTATCTTTTCTTTGCGTCACGGTCACAATGCAGTTGCATCGTCACGATCGCGTTTCCGACCCCCAGTTCCTATGTAATGCTTGCTCCTTATGACCTGATACACCCACACCTACCATTTGGACATGATCTTTTGAACCATCCTGTTTGCTTCATTAAAAAAGAGTCTTTTCTGTAGTACTTCCTTTTTATAGGGACCTTGGCATAACTCTGCCGTCAAATGTTTGCCGGCTTTTTCTCAAATTCGGATTATCTTTCAGCATCTTAGGGCTATACATATGTAACGTTATCAACTTTTTGGTAATTTTGGACCCCCCCCCCATACGATATCATACGGTATCATCCCTCGAACCCGTATTGATATCGTTATCAATGTCTAAATATTATTTGATTTTTGGAATTTAATTATTTTGTTTGGAATGATATGCAAAAAGGTTACATTTATTTTTTGTAAGCTTTATTGATCCAAATTTAGAGAATTCAATAAAATATCACTTTATATCAAATAACACTTACTATTTAAAAATATTTTATAATAGCTTTTTGTTACACAATGCTTTCAAAAGTAATAATGTCTTCTTGCACTTGCACAAGGTTTGAGGGGGGGGGGGGGAGTTGCAGATAGAACTTCTTATGGACAATATTCTTTTCTTTCTCTTTCTCTTTTGTTTACTAGTAAACACAAGTATCATTTCAAATATACTTCGCATAGAATTTTTCCAACAGCTGATTATATATGCATACACATATGTAGAAGAATAGGAATGTCAAACGCTGGGGTGTTCCATATTTTGAAATTAATTAAATAATTTTATAATCATTTAATGATTTTAATAATAATTTTGTATTTTCATAGAAAACAGATAACAGTCTAAAAAAAGATAACATACTATTTTGATATTAAGACCAAGTCACAAATAAAAAGAGAAAATTTTGGTTGGATCAAAAATGATATCGATATCAAAAGACATACCCCCCTCCCACTAGAGATAGCTTACGATATCATACGCAAGACCCCCCCCCCCTCCCCTAAAAATGATAACGTCATATATGCATAGCCCCGTACTTATGCATCTTTCTAAGTTATTATTGTTGAAATTAATTCATCTATATAAAACAATTTTGGCTCTGGGACCTTTTTCTTTTCCTCCCTCACCCTTTGTTTGGTTCGATCAACCCAATACTCTGGAATTTGTGTGCAAATTCCAAATTTTTGGCTTACCATCTATGCATCAAGAATTAATCGACTGATCACTTTCAATTGAAAGTAAACAGGAGCATAACGACTCTTGTAGGTATTTCATAATTCTCTCCATTGGGTCATTGGTTCAACCCGTTAGGCACTGTCGTCCTGTTTATAGAAAATTTGTTTCATTGAGTATTATTAAATCTTAACGTTTATTTTTGTTAATACTAGCATCTAACAGTGATATTATATGTCCAACATTTACAGGGTGTTTCAAATGAAAATCAAATTTCAAAAGAATTAATTGCTTAGAAGGCGCAAAGACCAACCTAGTGAAAAAGATTCCATACCGGGACTCGAACCCGGGCCACCATTATAGCGCACTGACATTCTACCGACTAAATCACATGGAACGATACCCAGCCTGGAACTTCTCACTCTAGTTTCAATCGATGTTGGATTTAATTACGTTTCGTGTTTGCCCCATGTCGGTGGCTCACGATGAAAATTCCATCTTGTGCTGCGTTTGTAGCTTTGCCAACCTGTAATAGTGAGAAGTTCCAGGCTGGGTATCGTTCCATGCGGTTTAGTCGGTAGAATGTCAGTGCGCTATACTGATAGCCCGGGTTCGAGTCCCGGTATGAAATCTTTTTCACTAGGTTGGCCTTTGCGCCTTTTAAGCAATTAATTCTTTTGTAATTTGATTTTCATGTGAAGTATTATATGCAAGGCGAATGTTTCTCTCCGGAAAAATTTCCAAGTATTAATTTACAGGGTGTGTCACAATTCCCTCCGGGGTTTGGAAGGCTTATAAAAAAAATATTACCAATACAGCAACAAAGTTGACTTTACTGGAGAAAGAAACAGTACAAGTTTTGTTTCACAAATGAGTTAGTAGATGACGCCACTACTTCTGACAGCAGTTGAGAAATAACCGAAAGCACACTTTTGAAATTTTTGCACATAAGATAATGGCATTTTACAGGCTCGCGGAAAACTTACTACGTGTTAGAATTTGCGAAAAGTCAATCTGTTGTGACAGTTCAAAGAAAATTTCGTACAAAATACGGATTGCAACCACCAACGAACAAAACAATTCATGCGTGGTTTCGGAAATTTGAAAAAAAGTGGTTGCTTGTGTGATGGACAATGAATTGGTCGTCTAGACCCTTCGTCGAAAAAGGTTATTCGTATTGGAGTTGGAGATGCGTTTATGCGAGGCCCGAGGAAGTCAATCCGTCAAGCAAGTGCGGAATTACAGATCCCAGGAAAAAGTGACATGTTGAAGCGAATGTGGGAAACATTTGACTTTAGACTTGATATCTGCCGCATCACCAAAGGTTCACATATTGAACATTTGTGAAACAAAGCTTGTAAATGTTTCTTTCTCCAGTAAAGTCAACTTTGTTGCTGTATTGGTAATATATATTTTGTATAAGCCTTCCAAACCCCGGAGGGAATTGTGACATACCCTGTATTATTATGACTTCATTTATGTTTCAGCATTTCGTAATAATAATAAAAGTTTCCTTAATTATCATTAAACCTTTGATGTTTCTTTTATGTCAAACATATGTTTCACTCTTTAAATTTAAACTAGAAACTACTAATTGAATATTTCCAACTGAGCGAAAAAATGCCCAGGCTGGGAATTGAACCCAAATCCTTGGCTTTTTAAGCTAATTGGGACGACAACCAGCCTATTTCGCTCAGATAATCATATTGGTAGTAACACCTGGTCTGTCATGTCAGCTCAACAGAATAAACCGCAGGTAAAGGAACTCCATATAAACGATGGGTACATAGATGAACTTATTATTTTAACACAATCAAACTGATTGGTAAAGTTATCATACGAATTGAATATTTCCAACTGAGCGAAAAGATGCCCAGGTTGGGAATCGAACCCAGATCCTTAGCTTACAAGGCCAATGCTTTGCCGTTTAAGCTAACTGGGCCGACAACCAACCAGCATATTTCACTCAGAAAACCTTATTGGTAGTAACATCTGGTCTGTCATGTAGATACTACCAATTACTACCAAATTTGGAAATATTCAATTCGTATGATAACTTTACCAATCAGTTTGATTGTGTTAAAATAATAAGTAGAAACTACTAATTATGCTATAACTATACCCCCCTGAACCTGATCATCGCGGTTGTTTTGTGCGATTATATGCTAAGTAGCTCCTACTTTGGAAAGGAAAATTTCCATGTATAAATTTGGCAATGTTTTGAATGACAGAATAAAATTTTATATAAAGGTCTAAATACTGTCAATTTTCGTACTACTATAACTTTTCCTTTGATAATTGTCATTCTGCTTAGATTTCGAGCAGGGTTGACTAAAAACGATATCTCAGAACGTTTCAAGTCTGTCAAAATCAATTACTCTATTTTGATATAAATTCAGCTGATATAAGCCCATTTTATTTCGCTTTTGAAAACTTAGTTTTGTCGCGCTGTTGTTGTTGTTGTTGTTGTTGTTGTTATTGTTGATGTTTTTAAATAGCCCTTTTCATTATATGTTCAAAAACTCACAAATATTTTTTTTTTCTTCTAGACTGAAAGTTACTCTGACGACAGTACAACATCTGTAAGTAAATTTTTAAATGAGGTTTGTTTTGCATGCATAGATAAATACAGGGTGGATATATATTATATGGGTAATTTCGTAACTGAATAATTTGCATTAAATGTAAAGTACCAGTTCGATGGTAGATTACAAGAACTGTATCGCAAGTTTACGGATTACATGAATGAATCTGATTATCACAAAATGTGAGATTTTGAAAACAAAAATTTTGAAAATTTTAATCATTTAAGCTTCTGATTTTTTTAAAAATGTGTTTTGAACAGCTGAATAAAGGAATTTATATGTAAAATTCTGAAGAGCTTAAGTTCATTTTTATGTAATTATAATTATATGTCATTTTCTTGGCATATGTATGCCAGGATAGTGACAATTTCATTCTAAAACATTTTTCACATTCTTTCTTTTTTTTTTTTTTTAGATCTAACATTTTAATTTGTTTAAAGAAATATGTTTCCTCTATAGTACCTCAAATTCCGTGTATGTTCAGTTTTATTTGTAATTTATAGAAACCAGGAAAATGACATAATAAAAGTCTACTAAATTTTTACAAAGCCATTAAACACGTTATTTTCAAAGAAATATCTAAAAGATCTTGCTGGTAGCAATGATTTTACTACTTCTGACTTGAAATATGTCAAGAACAAGAAGAATTACTCTGCAACGCCACTTTATACCTCATAAAGAACTAAAATGAGCAGGCCAGAATAATGACATTCCTTTTCAGTGACAATCTTATTTTAATTATGGAAAATTATTTGTAAAATACAGAACTTGTTACCTTCCACATATATGTGCTATATCAGGTATAATTATTAATAATAAATTAAAAAAAAACTAGCGAAAGATATTCGTACAGGATAGTAGAAAACCTCTTACTTTACACACATCACAGTGTGACATTCCAGGAAAATGACAATCTGAAATTTTAAGTCTTTTAATTGCTTTATTTTTATGTTATTATGAATATAAAATCTTTTAAAAATACTTCTAAGAATATGTTTTATTGGAATGTAAAAAAGAAAATTGCATTATATAACATTAAATAGAAATTGTATTGTGCGGACTGCAATTTTCGTATTTGTGATATTGACTCACATATACTTCCTTGGTGAATGGCATGACTAGCACCTTTTTTCTCTCGTTTGTGTGGAGGGATCCTGCGTAGAGATTTGCATCGATCGGCCCGTGGCCCCAAGCCCTGCTCGGCCTGGCCCGCGGGCCGGACTCGGGCCTTATTTTTTCCCTAAAGGATCGTACCGGGCCGGGCCAGGACAGGCCGAGACTAACTTATTTTCTCTGTACAGAGCCGGGACTGGTTTCATTGCTAGTCTTCATGGTCCAAAATTTTCAGTCCTAGTTTCTCCAGCCCGTATAAAAATCATTGTCTCGGAGTGGCCTGGTCTGTTCAAAGATCAGTAAAATTAGGCCTGGCCCAAAAACTTTTGCAAAAAAAAGCATACATTTTTAAATCGCCATTATTCTACAATTAAACATTAAAATTTATTATTTTTAAAGAATAGTGGATTTCTACGCTTATTAAAATATAACTAAATTAAAATATAGAAAAACGCGTGAAAAAGAACCTGTCTATGACGGAATCCTGTTTTAAACTGAAAAACGTGTTGATCCATGCAAAATTAATATACTAATACGTAAGAAAAGAATACGCAATACATTTACACTTGGTAAGAATGGAACTTGCCTCTAATGTATTTTTTTCTTTTCCATGCAATTCCGTCTTAGAAGATTTTACTGTATAGCATTTTTCAGATTTTTAATACATTCAATACATGGGATATGGATTAACAATAATAATGATAACTGAAACATTTACATACAAGAAATAGGTATTCATTAAAAAAATAAATTCGCAGCCCGCGTCACTTCTATAAAAATGAAGATTATAAACATGAAAAAAAAAGTTAAGATAAATATTTATTGGTCAGAACTCCTCGTACGAGACAAATTTTTAACCAAATCGATGTAAAAATTAATGTTTTGTAGAAAATAACTCGGACCGGGCTCAGGCCGAGATTGTAACTTTTTTCCAGGCTGGACCGGGCCCGGGCCGAATATTTAGCTGTTATACTGGACCGTACCGGGCCAATAATAATTTTCAACGGGCCGGGCTCGGGCCGAACTTTTAATTTTGTATCGGGCCGGAGAGAGGAACTCTCGGCTTGTGGAACTCTCTGAGAGAGTTCCACAAGCTCTCTCAGTGGCGAAATTTGACTTTCCATAAGACTTTTAGCATTATTTCGAAATCCGACAATTTCATTGGCTATCGGTGAACCGAACTTCTTTCTCTGAAAGGAAAAAATCCATTTTACGAGTAACAGCGCTGCTACTAATTTACTCTATTGTATTTCTTGATAATAATAACTTGATGCATTAAAAAAAGCTTATGTATTTCTCATACTGAGCACGGAATAAATTGTTATACATTTAATAACATAATATATAATTAATTATTAAATTTGATTTAATTTTCTAGTAAGAAAATTATTAACAATTCTGAAACAGCATTGACTTAGTTAAATTATGATAAAATAATAAGATTGTTATAATAAGCTGTTTAGAACTTTTTTTTTTTTTTTTTTTTTTTTTTTACTCAGATGTTTGCAATCAGTATTAAAGTTCTAGCAGCTTAACTAAAAATAAGTAATTGAAGTTCCATCTAGATATATAAAAAGATTTTTCTATGTCAGTTTAAAAGATACTATTATTGCATTTAAATAGATATTTTATTTTAATTATATAACATTAGCTCCTAAGTGGTATTATGTAGTAAAATTTAATCACAATATTATATTTCGAATAAAAATTGTAAAGCTACTGATAATAAGTTAATAAATAAAGATAAAAACAAAAATGTCCATAATAATAATAATAATCGTTATTTTAAATATATATATATATATTGCAACTAATAGCAAAATATTTTTCATTGTTCATATTTGATGTATATTATATTTTTATTGCAACATATATATACATATAATAAAACTTTTTGTATATATATTTGTTTTTGTTGCATTTTTACCATATATTCAATTATTTAAAGTACAGTAATTTACTGTCTTCAATGGTTAAATTATCATTGAAATATATATTATTAATGTAATTTATATATAAAAGATAAATAATTAATTTTTAAAGATGAATAATTTAATAATTTAATTCTATTAATTACTATTTATATGTTACTGGAGTTCTAGCATAAAAGTACTTTTCATGAAAGTTTAGAGGATATTAAAATTAAATTTTAATAAATATTCATTTTAAACATAGAGTTTATATATGATAAGAATTTAGTAGTATTGAATATAGAATAAAAAAATTAGAAAACAGCTGATAATTGATAAATATTTTTATATATGAAAGATAATACTTAATTTTGAGAAATGAACACTTTAACAAATTACTTCTGCTAATTATATATATATATATATATATATATATATATATAACTTACTAAAGTTCCAACAAAAAATATTTTTAATGTAAGGTAAGAATATATTATTATTACATTATTATTAAAAATAGATTAAATGAATTTTTTAATTTAATTACTTAAATTTATTTTTTAAAATGTAATTGACAATTTTTTTTCAAAGGAACTGGTGATAAAGATCAACTGATTTTAACTAACTGACTTAAGGGTGTTCTCAAATCCAAAAAGACAACTTTCTGACATAAGTTTTAATTTATTTTTGTTCGAAAATGCGTGCAAGTAGCTGGTGTTGTTGTTCAGAAACTATGTAATTGTGCTGTTTTTTCCATTTTTTTTTTTCAAACACAATAGATCTTTCAGAAAATAGTGTCAAAGTGGGCGTTTTGAACCGAATTTCCGCGCGAAGGTAGAAAGAGCACTGAAGAGCGGGGGAAAAACGTGTTTGTCACGTGATCAAAATCGCTTATAACTCAATAGGTAATGGATTGATCAAAAAATGGACAAAACAGTTCAATTCCAAATCGCTTCCATGGCCAGGCTGTCCAATTTTATACCTTTTCGTTAAAAAATGAACTTGTAAATGTGTCAAAACGTTTTGCGCTGGTTGAGCAGTTAAGAACAGCCTTAAGAAAATATTATTTTTACTCTTTAATTATTAAAGAAATTTATTTATTAGAAAAATACCCTATAAGTCCTATGAATTTTAAAATTTAATTTAAATTTGTGTGTAATGTTTAAAATAAAAAATTATAAAGTAACCTATCATAAATTAATAAAGATTTTTATGTCTCAAGGATAATTTTAAAATAAAAAAACCTTTAATATATTAATTCTGATAATTTTGCATTTATCTGTTTCTATAGTAACAGACAAATTTAAAATGATCAGAACTTTATAAAGTTCTAACATGAAAATACTTTTAATGTAAGCCTAGGAGATTTATTATTGCATTTTAATAAATGTTTACTTTAATTATTAAAAAATAGATTAAATGATTTTTTTAATTTAATTACTTAAATTTATTTTAAAAAATCTAATTGACAAAAAAAAAAATTACAACGGAACTCGTAATAAAGATCAACTGATTTTAACTAACTGACTTAAGAAAATATTATTTTTACACTTTAATTATTGAAGAATTTTTTTATTAGAAAAATACCCTATAAGTCCTATGAATTTTAAAATTTAATTTAAATATTTGTGTAATATTTAAAATAAAAAATTATAAAGTAACCTATCATAAATTAATAAAGATTTTTATGTCTCAAAGATAATTTTAAAATAAAAAACCTTTAATATATTAATTCTGATAATTTTGCATTTATCTGTTTCTATAGTAACAGACAAATTTAAAATGATCAGAGCTTCATAAAGTTCTAACATGAAAATACTTTTAATGTAAGCCTAGGAAATTTATTATTGCATTTTAATAACTGTTTACTTTAATTATTAAAAAATAGATTAACCGATTTTTTTAATTTAATTATTTAATTTAATTTAAAAAATCTAATTGATAAAAAAAAATTACAAAAGAACTGGTAATAAAGATCGACTGATTTTAACTAACTGACTTAATAAAAATCAAAAGAAAACTCTAAAAAGGTGAAAACGCCAACGAAAGGACAGAACACGCAACTTTAGGATTGCAAATGCAAAATCTTAACCAGCCCGTCTTGACCACTGGGCTAGATCATTCATACGCTTTTGATCATTCATTCATTTATCGCTTCATTCGCTGAAGCGATAGCCAATGAAATTGCAGGATTTCACACTAATGCTAAAAGTCTTATGGAAAGTCAAATTTCGCCTCTCAGCAGTGGCGTAGCCAAGGGGGGGGGGGGGGTCCAGGGGCTCCGGACCCCCCCCCCCCCCCCCGAAAGTAGACCTGGTTTACTGAATCATGGATACAAATACAACAGTAAAAACTGCTAAGACAGAATCACAAAGGATCTATAAAAAATTCCGCTTTAGAGAGGTGTTCGTCTTAGAAGGTATAATTCAAAGGTATGTCTTTTTTTCGGGACTATGAACTATTCCGTTTTAGACAGGTTTCCGTTATAAACACTTTCCGTTTTCACAGTGTCCCTTAAAACTGCTAAAATGTACTCACTTCCCAAACTTTTTTCTTTCACGTACTCCTTTCTTAGGTTTTTCATTTCCGAATACCCTCATTTCTCATAAACAGGTCCCCCTTCCCCCCCTTCACTCAAGGATATAACGTAAACATGCTTTTTTCCATTAATAATCTTCTTATCACAACCATATAATAAATCGATGCATATTACATTGATATTCCTAACATTTTTGTGACTTCCGCCATTACCGATATTATTTTCACATACCCCAGCAGACCCGCCACGTACCCCCAGGGGTACGCAACCACATGTTGGAAACCGCTGCTATAACATCACCTCTGAAAAGCATAAATCTATTACAGGAAAATCTGTGAAGATGACCTATCTCAAATGAAAACAATTCAAGGTTCGACGAAAACAACACTATATATTTGTGCTTGCTAACGTTTGAAACCTATCTGAAATGCAACTTGTTCCAATTGTGAATCCTTCTTGGCAGGTTTTCTGAAAACACGGAATCCTCTCATGAAAAAAAAAAAACATTTTAATGTCCCGAGACGGAAAGATAACTATACAAGTATACTTGCTATTCCATTTACACAAATTTACTGTAACTAGATTAAACGTAAAACTTCTTTATTTTGGACTTCGATGGGGTTCTGTTGTTGACACTTATGGGAAAGAACGAGTTTATACGAACGCAATAACGGTACATTGGTTGAGTTTCGTGACCCTTATCTTTGTTCACATTATAACGGACAATATTAACAATTACTTTAAATCTGCTGCCTGCAATAAAAGTAACTTTAATTTTGGACTGCTTATTTGTTACCACTTTCAAAATACACTGGCGAGAAAAATTGAAGGAACAACCATAAAAAGGTGCATTATGTTAATTCTATTAAGGGAACTTCCAGAAAGGTAATTCAATGTAAACGTTATCGCGTAGTCCAATGGGATTAACATTCACTACAGAAATATATGCAAATTTTTCAGCCTCAGCCCGTTCTTTCGGTTCACGTGCGAAAAGGAGCGCACGTGGGCAATTTGAAGTCTAATTTTAAGGATTGTACATGTAATTAGGTAAAACTTTGCTTCTAATTGGTGGAATATGTCGTCCAGAAGACATTTGACCGATTTTGAGAAATTGCGTGCGATAGGGAGAATGGAAGCAGGACAGATACTCTTAGGGGTCTCTAAAGACATAAATAGCCAAAAGCGTCATGTCAAGAATCTGTAAACGGTTTAAAGACACTGGTATAATGTCCACAGACATCCAGGTCAAGGTAGAAAACGCACACCAATAGGCTCTCAGGACTGTAATTTGCCAACGATTGCTAAAAGAAATAGGCAATTGACGTCAGTTCAGATTGCAGGGAGTTTGCTACAGCAACAAGAACTCGACCATCCTGGTTTACTGTGAGTGACAGACTGCATGCAAGGAAACCTATGATTTGTGTTCCACTAACTCCGGTAGCGAAATGTGCCCGGTTAAAGTGGTGCAGAGATCATCGTCATTGGAGTACCACGGACTGGAGCGGAGTTCTCTTTACCAATGAATCCCAATTTTGTTTAGAGAGTTACTACAGACGTGTTACCATATGGAAGGAGAAATTCACATGCAATAAGGCTGCAAACATCCGTGAAAGGCATCGATACAAAGGTCGTGGAATCGTGGTATGGACGGACATCATTTTGAATGACCGCAGTGACGGACACATTTTTACCAGTGCAACTGTGAATGCTGAAATATACAGAGATGAGATTCTTGACTCTCCTGTCAAGTTGTTTAAGGGTGCGATCGGAAGATTCGGAATTTTATGATTATTAATGGTCTAGAAGGGCTCTACCCCCTTCCACGGAACTCTTATGTATCCCTTCCAGAGCTGCATAAATCCGGCCCGTCCGAAGCTTACTGCTGAACTTGGAGAATGTTCTAAAACTGTTTTGAACCATCTAAAATAAATTGGTTGGGAAGTACAAAAACAGAAACCACCATGAACCATTTTTTACACATTCTAATACTTCCAAAATAGTGCTAATCCATCACAAATAAACTTATTACAAAAATTTAACTTCCTTAAAGACGACCAGATATCGGAAGCAACTATTAGGTCGAATATGGTATCAAAAGTGGAGAGACATGAAACATGGAAACCCAAAAGAATTATGGCTGAATAAGACAATTGTAACAAAACTGCTTTTTTCAGCATGAACTATATTTGATGTGTGCGCTTCTTACATTACTAGTTTCTGTAGCTGAAAATGCAAGATTCTGTGTATGTGCTGATTGTCTATTCTCTCAACAGAGGGATTTTTTGCTTTCGTCACTTTCGTGAATTAAAGACAGTCTTGCATCAGTTTCACAACAAACTACTCATGCAAGTGGGTGATGGTATACCTTGCGGGAGATTTGCTGCGAATTTCTCAATTCAAATTTGTCACGGCAAGATAATATCAGAAAAAATAAACTTGCCGCTAATGTTCATGCAATCTGGGTTATCTCAAAAACTACCATGGGGGAGCGCGGTGGATCGCATGAATGGCTCATGCGATTGACACTTATGTGAAATCATTATCCAATATCTATTGCAGCACAAGTTCTTAATTCAATGGCAAGAAATTAAACATGGAAATTGCTGCTTTAAACTTAACTACTTGATCCTAACTTTATTGTAGGCAAATGTTATGTAATATGAAACTTGATTTAACCCACTTGCTGCCAAAACTATAAAGTAATAATTTTCAAATTTTTTGTTAAAAGTCGTTTTCTACCACAAATTCAGAAAGGTAAATTTCGCTTTACTAATACAGCGAAATTTTTGCCAAAAAATGAGGCATTTTTTAAAATTCTAAAATAGTTCTGACAAAATAATTAATAAATTAAAGCCACGAGTATACTCGTGGATGACAGCGAATGGGTTAATAAAATTTATCTCTTCAGTATGCTCTCAGCTTTTTACATCATAGTGAATCTATTTCATTGGTAAATATTAATCTAACTTCAATGTATTACTAGTTGCAGTTATAGAGATTGGCCTTGCATGTTTTATCCATGCTTTTTTTTAAATTAAGAAATTAAATAAGGATATACATAAATTCTTAAAGTTACTCGAAATACTTCTATTATACATACGCAGTCAAGACAAGATTCAAAGGGACTGGTAAAAAGCTCCATTTTAGACAGGCTTCCATAGAAAGAAGTGTAATTAATTATGCTTCTAAGATACACAACGATTGTTCGTTTCGCAGGGATTCTGAAACTTTTCCGTTTGAGACAGGATTCCGTTACAGAAAGATTCCACTTTCACAGGTTTCACTATGTTTCACTAAAGAACAATGAAAATCCCCTTTCAGACAGGTTTTCAGCAAATTTAATTGTAATGTAATTCATATTAAGACCATGTAACGCTTCCGTTAAAGACAGGATTCTGTTATAGACAATTACTATTTTGACAAGTTTTATTCTATTCATATGACATAAATAAGTATATTTATATAAACACACAAAACTTGTAAAAATGGAACCTGCCTATAACGGAATTCTGTCTTAAACAGAAATGTTCTGTGCTACGGGAAAGAATACTATACAAATACACCTAATAACACGAAAACCTGTGTAAAACGGAATTTTCCAGCAATATTTACGATTTTATCTTGACAGATTTACTATACATATATAACCTGAAGGAAAAATTTTGGACCCCCCCGAAACGAAATCCTGGCTACGCCACTGCTCTCAGTGAGTTTCGACTTACTTCGGTTAGGTACAGGAACTACCACTCACTCTCGTTGGCTATAAAGCTTTCGCTTTTACTGATTGGCTGTTGCGGCCGTTTTTATTTTAAGCGCATTCGCATACTTTACATTTGTTCAGATCACAGACACAGTGACGGTCACTGAGATATGTTAGGTAAGTTTTTCGATGTGAACAGGCATTCAATTCCGGGAGGGTACTACTTCAAAAATGACGGTCTAAGATATCTTATGTATCCAGTGCGAACAGGGTATTACTTTCGCTACTTCAGTCAATTCATTACCAATTCAATACCTGGGGTATTTATAGATTTTTTTGTAAATGCGGGACTACATTGAACAGACAGAGCGTGCACTTAGATTTAGTCTGAGAGAACACGAGAATTATGTTAGAAAGCAGGAATTGGATAAATCTACAATAGCTAAACATTGTTGTAATTCCAACTATCAGTACTCGGGCCATTTTTTTCCTCACTGAGGAAGGGGATCCAAGAATCCTTGAAACGGCCGTATGTTGTTAATAATGAAATGGTGTCGTACGTATTTGTGCGTTTGAACGTTGAAAAAATCTTCTAGCTAATGTATTTAAACCAATTTATGATCTAGCAGGTGCCTCCTTCGCCAACATGTCCGCCGTTTCATTGGTCAAGATACCCTTATGGGCTGAAACGCGGTCTAAATGGGTTTTCCTGCGAAGATTTGTGAGAAGTGATTGAATCTCAATAACTTGAGGATCTGTTGATCCAAATACATAGATTGGGCTGGAAAGACTATCTCTAAAAATTGTAATTAAAAAAAAATTTATTTTGTTGGGAAATCCATTCTAAAGCTTTAAAAATGGCAAAGCTTGGAAAATAAAATTATTATCATCCCTCCTGCAGGAACACCGTTGAGTCACTTCATTCCCTTCCGCAGCGCAGAAAGCTGCGCCTATGCCGGTATTAGTGCGACGATAGAGTTTTTAGGTGTTCTCAAAATAGCTAAATGATAAGGGATTTTCCATAAATTGTCGTTTTTAATTTAATTTTTCATTTTTTACTGACGCTTTAGTTCTTCTTGGAAAACCACCAGAACGAGCTTATTCCAACAAAAAAAAAGGAGTATCGAAACATAAGCTTGATATTCATTAAATATCCTTTGATGAAAGCCAGTTAATAAAAAATGACAATTTATGGAAAATCCCTTCAGTTTTTAGATAGCAACTAAAAATCAGCGCACTCTATCGCCGATATCTTTCTGAATTTTCACGATATTTGACTGGCTTTATGAGTTTTTCCGTAGAGTTGACTATTAAATCACGAAAAATAACATTTGTTATCGTGCGCGCATGCGCAGATAAAAAATATTTCATACAACAGATCATATTTCATCAAGTGTTTAATATATTTACATTCCAGTTGCACTATATTATTTCTACAACATTTTGTCAAATTTTCTGAAACTGCCGTTAAATTTGGTAGAAAACCATGCACGACGTAAACAAACAACATGCATTTATCCTGAATATTATTATTTTTCTTGGATTTTTCGTTGCCTCCCTCACTCCCCTTATTGTCCTTCTGGTCAAATCGCCGTTGGTAAATACGAAGTCAAGTCAAACATATTCTTCATAATCCCGAAGTTCCAGAAAAATACGACAAGTATAGCTTTAGTTGCCTGATCTATTTCTTTTAATGAATGTATGCTTACTGTTGTCAATGTTAGAAACTGGGGTGCTTTTGGTGACGAGAAATTAAACCGGACTCTCACCCCTAGGATCCTCCTTGGGACTTCCCCAGAGCAGAGAATTCGCATTAAAATCACCACCACATAAAAAAGGTCTTCTTTGATTAAGTGTAATTAAGTGTTGTCATTCTTATGGTGAGTTATATAAATCGAGTGAAGGTGAAATATAGTTTGAACCGATAATGAACTCACCTTTTGTCGAGGTTATGAAAAGGAAAATGCAATGGCCACCCGTAAAAAGATGATTTAGGATCAGACTAGTATTCCGAACAACCAAGTGCGAGAATCGCTTTTTGTAGGCAAATATCTTCCAGGCGATTGGAAATCCAAAAACAATCCCTATCCCACCGAGTTATGCGTCTGGCAGCAGCGTCCATATTCCTCCCCACTACATTATTAACAAGAAAGACAAAATTCCTGCGTCAAGCATAGATTATGAAACACTTTTCAACACATTCAGAATAATGTAACAATAACAAAACTGCACCTTTAAAAAATTAAAATGCTACGTCTAATTCAACCCTGTGGAAACGCGTAACACATTTCAAAACCCAATTTCAGCTGTTCCCATCTACAATCGGAAAATTATACAAATTTTTTCAGCATCCCTGTATATATATTTGTATCTATTAACTAAATGTATTTCAAAATTGAGTTCACTTAAGGAATACATATACTTCAGTTGAAAATTCCTCTTCAGCAATTTCCTCTAATAAGGAAAATGGTGCTTGAATACTTTTGTGCAGCCCTGTATAGGAGGTATAGAATTTATATATATAACGACTAACATTAAAAAAATTAATTAAATTTAAAAGCGCATACCGAATTTTAAACCGTACACTCCAGCAATTATGACTCAAAGACAGAACTGTAACCAATTTCTTTTGTGTGTATCTGTAATAACGTTTTCGTACGGTTCTAACGTGATCGTAGGGAAATTCAGTGATTTATATCAGTTTCAATACATTTGAAATAGCCTAATGTCATTAAAATACTTTGCAAACGATTTTTCCTCCTATACCATAATGTATTGGAATACTTTTGAGTGCCCCTGTAAATGAATTATTAATCCTACATCATATACAATACCAAACATGCTTTGGTAAACCTAAATAACCTTCAGCAATTGCATGAAAATTGGAGTCTATTTATGGGAGTTAGAGCGTGGACAGACGGTCAGACAAACCGAATGCATAAACACTTTTCAACTTTGTTGGAAGGTGTTAAAAACCATCCATGCAATGATTGAGGTTGATTTGCAAGAATTTTACTGAATTTAATAGCGGAAGTTCCTCAGATTTATGTGAACCTTGTATGTTGAAATTATCCATGCTTAAATTAAATTAAAGTGTCCGAATAAATATTAAAAAAAAGTAATGCAAGAAGATAACTAGATTAAAAGTGTCTTCTCTCTTCATTGACCTCCCTCAGCCAAGGGCTTCCCTTTGACGGAAGTTGTTTATCCGAAATTGCTGATCTTGGTACCATTGCTGAATAGGATGAGGCATAAATTGTGGTCATTCCTGGAATAAAATTAGTGGAGGAAGTGCATAAGGTGGGTAGGTTTATTCCAATTGAGAATATCTTGCATGAAGATGAGTTGCATTGTTTGAGCCAGGACCCAATGGGTGATTCGATGGTTTAACCGTTCGGGACCATGGTTGCATATATGCACCCTCAGAATGCTCTTAAAACGCTTGAGTTTGATACCAGTAAAAAAGAAAAGTATAATTGATTTTATTTAATTATGACAGTTTCGTGATTTATAAAGTTAAGCCAAATAATTAACAAAAAGTGGTGCCAAACGAATAAAATTCGTGTAAAAGATGCCGGTCCTGAACGGGTTAGATGATTTAGTTCTGCTGAAGAAATATTTTCAGATTTAGAAGACATTCCAGGAGGATGCGAGGATCCTCGTATCTGAATAAAAATTAGAGATAGTCTGAGTCTGAGTCACGAGGGCCCTATGATTGATTCGAACGTTGTAGATTAGAGTCCGTTGCAGGAAATTTCATGAATTTAGGTGCTTGGAGTTTTTGGTAAGATGAATGTACTTCATCCAATCTTTTCCTTTCTCCGAGATACATTTGACTATAAATGGCACAGTTGGGATCTTTGTGTTTAACATTAGGGGTGGTTTCGTTTTTCCTGTTATTTCAAAGACAATTTATACGGGTTGACTCTCTAGTGCATGCAGTTATAGCATGTTCTTGACTGTAATTTTCACAATAATAATCGTTCGGACTGAGGGAAAATAGTTGGCACCATTGGCATCTTACAATGGAGGTGTATGGACGAATTCTAAATTGCTTAGGTCCAATGTATAAACCGCCATTTCTAATTATCGCTTTAAGGAGAGATGGTGCAAAAAGGTGCAATTTTTGGAACCAAGAGATTTGGACGACTTAAAATTTGGTTTCTGAAAATTTTAAATTCGTCTGTCCGGTAATCATACCAATTTTTCATAGAAGCCGTAATAGAGTCGGGCGTCCGAAACATTTAGTAATATCGCTTTCTGGAATGGAGTAGATTTGCCCTTAAATGAAAGGAGCTTATTTAAATTTCGATTTGCTTGAGCATCTTTTTTGAGAATCTACGTTTTTTCGGCGCAGCACGTGATCTCTACTCTGTTTTTCTGCGATGAAATGTTGACTACGACAGCTGTCATTCTAATGTTTAGCTCTGCTAGTGATATTAGATGATAAATTTCCTTTCCAGAGGCACGAATTTTATGATTTTAATGTTTTTGTGATTATCGTATATGTTTTGAGACCGAAGATGAGGTCGTTGATTGCTATTGTTTGAGGGCGGATAAAAATTGCTTGTTGATGCATTTGGAATCATGCCGGGTATTGTCTTATCCATTTATTTTGCGTTGGTGATGGTTGACTCCACTAACTGCAACGCCTTTTTTGTAGGTTTAGTTTTTGACTCCAACAGTTGGTCAGTCTTTTGTATGTGGTCAGAGTTCGATTGTAGTGCTTCAGCAACCATGATCTGGATGTTTTGCACTTTTGTAAAATTTACCATCATGTCATCGATGGTTTCCCTGTCTTCTACACATTGTTGATCATTCATTTGAACACTGTAGTCCATCATTTAAATTTTGTGCTTATAGGAAGTATCATCTTGATGAATTTATGTTAGAGATATGATTCTATTTTTTTAAGCTTGGTTTTTATTAGTTTATTCTATTTAATCTCAGTTTTTTTTTCACAATTAGCAAAAGCAGCTCTTTAGCTTTTTTGACCAGATCTAAGATAATTTAATTCTCGTTACACTAATCTCCATGAGCGTTGGTGTTCAAATTCTTTGATTTTCTAGCCTTTGAGCTGAATTTACTATTCGATAATTTATTTGACAGAATTATTTTATTTGTGTCAGAATTCATAATGAAATGATTTACAAGGTTGCTATGTGAACAGGCAAAGAAGTAGTTAGCGATGTAATAACGTTTGAAAAGAGTAGGAGGAACAGTAATCAATATAAAATAATGCAAAAAATAGTAATACTAGATCTATAATCCAACAGACAGACGAGAGAAGAGACTTCTCCACTCATATCAATAGAAAGAAAAGGTGGTTAGTGTACCAGAGAAAAGCAAACGCAAAAAGCGAAAATTATCTCCGAAAATGATTAAGTTTAAATGAATAAAAGAAAAAGGGGGGAAATAAATGAATAAATACAAAGAAGAGTATTGGAAGGGGAAGATGTATTGTGTTGAATGGTAAGAACAAAGTTAACTATAATATAAAATAAAATCTTTAACAGTTGAACGAAACAATTTAATATAATAAAAAAAGGGTACTTGTTAATCTTATTTCATTATGAGAGAATGAAATTGGCATCGTTTGATTTACTATAAGAGATTTTGTAAGTAAAATTTTAGAATATTCTCATTATGTTCATTTACATAAATTTATTAAAATTCTCACCATGTAATTCATAACTGAAGTTAAAAATTTAGAAAGATATTAGCATCTTGTGGTTCATATAGAATATATGAGCAAGAGTAGAGTAATACACTATGACGCAAAAGTTTAGACAATGAAGAAATTCTTACATACTTTGAAAAATATTTATTCAATTTTCAAATCACTGCTTGAAATTAATGTGCTGTACATATAAACAATATTTATAACAAAGAAAAGTGGAATTGTGCATATTGCAATAAATTAAATGGTAACAAAAATAAACTGCTGTCTCAAAAGTTTAGACACAAATTAAATAAAATCGAAATAAACAAAATTTAAAACCTGGTTGCGCATCCATGCTTATGTATTACGTCATATACACGAGATTGCATGGAAGAAACTAAATCTTGCATAGTTTGTGGATCGATATCGTACCATGCATTCTCAATAGATGTCTTAAGTTCCTTTTCAGAAGAGTATTGTCTAGCGTTGCTATAAACTTTGCGACACATGATGCTCCAAAGGTTTTCTATAGGGTTAAGATCTGGGCTACATGCTGGCCAGTCGAGAACTCTTATATTATGGGAATTAAACCAAGATTTTGAATGTTTTGCAGTGTGAATTGAAGCATTGTCTTGCTGAAATTCCCACTGAGGACCCCCTAGAAGCTCAGCAAATGGCAGTAGGTTTTCTTCTAATGTCTGTGTATAATGCTGTGAAGTTTGACGACCACTGGTGAAGGTCAGAGATACTTGTCCATTATAGCAAAAGGCTGCCCAAACCATCACCGAGCCCCCTCCTTGTCTACGACTAAAAAAACGTCGAGGTTCCTTCCGCAAGTCATGCCAACACGATAAACAACCATCTGGACCATCCAGATTCCACTTTTTTTCATCGCTAAATATGACTGACTGCCATTTCTCTCCATATGACATATGCTTTCGAGCCCACATAAGTCTTTGTAACTTATGATGTGGTTTCAGAGCTGGTTTCTTCTGCATTTTGCTATAAACGATTGTTCCTTTTTCCAAAATTCGTCTACGAATCGTATCCTTTGATACAGAGAGTCCCGATGAGCTTTGGACTCCACGTACGCTCATTTGTTGAGTACTTGCTAGTCTTTGTATCAGGCGATCCTCTCGTACATTTGTCACACGTGGCCTCCCAGACCGACATTTTGCTTTATATTTGGAACCACTCGATAAAACTCGATAAATAGATTTTTTTGACCTATTAATAATAGCAGAAATTTCAGAAACGCTCTTCCCTTCACCTTTCAACTGCCAAATCCTTGAAACCTCATTCACTTGAATTTCTTTAGCTCTCGGCATGTCGACTATGAAGCGCAATCGTTTTCAGAACTTAAGTACTCCAAATTTGTGACATCATCGATTCTAAATTTGCATATGCCAGCGAATATTCAAAGAAATTTAGAATAGTGTCTAAACTTTTGCGACAAGCACATTTGAATTTTTATGAAAAAAATTAGTATTATAGCAAATAAAACGACTGTCTTTTGTACATAGCATTTTAAATCAGTTTTTGAATATATTTACAGGTTTTTGTAATTCTGACGTCATAATTCTACATTTTAAAGCTGAATGACGTCATTGTCTAAACTTTTGCGTCATAGTGTACTATAAGTTGAAGAAGCATGTTGTAATTCCATATAACTAGAAAGTTGTAATTAAAAGTGGCACCTTTGGTTCATAAAATAAAATTTTGACAGAATATAGGGGTACAAGGATCGAAAATGATTAAAAATGTGCAATTATATTTACATCTACCATTAACATTGAAAGAATAATTAAGGAAGAAACGCCAGAAATATTGGCACCTTTTGATTCTCGAGTAAAATTTTTGACAGGGAACGAATTTAAATATGTTGTCAAATGACATCTTGTGATTCGGGAAATATTTAACATAATTAATAATTAAAAATAAGAAAGGCATCTTATGATTCATATAAAATTTATTAGCAGAATTGGGGCAATACTAAAAGTTGAGAAAGCTTAAGGTAATTCATATAACATTTACTTGTAATATTAATAACATTAATTTGTAAATATTATTTACTCAATAATATTAATTTCCAATTGAAAATGTCATCTTGTGGTTCGTGAAATAAAATTTTGTCATGAGGTAAAGTAAGGGGAATAAAAATGCGCAGTTATATTTGTGGTGCAATTATATTTTTAACATGAACTCAGGCTAACGAAAAAGACAGGGCTGTTGCGATGTGTTACATGTGTCTCTTCTTTCAGGCCTCTTGAGCTTCGAATGTACAAATTCAGGTACACGAAAAGATCATCACGTGACTCTAGCGGTCTAACGTGAAAGGTAGTGCGGCTGCCTGTCTTTTTTGTTAGCGTCGATGATCCCAGTTCCTCCCTGTATATTATACCTTGTGAACCCGTCTTGAAGTGTGACGTCATTAATGGATAGCTGAATATATCCGGATTGCGTTCAGAACTCATGAATCTGGATAATGAGAGCTTCAATAAACTTTTATTCACTTGGTGACTTATTTATAGGACATCGAAGACATTACGGAGCAGGAGATGGAAGATTTGATGACAGACTTTGATGAAATGAGCATAGAAGAAGTAAGTTGTCGTTCTAAAAATTAAGACTGGTATAGATTGCGTATTTTGCTAATGTGAAATAATCATCTCTTCTATATTGGATGTTTTAGGAGGAAAGGTCATGTTTACAAATAAACACTCCCTTCACACACTACTATCTATTACATTTTTAGCTCACAGGCTATCAAAGTCTGAGACCTAATGTGCCCGCCGGTTCTGTATGTATGTATGTACGTACATAACGCGATAACTCTTGATAGAAATATCCGATTTGCTTCAAATTTTTTTAGGTTCATACTGATAAGGCGCTTCCCCGATTAGTTTTGGGAGTTAATTGGTTAAATATAAAGGGGGGAATGGGGGGATAATCCTCCCTTAACTTAGAAAAACGGGATTTTCATGGAGATTTATCAGATTTTCTTCAAATTTGGTATATCAGTTAATTCTGATAAGGCTCTTCCCTGATTAGATTTGAAGGTTCATTATTTAAGTCTAACGGGGGGGGGGGGGGGCGGGGCTAATACCCACTTAATTTAGCTAAATGGGTTTTGCTATCCGATTTGCTTTAAATTTGGTATACCGATTTATTCTAATAAGGCGCTTGCCTGATTAGATTTGGAAGTTCATTGTTTAAATATAAAGGAGGGAACGGTAGGCTAATAACCCCCCTTAATTTAGATAAATTGGTTGTTCTATCCAATTTGCTTCAAATGTGGTATACCGGTTTATTTCGATAAGGCGCTTCCCGGACGACTTTTGGAGGCTCGTTGGTTAAGTATAAAGAGGGGAAATGGGGGCGGGGTAGCCCCCCTTAATTTATTTTTCGAGGGGCATTATTCTTTGAAATAAGAGTATAATATACAATTAGTGTGAATAGCCTGTGAGTTCAATGCCATTAGTTTAACTGTGCACTTTCTCTTTTTATTGCTTTAGCGATTATTGCAGACATTGTCATGGTTTGGGCAGAGAAATCCAGGCTCTTAGCAACGGGCCTAGCTAGTTCTGGGGTGCCTCCCTTAGGCGGTCAGGCATTGTCATGGCGACGTAGACAAGTACCATAGACGTTTTGCTGAGTAATAGACCCATCAGATCGCAGACCAGCCATATTGCCTAAGTTATTTTGTATAATAGGGTGTCGGCAAAGAATAAAAACATCCAGTAAATAGGATGTCATATTGCCATATCCCCGTGATTTAAGCTTACTCAGACTACACCGTCTAAAATAAATTGCGTGGAAATCTGCTATCCAAACAGCGCTAAAAATTTTAATTCCTTCAATGTGCAACGATGCTGAAATCCTAAGAGTCAATCACAGCGACATCTGCGCAAAATTTTTAAATTTCAATCTAAACATTGTATTACTAGCTGCTTCTGGCGACCAGTTTGGTCTCCCTTAAATGTATGCTAAGGATTGCATCATGTTACTTTCATTCTTAAACTAATTGACTTCCTCAATCCTTCCCCGAGTCCAAAGATTCTTATGGAGAAATCAAGAATTCTTTGCGAACTTGATAACATTTCATGTATTTTTGTTGTTATGAGTACTTCGTCTTTTTTGACAAATACCATTTAATTTCCGTAGCTGTAAAAATGAGTGAAATTTCAAGTGTTTAAACTGAGATTTGTCCACAAATTATCTAAATTAAACCTATTTTACTTAAACATGCTGTTACTTCAATGCTATTTTTTAGTATTAATAAATTTATTTAAATTTTGAAAATCCTGCATTTATAAAAACATTTTCACTACTTAATAACTAAATAATGAATATATATACTTTTGCTTTTATAGATTTGATTTCTGAGTTCATAGTAACGTAACTAAGAAAAATAGCAAAATAAAACCCTCGTGAATGCAAGCCGTTAACAAACTACGTTAGCGCCACCAATTTACCTACTATGACGTCATAAGAATATTGTCCATTCATTGTTGGAGAATCTGCTTTGCGAATGATTACCACCATGGTCTAATATTTTCTACTGTTTATGATGAATGAATCTCTTGTGTTTGTTTACTTTATGAAGTAAAATGGAAAGATGTCAACTTAATTTCAATTGAAATTATCTTGGAATATATATTTATTTGAATGTAAATTAGGCACAATACTTTGATATCATAGCTGCCAACCTTTACGCTTTTTTCCTACCGCTAAAATTTTCTTGTAAGTATGGTACAGATGTCATATTCGCCCCATATTGGCGCGATTTTTTTCGGTTGCCAATTTGGCGAAAACATCAACAGCATAAACAACATAATCCGGGTTACCACATCAAGCAAAATAACGACACTTTGGCGCAAGTTAAGTACCCTTTGCCTATATGATTTGGCGTCAGAAAAAAATCGCGCCAATATGGGGCGAATATGACATCTGTTCCGTAAGTATTGCCTTATTTAAAGGTCGAAGTCTCACGATTAAACAAGGCGAAAATCTCTTCTAAATTTTAGTGGTAGCAAAAAAGCGTAAAGTTTGGCAGCTATGTGATATTGAAATGAAATATTTTAGTTTATGTTGTTATTATTATTACGATTAATAATTTAAGTACTTTTCCATTACAGGGGCCTTGGCATTTTTTTTTCAAAGCTTGGCGCAATTCGGGCTTCAGAACGTGAAATACGTCGATAAAATATATAAATAACTATGAAAACAAACCTGGTGAACTTTTATTTTTATTTATATGTATTTATTTGCATATAAACATTTTATTTACACATATTATACAATATTTGTTTACATAGAAATTACTTCTGTTTCTATATAAAAGTAGATTATTGGCTTCCTTAGATTAAATAAATTGTATACATATGGAAAAAATTGCTTATGTATATGAAATAGGATATAGATTGCCGGAAAATACGATGCCAATTTTTTTTTCTCGCCAAGAACCTATGCTGGAAAAATATGTATTTATTTATTGTATTTTAAATGAAGTAAATGAAATATGTGTATTTTAAGTGAAAGATTTATTTTAAATGAAATGAGTGATAGGTTTATATTTTTAATGAAATGATGGCGATGGAACAATATTTGGGGATTTATCATTTGCGCCCGGCTAATATAAAAGTACCGAAATGTTCGTTTGGCATATGAAAAGTGAAGCGGTCAACCCGGAACTATTGATGACAGTCACATGACTTAGGCTATTATTATAGATTGCAGCGGCTAGACTAGCAATCGTCTTGCAACTTATCTTGCAGATGTCGCTGCACTCGACTCTTCGGATTTCAGCATTATTGGACATATTAATGGATTCAATATTTTAGCACCTTTTTTAAGTATTACTGGGATATCCGATTTCCACACTATTTATTCTAGATGCTATACTCAGCACAACACCCCCTCCAACCGATTTAATGAGTTCCAGAAACTCATATTATGTTCACACCGCGATATTTAAGTTAACTTAAAACCCCTCCCCCCAACTCACTCAATGAGCTCAACAAACTTACTTAAGTTAATAGAGACAATCTATGTCTAGATACAGTCACTACCACTCTCTCTGATTGCATGTGACGTTTCGTTTCAATGGATTGGCTATTGAGGTCCGTTTTAAGTTATGCAGATGCCCTTGCCTACGCTTCTGATTTATTCAGATTTCAGACACAGTGAGGGTTAGGTGAGTGAGCTAGATGAATTTTGCTGCGTGAACAAGCATTTCTAATTCCGGGTATATCACGTCCAAAATTTAAGCTAAGTTAACTTAAATATCCGGTGTGAACATAGTATTAACTCAGATGAGTTTTGCAGTTTGTTAGGTGATAGCAGTTTAAAAATATTTTACCCATTTAACTAGTTAATTAATATCAATTATTCAAATTTTAATATTTAACTTTAACCTAATTATTACTAGGACTTCCCTCAGAGGGATTAGTCTGAGCGATATTACTGAGAACATAGATTTAATAATAACATGTGGAAGCAAAGAAAATGATATGTTTTCTTTAATTGTCCATATACTGCGATAAACTGAAATGATGAAAATAAACGAATCGTAGAATTACAAAATCTTATATATAAATTCGTATACGCTGTTTAAAAAAAAAAATATGGGAAATCAAACCATTCAAGACAGCCATGCATGGATATAAAATTGAAAGTACGCATTATATTAAAAGTAAAATAGAAAATGAAACACTAAATTACTTATATCGGAATTTTAACTGTATTAAATGATGTCAAGAGCATAATCAGACGCTCCGCACCAATTTGAGTAACTTTAAATGACAAATATATGATGTTTAAAAAGAATGGACTATACTTTATATGGTGTGTGCTCCCCCGGAATAGTTAATATTGTACAATATCTGTTTTCCACAGATGCAATGAGGTTGTCGATAACATTTAAGAAATTCTCTCCTCAAAATCTAATATAGTTTCAAAGTACCGAATACATCAACAGTGGCATGCAATGCTTCTTTAGAGTGTGTTTTAGATATGCTCGATCGGATTTAAATGATGAGTGTATGCTGGCCACTACATACGCTGTATTGTTTTGTTTTCAAACATATTCTGCACAAGTAGAGCTGTATTTAGCATGTATTAAATAAAAGAAATCGGCAATGATTACAACATAAAGTATGACACAAGATCTGAATATATCATCTGCATAACTTTTGAGCTGTCAAAGTGTCATTTGAAGTAATTTACAAATCCATACATATTTATTCAGGAAATCATGCAAGCTAACATACGCCAATATGATCCTGATTATAAAATTTCACCAGAATAAGTTAATATATAAAAAAGCTACTAATGATAATTGAGAATATGACCTTATGATAAAAAGTTTAGAAAAATGAATCGGATAAAAAATTCATATCACATTTAAAACGGCACTTCCCTCTGTTAGTGGCCTTGGCGAGAGAGAGAAAAGCCTAGAGAAGGAACACTTTAACACGTACTTTCGGGCAACCTACTCACTGTTTCATACAGGTCTTTATTTAATATTTACACAATTTATTTAATGCTAGGTGAGTATCTATCTGTTTTGTTGCATTTAAATTGCATGTTTTGCGGAGGAAATGCAGCATTATGAAATATTAAATGTTGCTGTACCTAATAATTCCAAATTAATGGTAACTGAGATCGCTTTCCGTTAATTTCATCTTTTTAAATTTTAAATGTTTTAGAAACCATTCATAGAGACAATTGTATATTTTAAAACTAACCCGAAGAAAAATTTCAAGATTTTGGGCTCAGCAGTAACACAGAAATAGAAAATTTTTGAAACTTTTTTGTTTTTGCACTGTTTTATATAGCGACATTTTTAGAAATTGTTCTATTGCGAGAATTTACGTCATGATAAATACAGCCATGTCAATTTTCATGTTTATATTCCTAACAATTCCATGTACTTCGTTACTTAGATCATCTTTAGATCTTTTCCGCTTTGTTTAGTCTTTCTATTTTTTAGAATTCGTTCTACAACGAGCATTTGCATCTTATTAATTACTACCATGCCAAAGTTCTAGTTTCTAACCGCAACAGTATCCCAAAAATTTCAGTATTCCCAATAAATCATAGTTTAGAACCTTTCTAGAAATTTTTAGGTTTATCCGTCAAATTGAACCTTTTAGAGAGCGTTCATTACGAGCATTTACATCTTAAAAGTAACTACCGCACCAAATTTAAAGTTTCTAACCCAATCAATATCACAGAAATCGCAATTTTAGAACTTTTTTGCTCCTGCAGCGATGTAGTTTCTTGCACTGCCATAAAATAGTCTTTTTTTCGGAGCAGAGATGGCCACCAACATTTTTTTTAAGTTGGCTATGTAGTTTCAGAGATAACACCTCACAAACGTACAAGCATTAATAATATTATATACTTTATAATATTATAACGCTTTATAATATTAGCATTAGATGTACATATACAAAAGCCATTTATCTGTTACAAACTAAAGTGCCGGCGTTGCCCAGAATTTGAAGGATGTTTGTTCTGAAAAATCAATTTCAAAATTTAACATACAACACAAAACAAACATTAAAAAAAGCAGTCGAAATGTTGTATGAATGAATCATATGAAAACGCTACATAAAAGTGTATAAATGTATATAACAGACGCAAAAGAATACAGCTATAAATGAACTTATTTCAATTTATAATTGGAGCAATAATGTTAAAATAGGCCAATATTTCCCTAATCGGGTTTTTATTATGCTTCAATACATTTTTCACACTCATATGACGTTATACTATATCCACAACGTCCTTTATATTTCCAATGTGACGTAATATTTTCCTCTTTCACGTGGAAACCTTGAAATAGAAAAATTGTGAAGTTATATTCACTTTCATTTAAATTCGTCAAACCATTTATTTCATTTTCATATTTCACGTGAATATCTTGCAATAGAAAAGTTATGACGTAATATTCACCTTTTTTAAAAATTCGTCAAACTGTTTATTTCATTTTCATTTTTCACGTGGAAATCTTGCAGTAGAAAAATAATTGTTGTAGTAATAATTTTATTGTGTTTTTTAATTGTTGGCAACTGCTATAACGAAAAATGTTTAAATTTGATAAGAAATTGCTGTTAAATTGGTGGTTTTTTATTAATTAAAAATTAACTATAAATTATTTCGATTCCGGATTACTTTAGTTGCCTCGGCCATGTTTTAATGCACATGTACGTATCTTTTCACAATTTTGGCTTTCAAATTGTGGATTTTTATAGAATTACAAACAGACAGATAGACAAGTTTTCATTTTTATATATCTCTCTATTCTAAAAAAAGTAACTAACGCTGTCACTGCCGCCGCCGCCGGTTTTGAATTTTTTGTGAGCGGAGGTCTTTCTTCGTTAATATTAAGAAAACTATTGCATACAAAAAATATGAAAATCGGTGGTATTATAGCGAAATGTTTGATCAACACGCTAATGCATACAGTTTTCAAATCGAAGAATTATTTTAAGAGATATTTAATGCTAAAGTTGGACAAAATCGTTCCATTAAAAAAAAAGTTATAGGAGCAAAAGCTATACATGTGAATTTAATCATTTTTAGAACATTTTATTCAATAGAAAATCCCGGTGTGCAGATTTCATTAATTTTTTTTAATTTGACTCATTTTTGAGGTTTTATTTCTATTTTAAATTCAAATATTCAGCATCTTGACTGATATTTTTTACATATTTTAGAAAATGGTATTAATTTAAACTGTTGCCAACTGTATAAACAGCGCAAACAATAATGCTTTCTTCAAATAAAAAAAAAATATATTTACACGTTACTATTATAAACAGAAAAAAACCTTCAAATTAGAATTAAATAATTAGGTATAAAAAGCAGGCACTTATTGGAAATTACGCCATTAAAACTATATTTACATGTGAATTTTGAAAGAGAAAGGATATTGTAAAATAAATTCATTAACATATGTTAGAAGTCTGAAACAGAAGAAATTGCGTCACATTACACTTATTATGCAAAATGAACAAAAAATATTATTGCAAAACAGTTTAAATTTAAAAATTGCGCGAGACAAAATATTAGAGGTTAAATATTAGATTTGTTCAAAATTTTATTATTCGTCGTTTGATGTGAGGTGTTCAGCTATAAGTATGCAAAATTTCATGTCTCCAACTTAATTAGGGGCTGAGTTAGAAAAATTGTTTAAAATACACAAGTTAGAGCCCAGAGGGTTAAATATTAGACTTTTTCAAAATTTTATTATTTGTCGTTTGATGTGAGGTGTTCAGCTATAAGTATGCAAAATGTCATGTCTCCAACTTAATTAGGGGCTGAGTTAGAAAAATTGCTTAAAATACAGAAGTTAGAGACCGGAGGGTTAAATATGACTTTTTCAAAATTTTATGATGTATAGTGTTATCGCAAGTGTTCAGCTATAAGTATGCAAACTTTCATGTCTCCAACTTAATTAGGGGCTGAGTTAGAAAAATTGCTTTAAATACACAAGTTAGAGCGCAGAGGGTTAAATATTAAACCTTTTTCAAAATTTTATTATTTGTCGTTTGATGTGAGATGTTCAGCTATAAGTATGCAAAATTTCATGTCTCCAACTTAATTAAATTAGGGGCTCAGTTAGAAAAATTGCTTAAAATACACGAGTTAGAGCCCAGAGGGTTAAATATTAGACTTTTTAAAAATTTTATTATTTGCCGTTTAATGTGTGGTGTTCAGCTATAAGTATGCAAATTTTCAAGTCTCCGACATGAATAGTTTCTGAGAACGGGCTCTGTGACAGACGGACAGACAGACAGACAAAGGAGTGAGACAGGTAGGGTTTCGTTAGATGAACAGAACTCTAAAAACATGCTGCGGATGACTGTAACAACATCCTAAAATTACATTACCATCAGCGATCTACCAATCCCGAATTTAGTTTATATTCATTTCATATATTCTTATTCTTTTGTGTGACTCTGTAAAATAACTATCAATATTATATACAGTAAAACCTCTGAATAGCGGACACCCCGAGAATGCAGAATTTGTCCTCTATTTAGAGGTGACCGCTACTGAGAGTAAAACATGTACAGTTATTTAAGAGTTGGTAATCGAAAAAATGTCCGCTAAATAGAGGTATCCGCTAATCAGGTGTGTCCGCTATGGATGTTTTATCAGTAAAACCTCTGAATAGCGAACACCTCGGGAGGGCAGAATTTGTCCTCTATTTGGAGGTGTCCGCTACTGAGAGTAAAAAATGTACAGTTATTTAATGGTTGGTAATCGAAAAAATGCCCCCTAAATAGAGATGTTCACTAATCGGGTGTGTCCGTTATGGAGGTTTTACTGCATAATAATATCATCCTTTAAAAGAAAATTGCATGCTGTATGATAGACAGACAGACATCCAGAGAAAGATAACCTCCCGGAGCAATAAACACTCATGTCTTTTGTTATAATCATCCACAATTGTCTGTCATACAACAGGCCAGATTTTATACAACAGGCTAAAAACGGTCACCGTGGTACGGAGTACTGTATTATTATTTGTTTGCCCACCAAAACTGGTTGCCACGGGTTGTTGCAAGGTTTGTGATCACGTGGTTGAAACTGATCTATTCAATATTAATGCGTTCGTATTTTTTTTTATTTGCTCCATGTGTTCAAACCAGTTGTCTACGAAAACATCAACCGGTGAAAGTGACGCACACCAAATTTCTGTGACGTATGCAGATAAATTGTGCTTTTTTATCAGTTTTTTCTATATAATTTTTAAACGGTTTGGAACTTATTTTTCATAGTAGGTGCATTCAGTAGGCGACCCTCATAGGTACCTTCTGGTGCAATCAGAAACGAAATCCGACAAATATTTTTTGTGTTATGCTTGACGAAAGGTTTTTATTAGGCTTTTTTTTTAGTAGGACATGGCGTTAATATCCATCGTAGTAGTAATGTATCCGGACAGTAATATTTCGCTGAGTATTAGCCTTCGCTTCGCTCAGACAATTATTAACCACAAAAACGATAGTCCGCAAAATTATATCCTCTTCACAAAATAACAAAAATTTGATCTGTTAATTTATCCAATAAAAAATATATCTTTCCTTAATTATTTCTTTTTGGACAATTTTAATGAAATTCTCTTACTTCTATGAAAAATTTTGATAATTTTCACGCAAAAATAAAGTATTTAAAAGTAAAAGTACAAAGGGTACTAGGAAAGTTTTGCAATATGAAGAAACAAACAGTCGCAGGTGGCTGCTTGTGGTTGCGTGTTGACATAGGTTCATACTTATGCACCTGCATGTAACCACAAGTCTGTAGGCTCACTTATTCATTAGCTGTGATCGTGTGAAGTTCTTCCAGTGGTGTCCTGGGCACGAAGTGAGATAAGAGCAGTTTTGCGATTTAACTTCGCGCGTGGTTTAAACATAAACCAATGCTTAGAAGAAATGACTCTTGCACTTGGTGATGATTGTTCACATCGTATGACTATACGCAGATGGTACAGAGAATTCCAAAGTGGAAATTTCTCTTTGGAGAACGCTGAAAGAGGGGGAAGGCCTCGAACGTCAATTACGGAGGAAAACATTACTGCTGTGAGGAAAATGGTTGAAGAAGACAGACGAATAACTTACAAGCATGTAGAGGATACCTTGGGCCTAAATGCACCTGAAATTCATTCAATTATGCATGATCATTTGCACATCAAGAAACTGTGTTGTCTCTGGGTGCCACATAGACTGACTGAGGAGCAGATGACACGAAATGTGACTTGGTGCTGGGAGATGCTAAAAATGTTTGATAAAGGATAATCTCGGTATCTGAACAGCATCGTGACAGGTGACAAATCCTGGATATACCATTAAAATGGGCCGACTAAGTCTCAAAACAAAATTTGGGTCTTTGATGATGAGGACACACAGCTAGCTGTCAGAAAATCTCGATCTGTCAAAAAGAAAATGATAGCTGTATTTTTCAAATCGAGTGGGATTTTTGAGTGTATCGTTTTGGACGCACAGAAGACAGTTACTGCTAAGTGGTACAATGAACAGTGCCTACCTAAAGTCATAGAATCTAAGAAGAACCTGTGACCAAAGTCAAGAATGAACAAATGGTTCCTCCATCAGGACAAAACTCCGGCTCACCGGACCAAAGCCTGCACTGAATATTTGGCCACTACAGGACTGAAACTTCTTGAACACCCTCCTTACAGTCCAGATCTTGCCCCCAGTGACTTCATACTGTCCCCACATTTGAAACTGAAGCAGAAAGGGATTCGGTTTTCCAGTGATGAGGCACTTCTGAGGGCTTGGGACAATGAGAGTTCCTTATTCCCAAGTGAAACTTGGCAGAGCTGGTTTAAGGACTGGTTTCGGCGTTTGGGGAACTGTATTCCTTGTAACGGAAATTACTTTGAAAAAGTTTGACAAATAAATCCGTATTGCAAAACTTTCCTAGTACCCTTTGTATAATTTTCTTTCATTTTATTCCATTTACAAAGCACGTCATCGCGCCTTTAGGACATCTTAATATTCCGTCCGAAACAAGTTTCGACGTACTTCGGATGCCATGTTGTATGTTTTCGGCAAAAGAATTTACCACCCACACTGTATCAGGGGTTAATAAATCCATTAGAATTCTTCTGAACCTCCATCTTTGCCAGTCTCCAGCGAAACATCGTTCACGATGTGCATTCGGCTAATTTCTTTGCAACACGCAAGCAAAGATTGCGCAGTTGTTTATCGCGAGTCGAACTCTGTTTACTTCATCCAGTGGCACCCGTTCGCTACAGTCAATAGGATCGCTCACCTCCCTTTTTGAAGGCAGTTTTTTTAGACTGAAGTTAGCGTCACGCTCTTTCTCTTGGCGTTGGGACTTGTGGAAGAAGGATGTGCGAGTCTGCCGGAGTACTGTGTTTGATACAAGTACTTCGGTAGATTCGCTATTTTACAGCTTCGGTTTAATTAATATATATATCTTCGTAATATAATAATTATTAAATTGTGTCGTCATCTAAAAATTGCTAAAAAATTATAAAAATTTGGTGAAAAATTGTGTGTGATATGGTCATCTAAGCTGAAAGTGGCAAGTTCATCTTGAAAATTACTCATGATGCAGGCGTCGTCGTATAGATTTTTCTTCAGAAATCCCCGAAGGGAATTTGGAGATACCGAATCTATTAAGTCTGTATTAATGGTCTGAATACGATCATGGGTAGTTTATAGAAATCTCATCTTTGGTAAGAAGTATATTTTAAGCTTTTAAGTGTTTTCTTCTCCAATGATCCTTCGTGTGCCAGAATTACCGAACCAAGTTTAATAATAAAGATAAAACTCTTCATATGCTTCATTTTTTTTTTTCATTTCATCAGCTCTTTATGATGAAATAATATTACTCTCATTACTTTAAGATGGCACTATGGGAAAAATATCCTTTGCCAGGAAGATACATTGAGAACTTATCTTTACATGTAAGATTTGAAACTCTTGATAAGCCTTGGACTTTGTCTTGATGAATTCAGATGAACCTATATTACTTAACGATTTTATTATGTAGTTTCAATTACTTCATTACTAGTAATTTTTCTTTTAAAACATCAAATGTTGAATGATAAGTATCAACTGAGATTGATGTCCTATTATGTTGTAAAATTCAATATTTTATTTTCATACACTTTGCTATTATAACCACTTTTAACATCAATATAAGTTTGTTTAGAAGGTACTGCGCAGACTACCTCATTTTAATATATGTGCTTCATTTCTTAACTAGCAGACCCGCCCTGCGTTGCCCGGAGTCCGTAAATAATAACCTTAAACAAAACTCAATTTTGTATGATTTTAGTACATCTTTTGAAATTCTTTTAAATGAACCTAATTTCGGGATCCCCCATTGCCTTCCACAGCGTCTAGTGTGTTCCTAACAAACTTCTTTCCGAACGAACCTGTAACCTGGGTTCCCGCTACCTAAGGCAGTATGTACCGGAAGTGCTTCGCACGTGCGGAAGACAATCGAAAACCAAGTTTTGTGAGCCAAACCTCGTAGTAATCAAGTCCATAGAATAATAAAAAAAATAATGCATCATTAATGTTAGAAAATGTTGGTAACTGAAGTCTAAGATAAAATTTCATAATACAGAAAGTAGCTGAATTGTAATCTAAGTTGAATGATAGAACCAAATCCCATTGCAATTGGGTCCTTTGAATCTGAGGAAAGAATGCGCCTCCAAACGGTGGAAGATGCCCCCTCCCCTTGTAATTTTCATGAATTACTTTTAACATTAACACAATATTTAATAAACGGATGAAATCCTTTATCTAAAGTTACCTTTAAGGTAACGCGATTTTTAATTTACGGCTGTAGTGAGTAAACGCAAGTTGATGCTGAAAAAGGAGATTAATGTTTGGAAAAAGTGGTAGCTGATAAGTATAAAAAAAGACCGAATCCTGGGGGCTAGGGTCTTAACTGGAATGTAGATGGGTATAGGAAAATTTTTTAGTAAAGTAGTTGGAGGACGTTGAAACTATGTTAAAGAAAATTGTAATAGTATCGGATAATTTTTAAAGAAGCTGCAACAAAGGCCCCAAGAAGATTAATATTCAAAATTGGTAATAGCTGAAGTCTGAGAAATTTTTTTTGCCATTCACCTAGTAGTAGTAGGACTTAAGATGTTGTTTAAAAAAAGCTAGTGAATAGGACAGTTTTATCGGGACCTATAACAAAGGGCCCAAAGAGGGCCAACTTATAGTAAAGAGCAGGGCTCCAACATGAAAACATATTAGAAGGTCTAAGTTCTTAGCACTTTAGATCTTCAATTAGTAAAAAATAAGCATAGTATATGAATTACCTGCACTACCCCCTACATACTAAATGCCTCTCGCATTCACTGTTTTCCCCATATAAGAACTGGAAGTCAGCTTAGCCCCAAAATGCTCTGCCATCTATCGGTGACAATTGACATGATTTTTAAAACCTATAGATAAATAACGTAAACAAAAGTTGTTTTGAGAATATTTAAATAGAAAATTTTAAAATAAATTAGCTTAAAAAGCAAAATTTGTTAAAAAATTTTTATTTATTCGTAGAATTTCCCTTTTTTTCTTTCTCTTTTCGTATTTATTTTAATTGTTGTATTAAATGACATTTTTTCTATAAAATATTTGAAAAGAGAAATTATTTCATAATTTCTCTTCAATTTCAAATGATGAATGATAAAATAACGCACATAATTTATTTTATTATATGAATTTTAAATTATATGTTCTTTTTAAAAATTAATTATAATATATAAATTAATAGCACTTACATTTACTTGTAAATAGATTTCCATCAAAAATAAAATAAACAAGGTTTATGAAGTGAAAATATTTATTAAAACTATAAAATGGTACATGAATTTTAATCAATGGATCAAAAACTATGAGCAAGTTTAAAAAGGTTATTGCAAAACATAAAAGTATTTGATTAAATTAAATTTTACTAAATAGTAAGACATGTATTTCTTTCAGGCAAAATATTAATAATAAACAAAGTTAATGTGGGGTGAATGTGTCAGTGAAGAACAATCTTAAGGAATTGCTTTAAAAATAATTTTTAATTAATAATTATAATTATTATATTCCTGTTTTTTTGACATTATATTAATCTATCAACAATATTTAACTAACTTCATAATTGTACTTCCCATTGTGAATTAAAATTTAATTCTAATAACATAATTACTTGACACTCCAGTACTAGTACCATACAGTTGCCTCAATAAATAGATTGCAATATTTTTCTGAACTTCCCTATTTAATATTTTCTATCTAAAATAATTAAATCATTGATATTGTGATGATAATACTATAAATATTAATTACCTTTATCATAATAATGAAACTAGCAAGTCTTTTTTTTTAAGTGTTTAAAAAACATTTAACTCACAGTTTCATTTCTTTTATATTTGAATTATTAATTATTATAAGTAATCATCAAGTACTTTCAGGAAATTTAAATAGTTGGAAATATGATTCTGTTCAATGATGCTCCAAGACACTTTTTTTTCATCTTTTTGACTACCCCACCCCCCACCCCCACCCCAACACACACACACACACACACACACCAGGGCCGAAACTAGCCTTTTTTGCACCCGGGGCAAACATGGTTTTGGCGCACCTCCCCCCCCCCCTCCCTCTTCCACAAAGTATATTTACAAAGAGAATTTTACTAATTTTATAATAGACGACTTATTTCAAAATTTAAAATATGTAATACTGAACTACGTAATCTACAGTGGCGGATCCGAGGGGGAGGTCCCTCTAAACACCAGCAAAAATATTCTAAAGATTATTTTTAAAATGAAATATACAGTAGAGTCCTGATTATCCGAGTCCTGCCTAACCGAGTTTCCGCTTTCACCGAGTTATTTTATTCTGATGGACTGATGGCTTCCATTATTATAAAACAGCCATTATAAATGAAGTGTTAGGTGAAGATGAAAGAGCAGTCGTAAAAAGTTAGAGCTCTGATTTTCTGGTCAGAATGGGAAAAATATGGGCAAAATTTTTTTTGAAAAAAAAAATTATGGGCATTTTTTTTTCGAGAACTCTGATTTTCTGGTCAGAATGGGGAAAAAATGGGCATAATTTTTTTTGCCATTTTTGTTCCCATTCTAACCAGAAAATGAGAGTTCTAACTTTTTACGACTGCTCTTTCATCTTCACCTAACACTTCATTTATAATCGCTGTTCCATAATAATGGAAGCCACCAGTTCGTCAGAATAAAATGATCCATTCTAAAGGTAAAATCCTTCGTTTGGCGCCCCTTCATTCTGGCGCCTGGGGCACATGCCCCCTCTGCCCCCCCCCCCTAGTTTCGGCCCTGCCACATACACACGCACGTTGCCTGAATAAATTGATTACAGTGTTTTTCTGAAATTCCCTATTTAATATTTTCTATCTAAAATAATTAAATTATTGATATTGTGATAATAATATTATAAATATTAGTGACATTTATTGTAATAATGAAATTAGCAAGTCTTCGGGTCAGGACCTCAAACGTCAATTCTGCAGCTTTTTTTTCTTTCTCCCTGTCTCTCTTTCTCTCTTTTTTTTTTTTTTTTTGGCAGTGTTTAAAACAATCAGCTCACAGTTTCATTTTTATTTGCATTATTAATTATTATGAGTAATAGATCAAGTACTTTCAAGAAATTTAATAAGTTGGAAATACGATTCTGTGCACTGATGTTCCAAGACACTTTTTTCATCTTTTTTACTATTCCCCCCCCCCCCCCCCCGATACACACACATGTTGCCTCAATAAATTGATAATAGTATTTTTTTTAATTCCCTATTTTATATTTTCTATATAAAATAATTAATTTATTGATATTGTGATAATAATACTATATATATTAATTACATTTATTATGATAATGAAACTAGCAAGTCTTCCGGTCAAGGCCTCAAAACGTCAATTCTGCAGTTTTTTTTTTTTTTAAACATTTAATTTAGTTTCATTTTTTTTATATTTGTATTATTAATTATTACAAGTAATAATCAAGTACTTTCAGGAATGAAATTATTGATATATTTCAATTACATAATATTTATATTGCTTCAAAACACAATGCTATGAATACATATTTATTTTGATCACATTACTAATTCGTATTCGATTTCATCGTGTATCATTTATTATTATTATTATTATAATTTTGCTGGAAGAAATTTAAATAATTTTGAATGTTATTGTATTTTCATTTTCATACAGAAAAGGCTTAGCATAATTATCTGATAAAAAGAAATACTTTGATCTATCATTTTTATTATTAATAATAACAATATTATTTCAGATTCTTTCAGATTAAGGTACTCTTTTCCTTTTAAGGCATTGTAAATTAATAAAAATACATCTTATTAATAGCAACTGTACATTAATTTAATTTATTATTATTCAACGGAATGTTATTAGAAACATGCAAATAATAGTAGTAAAAATATCTATTTGTATTTTTAAAAATACAATGAAAAAAAGTTAAAAAGACTCGTTGACTGTCTTCTACAGGAATGGTGAAAAGAAATATTTTCCTTTATTTTGCTGGATGAACAGCAGTAAGGCACACAGCAATATGGCCATTTATAGAGAATATATTAACTTCATTAAAAGTAAACATTTTGTTTAAAAAAATCACAAATTACTGCAAAAAATAAAAAAAATAATAGCTTTCAAAGGCAGGTCTATGAGGCGATCCATGTAAATACAGCAATAACATACCCCAAACAGTAGCGCCATCTATCAAACTTGCTGACTTCCATTTTTGAGTCAAATGCGAGAGGCATGTAGTATGTAGGGGGTAGTGATTACCTGCAATTAATATGCATTAGAAAAGAATTTTAAAGAAATGCGCAAAAAATGAGGGGAAATGCTTAAAACAGGGCGTGTTGGTCCGGGGAGAAGACTGCAAGACTCAATTTTAAAATTTTGCGTTGAGAATGCCAGAAAATTAGGTGGTAAAAAATGCATCCCACATAAAAAGTTCAAGGATCGGGCCCAATGGACTCTAGGGTGCCCCAGGATTTTAACTGGAATAAAGAAACGGAAGAATAACTAAATGGAAAAAGGGTTCCAAAAATGAAGATCGGATTAAGAGGAGGCAATTTAGAATATTTTAAAGAAATGCGTAAAAAATTGAGTAAATGCTTAAAAATGGGCCCTAAGGCCCCCAATGAAAATATGAGGGTATTAATCTAGGGAGAAGAGTGCAAGACACAATTTTAAAACTATGCACTGAGAAGGTGAAAAAACTAAGGAGTGAAAAATGCATAACACACCAAGGGGCTCCGGATTGGGCCCTACGGGACCCTAGGGTACCCCAGGATTTTAACTGGAATATAGAAACTGGAGAATAACGGAAAAAAGGATTCCAAAAATGAAGATTGGATTAAGAGGGAGCAATTTATTAACAATTTATGGTGCAAAAACTTCAAGGGGACCTGTATCGGGCCCCAAGAGGCCAGAGACTTAAGTGGCATGTAGTTGGGTATAAAGATACTTTTTAGTAGTTTTTAAAGTAATCATAGGACGTTAGAACTATGTTAAAGAAAATTGCAAGCCATTCGGATCACTTTTAAAGACGCTGCACTAAGGGCCCCAAGAAGGCGATTAATATTCAAAATTGGTAGTAGATAAAATCTAAAATTTTTTTTTTTTTTTTTGTCGTTCATGTAGTAGCTGGAGAACCTAAAAAAATGTTAGAAAAAAAAAGCTAGTGAATCGAACTATTTTAAGGGAGTTATAATATGGGACCCAAAAGGGACCAACTAATAGTTGAGAGCAAGGCCTTAACATGAAAACATGTTAAAACGTTTTAGTACTTAGAGTTTTGTGTCTTCGATTAGTCAAAATTAAGATATGAATTAATCATTCGAATATAATTTTCAAGAAATGCGCAAAAAATTGTGGAAATGCTTAAAAAGGGGCCCTAGGGCCCCAATAAAGTATGTGGGTGTTGGTCTAGGGAGGTGAGTCCAACTGAGTAGGGAAATTCAAATATGTTGTCTAATGTAATTATAAAATTTTCTTATTTTATTGGCCAGTCTTGACTGTGTTGAAGGCATGTTGCAAACTCAGATGAAAATAAATTTTTATGAGAAAATAAGCATCCGTGCTCCATTTATTGGTTTTGTTCTAAAGCAAAAAACTTTCAACTCAATAGAAGTAAAGTCAAAATGTTGAAAAATCAAACGGTTTATAGACCAAGAGACTGCACAGACCATCACCTCATCGAGTTGGCGGTTGAAATTTCAGGATTAGACGGAACTCGATTCGCATATTAAAATACAACTGGTCTGCCAAGTCATATCTTGGTGGAAACTGCCTGCAGCCCCGAATTTAATGGTTGATCGGTAGGTTTATTATTGTGTTTTCCTGCACCCAAAGGTATGAAAATATGGAGAACTGGGAGCAGGAAAACACAATGGTAAACCTTCCGGTCAATCCCTAAAATCAGGTTTGCAGGGGTTTTCCAGCGAGGAAAACACAAAGACTTCCACCAAGATTTGTCAGACCAGTTGTACTTTAATATGCGAATTGAGTTTAAACTAATCCTGTAATTTAAGCTGCCAATTCGATGAGATGATGATTTGTGCAGCAGCCTCCTGGTCTACCAGTTTTTAGGAGGAAAATAATAGAGGCAGACATATGTGTAACTCAGGTCTGAAGGGATTATAACACGATGTTGATCTGTTGCAGGCACCTGATGTAGAAAAGACAGTGTCCTTCGCAGAGGCAGAAAAAGAGGAAGACCTATCTGAGCTGTTGGCCGTCTATCCAGAATTCTCGATTTACAAGGAACCCATTTTCAGGGAGATGGACGAGGCGAAAGTAAATAAACAGCAACCTTCTTTCATCAATAGATTTAAAATACAAATACATATGTATGTAATTTCGAAAGGAAAAGAGTTATTTCAAAATGGTGAGAAAAATACTGGAGCTATCTGCGCGCTCTATGGCCTAGTCAAAAGGGCTTGACGGGGTATAGACCGGGAGCCGGCAGCACAACGGATGAAATTCTAGGATTAGTTAAATCTCGATTCGCATATTAAAACGCAATCGGTCAGCCAAATCCTATCTTGGTGGAAAACACCCGAAAACCCGATTTTAGAGGCTGACTCGTAGGTTTACCATTGTGTTTTCCTGCTCCCAGTCCTCCATGTTTTCATACCTTTGGGTGCAGATAAACCTACGCGTCAGCCGCTAAAATCGGGTTTTCGGGTGTTTTCCACCAAGATAGGACTTGGCAAACCGATTGCGTTTTAATATGCGAATCCAGAATTAACTAATCCTAGAACTTCATCCGTGAACCCGATGAGGTGATTATCTGTGCTGCCGGCTCCCAGTCTAGTAGAGAATTATATAAATTTTACACTCTGACACCTTCATTTTTTTTGTGGAATTAATTTAAACCCAATAACCCAATGATGCATTAACCAAGTGCAAACAAAAACTCCGATTATGGAAATGATAATTGCTTCTTCCGTTATATGAGTTGTAAATTTCCAAGAGATCATAAATGTCCGGGCCAGAATTCGAACCAGGTATCTGTTGGCTGAAGCCGCCAATACTCCGCCAACTGAGCCATCCCGGTTCAGTCTGGAGGACCTAATTCACCCAGCTAATCTTAAGGGAAAGAGGGACCTTCAAATTCATTTTTTAATTTTTTAATGTCCCTTAAAATACTATTCAAGGGCTCACTATATACATTATCGCACATGAAATTAAAAAAAAAATTGTGGTATAAAATTAAGGAATTTAATATTTTAAGCGCTAGGAAGAACCTTGCAAAATGCGCCATGCGCATTCCATATCAATTAAAGCCCTCAATATTTTTTATAGCATTTTGTCATTATTTATGTCATAAAACTGTGTATCTTTTTTTAAACTAAATATAATTGGGGAAATCAAAGGTAGTGAATTGCAGAAATAGGATGCAAAAAGGCTGAAATTTTCATAAAATTGAGAAGAAAAAAAATTTCGTACCTTTCTATTCAAATATATAAAATTCGATGCACAGTTTTATTTGTATACTAGCAGACCCTTCCGGCGTTGCCTGGTTTTTGTAAATAATAACCTTAAACAAAACTCAAGTTTGTATGATTTTATATCTTTTTGAAAATCTTTTAAATGAATCTACTTTTGGGGCCCATTGCATTCCACAGCGTCTAGTGTGTTCCTGACAAACGTCTTTCCGAACGAACTTGGGACCTGGGTCCACGCTACCTAAAGCAACGCTCATCGGATGTACTCCGCACGTGCCGGAGACAATCAAAAGCGAAGTTGAGTGAGCCAACCCTCGTAGTAATAAAGTACATCGAACCCAATAAAAGAATGCACCATTAATGTTCGAAAATATTGGTAACTAAAGTCTAAGATAAAAATTTTTAATGCAGAAAGTAGCCGAATTGTCATCTAAGTTGAATGAAACAAATCCCATTGAAATTAGACCCTTAGAACGCGAGGAAATAATGCGCCCCCAAGCGGTGGAAAATGCTCCCTCCTGTAAATTTCACAAATTACTTTTAACGTTAACACGATGTTTAATAAACGGATAAAATCCCTTACCTAAAGTTATCTTTAAAGTAACGTGATTTCTAATTTACGGCTGTGGTGACTAAACGTAAGTTCTTGCCGAAAAAGGAGATTAATGTTCGAAAATGGTGGTAGCTGAGGTATAAAGAAAGACCGGGCCCTGTGGATCAGGGTCTTAACTGGAATGTAGTTGGGTATAAGAAAATTGTTTAGTGGTTTTAAAGTAGCTGGAAGACGCTAAAGCTATGTTAAAGAAAATTGCAATAGAATACGATAGTTTTTAAAGAAGATGCAACAAAGGCCCCAAGAAAAAGATTAATATTTAAAATTGGTGGTAGCTGAAGTCTGATTTTTTTTTTTTTTTTTTTTTTTTTTTTTTTTTTTTTTTTTTTTTTATTGTTCATGTTGTAGCTGGAAAATCTAAGATGTTGTTAGAAATAAAAAGTTTGTGAATCGGACCATTTTTAAGGGAGCTAAAACAGGGGACACAAAAGGATCCAACTGATAGTTGAGAGCAGGGGCCTAACATGAAAACATATTTAAATGTTTTAGTACTTAGCGTTTTAGATCCTCAATTAGTCAAAACTAAGTATAGGGTAACAATGAATTAGTATAATAATGTTTTAAAGAAATGCATAACAATGAGGTAAATGCTTAACAAAGGGTCCTAGGACCCCAATGCAAATATGAGGGTCTAGGGAGAAGAGTCCAAGACTCAATTTTAAAACTATGCAATGAGAAGGTGATGAAATTAGGGGGTGAAAATGCATGGCAAACAAAAAGTTCAAGGAACCCCGGATCGGGCCCTACAGGACCCTAACGTGCCCCAGGATTTCAACTGGAATATAGAGACGCGAGAATAACTAAATGGAAAATAGTTCCAAAAATGAAGATCGGTTTAAGAGGGGCGATTTATCAACAATTTTGGTTCAAAATCTTCAAGGGACCCTGTACCGGGTCCCAAGGGGTCAGGTACTTAAGGGGCATGTAGTTTGGTATAAAGATACTTTTTAGTAGTTTTTTAAATAATCAGACTACGCTAGAACTATGTTAAAGACAATTGCAAGCAAGTCGGATCGTTTTTTAAAAAGCTGCACCAGGGCCCAAGAAGGCGATTAATATTTAAAATTGGTAGTTAAAGTCTGATTTTTTTTTTCATTCGTGTAGTAGCTGGAGAACCTAAGAAGTTGTTAGAAAAAAAGGCTAGTGAATCGGACCATTTTTAAGGGAGCTGTATTAGGGGGCCGAAAGGGGCCAACTGACAGTTAAAAAAGGGCCCTAACATGAAAACACGTTAAAATGGCCTTAGTACTTAGAGCTTTAGAGCTTCAATTAGTCAAAATTAGGCATAGGGTATAAATTATTTGTTAGAATAATAATTTAAAGAAATACACAAAAGATTGGGTAAATGTTTAAAAAAGGGCCCTAGGACCCCAGTAAAAATATGAGGGTTTTTGTCCAAGGCGAAGAGTTCACGATTCAACTTTAAAATTGTGCTTTGAGAAGGTGCGAAAATTAGGGGGTGAAAAATGCTAGGCGCACAAAAGGTGTTCAAGGGACCCTGGATGAGGCCCTACGGAGTTCTAGGGGGACCAGTGTCTTATATGAAATGTAGAAACGTGGGAATAACTAAATGGAAAAAGGATCTCAAAAATAAAGATCGGATTAAACGAAAGCAATTAATTAACAATTCATTTGCACAAAAACTTCAAGGGCCCCTGCAAGGGTCTCCAATCCAAGGGTCCAGAGTCACAAAAGGAAAGTAGACAGACGATAATAACTAAATGGTGAAAGGTCCCCCAAAACGAAGAAGATTGGATAAAAAGAAGGCAAGTTATTAACAATTTAGTGTATAAAAACTTCAAGGGGCCCACGGGCCCCGACCCTTAAAAAATTAAAAATCTGAACCTCAGGTGCACCAGGACCTGTCTTGGACTAACCTCACCTGAATTTTCAGACTTCTACGTGCGGTAGATTTTGCTAGCCATCGCCGACAGACACACACACACACATACACACACAGAGCGATTTGTTCTTTTATTTAAGTATTGCGCGGCAGCGCAATACTTATTTATTTCTAGTGTCACTTCTCAATGTTAATTTAACATAGAAAAGCCTATGGAGATCATAACTTTTTCATTTTTTCTTCCCACCTTTTTGTCCCTGATGCCACTCATTTTTAATTCTTTGCTAATGCTAATAATATTATAAATTCAAAATGTAAAAACATTTGCCAGACGTCAGGATCAAAACGGATCATGCCTTTGCATACAGGTGGATTATAATCTAGAGAGTAACATGGGCTAATTTTTATTTACATTATTCAAATATTTTTCTTAATAATTCCAAATTTCGCTTTTTTCATTGAGAATCAACGGACATTTTAACATTTTTCCTTCATTGTTGTAAATAATTCAAAAGCGTAATAATAATTTGCCTATTTTTAGTTGAATCATTTTCACGTGAAACATGAAACTGAAGAAACTGAAATAGTTTTTTTTTTTTTTTTAAAGAATTAAAAAGAAGATGAATATGACGTCATAGTGAAAAAAATGACATTTTCAAGCAGATTTTTTAAGTTCCGATTGTAATTTTTTGACCAAACTACAACAACCTGCATTACTGCACTGGTGAAACATTTTAAATTATACATAGGTAAATTGCATCACAAATTGTGATGCGATATCGCACAAATCAAAGCCTGATAATGATACCCTCCATTAATTTTAAAATGTGTTTGTCTGAATGCAGTAGTTATTAAAAAACTTGACATATTAAACAAAAACCTAATTTGCAGAACATATTAAAAAACAAAATTCATTTCCTAAATTGTTTAATCCCGAAAAGGGGCAGATATTAAGATATTTCATTCAATTTGTTCTACATTTAATGTTAATTTTTTGTAACAAATAAGCTAAACCAATTGAACATTAAAAAATAAAAATGAAATTCATACAATATAATGCTTTAAACACCTATATACTTAGATTCCGTTCAAATGAAATCGAAATAAATCTTAGACTTTTCCATTTTTAAGTTGTAAATATTTGTACTGCAGATTTTGCATTATGTTTATGACGATTGTACATAATATGATAAGGTACATGCAAAATACAAAGCTTTAAAAAAAGTCTAAGATTTATTTCGATTTCATTTGAACGGAATCTAAGTATATAGGTGTTTAAAACATTATATTGTATGAATTTCATTTTTATTTTTTAATGTTCAATTGGTTTAGCTTATTTGTTACAAAAAATTAACATTAAATGTAGAACAAATTGAATGAAATATCTTAATATCTGCCCCTTCTCGGGATTAAACAATTTAGGAAATAAATTTTGTTTTTTAACATGTTCTGCAAATTAGGTTTTGTTTAATTAATATATAGATGTAAACCAAACTGGCAAAAAAAAACATGGGGATTTTACTTAATATGGAATGCGCTGCGCATAAGACATTTTGAAAAATTCTCCACAACGCTTAAAATATTCAAGAAAATTCCTTATTTTTCTACCTCCATTTTTTTTTATTTCTTGTGTGATAAATATATGTCATAATGCATATGCCCTTCAAAATTATTTAAAGTGAAATATAAAAAAAAACTAGTCGGAACCCATTGGCCGTAATGTAATGGAATACTTTTGACTGTCCCTGTAGATGAACTAAACATGCTACAAACTTAATTTGAAATAAGGTTCGTGCTATGGTAAATGCCAATAACATCCAAAAATTTTAAAGCAATCCGAGTATATTTACGAGAGTTAGAGCGCGTACAGACGGCCAGGCAAACCGAAGTCATAAACACTTTTCAACTTTGTTGGAAAGTGTTAAAAAGCACAAATAATCGTACTGAAATTAGTTTCAGGTGCATACATATAATATAAAGATATTTAAAATACAAATTAAAAATATATTAAAATACATTAGAAAAAACACAGAACTTCGCTGGGTTTAATCCAATCCCAAGTCCATTAATCCTGGGTTTAATGCTGTCCAAGCAATCAATAGATCCGGAATATACTTGTCTTAGCAATCAATAGATCCGGAGTATACATTATACCTTTCAAAAAGGTGATAAATATTTTATTTATGTTGGTATGACAATTAGAAAATTCCGTGATTGAATTAAAGAACATGAAGCAGATCTCAGATTAAATAGACCCCATACTGCATTATCTAGATTAGCTCAAACCCATAAAAGTAGATTTTAATAAATCGAAAATTATATTTCGTACAAATAATTACCAGGAAGCCATCATAAGAGAATCATTTGAAATAATTGCCAATAAAGATACAGCTTGTAACGATGCACTATCATACGATATCCACGGAGTATGGAGAGATTTGCAGCAGAATAAATGAAAGCTCGTTGTTGAAAATTTGAAGGACTTTATCTGGCATCTCATCTGACGTACAACCTTTTAAATTACAATCTTTTCTTCTGGAAAAGTATCGAATAAGCGCAAAGAAATAATAACAACATTTAAATTCCACTGATGACGGCCTTGTAATGGCTGAAAACGTTCTGGGTTTTTCTAATGTATTTTAAGGTATTTTAAATGTATTTTAAATACTATATTTATATTATATGCATGTACCATGCACCTGAAAGTAATTTTTTTACAATAATTTGTGCTTTTTATGTGCATTTTAAGGGGTCTCAGGACTTTTAAGCTTTAAAATTTTCGAAATTTTGATTTTTTTTAGGTGTTAAACTGCCATCTTTTCTGAACATTTTGATATAATTGTTTCCTTGAAATTCCCATTGTAGCAGAAGTTATGGCTTTTAGAATTATACCCGCTCAGTAGCTGAAGCGGCGTATCCGAAACTTTGAAGTCATTTGTCTCCAAATGACGTTTTTGGGCATAACGGGCACGGTATCTCAAAAACTTCTGAACATTTTTTCATAAAATTTTCAACACACATGTTTCATGTTAGTCTGTATAAACTGAACCTAAAATTTCCTTTTTATTGTTCAAAATTATTTTTTTAGGTGATTATACTGTTGAAATTTTCTAAATTCTGCATTAGCTCAATACAACTTTGTATTAAAAATATGAAAATGCTTTAAATACAAATTTATTTAGGTTCAGGGTCATTATTACAATCTGAAGTATAAGAAGGCATCAAAATTTTCATTCCAGTTGCAAAATTTATTTTGTAATCCTGCGCGTAATCTGTTATGCCAATTTTCTGCTCGTCAAAAATGTGGTAGTTTGGAGCCCCCTATAAATGCTAATTCTGCATCTTGCAATTTTTTAAATACATGGAATGAAAGAACATCCTTATATCTTTCATCCCAATAAAAAATAAAAAAAATTAATCAGATACATGTTAAGATATCAAAAGTTGAAAATTGTCTTTTATTTCCTTTTTTCCAATTTTAAGAGTCCCCTTAATGAAATATTGACATTGATGATGTAATTTAGAATTTAGAATCTTCTTTCTAAGGAATCCAAAAACTCATTGCAATTAGGTACTTCATTACCTTTTTGCGTTATTTCATGCTGCTTTCGTATTTGGTGGTCTAATTTATCAAGAACACTACTTAATAATATAGCGTTTGAAAAAATTGCCTCTATCGAAATCTCAGACTCTTTTAGTGATCTAAAATTTTTCTTTACACCGTCTGATAAATTACGAAGATCTTTGACAGATCCATGCTTAATTGACTGCATAATGGAAATATTTTTAATGTCACACTTTACAACGATTCTTTTGTTTTCATACACTATATCAGGGTTCGTACGGATCCTTGAATTTTCAAACTAAGAAATTCTTCTGTACGAGTATTTTCTTATAGAAAATCTCTTCTTAAATAAGGCGAAATTTCGCTCGTTTAAACTAGATTTATTTTTCTGTAAAAAAATTCTGATTTTTGGCCTTGAAAATGGCGGTACCCGTAAGAACCCTGTATATGGCCAAAGGTGACCGGTCACTTGCAATTTTAGACGTCTTGTCAAATATCTAGAAAAATACCCGAGGAATTAACCTGAAACTGCAGGTATGTAAACAGTATAATATAAGTCATATATTTCGGCAAGATTTTTTTCCCCGAAACCCCATAGGGGACCGTCAACATATTGAAAAAGAACGAATATCTTTTGGATAACCCTGTAAAAACCAATGCAGCAAAAACGTCTAAAATCGAGATTATTAATAAGTGACTTATTGTAATATACTGTGTTTATTTGTATGAGGATAGCATGTATACTCGTAGAGAAATTAAGGTTTTTATCAAAATAGTCCTAAATTTCGCAACGTTTTTTACTTATAATTTGCAGAGTTTAAATTTGCAGAGTTTAAATTTGCAGAGTTTAATATAAAACAAAGTTCTTTCCAGAAAATAGGACAAACAACATTGTACACAATACCCTGCAATCAGAATGAAAAAATAATAACAATTAGATGAAAAATGAGCAGGTTTACTAAATAATGATTCACTGCGCATGCTCGAACGTAATCAAAATATAATTTGCATAATGTGTTAGCTAAATGTATAGAGCAACTTTTGTAAAAGTCTCTAAAACATAGTTTGAAAAGTCTGATAATAATCGTTTATAGAATAAGCTCAAAATCCGTTACTCCTAAAAGGAAGCAAAAAGATGAGGGGCTGTATCCAAATACAGTGGTACGTGCAATATTGTGTATGGATCAGTGAATATATGGATACAACCCCTCATCTTTTTGCTTCATTTTGGGAACAACGGATTTTGAGCTTATACTATAAACGATTATTATCAGGCTTTTCAAACTATGTTTTTGAGACTTTTACAAAAGTTGCTCTATACATATAGCTAACACATTATGCACATTATATTTTAATTTCATTCGCGCATGCGCAGTGAAATATGTTTTAACAAACCTGCTCATTTTTCATCCAGTTTTTATTTTTTAATTCTGATTGCAGGGTATTGTGTACAATGTTGTTTGTCATATTTTCTGAAAATAACTTTTTTTTATATTAAGAACTCTGCAAATTATAAGCAAAAAACTTGGCGAAATTTGGGGCTGTTTTTATAAAAGCCTTAATTTCTCTACGAGTATACATGCTATCCTCATAAAAATGAACACAGTATATTACAGTAAGCCACTTATTAATAATCTCGAGTTTGAACGCGTTTTCTAATTAGATTTTACAGGGTTATGCAAAAGATATTCGTTCTTTTTTAATTTGTTGACGGTCCCCTATGGGGTTTCAGGGAAAAATCTTCGCGGAAATATATGCCCTATACTATACTGTTTACACACCTGCAGTTTCAGGTTAATTCTTCATGTATTTTTCTAGATATTTAACAAAGCGTCTAAAATCGCAAGTGACCGGTCACCTTTGGCCATATAGTGTATACCTGGTGTCATAAAAAGTACTGACTGATTTTAAAATTCAATAACTCGCAAACGGTGACAGATATTTAAAAAATTCTTGCAGGAGAGTTATGTATGATGTCAAAAGTTGCAATAAATGATGCTGCAAGCAATAGGCGCTAAATTGAAGCTCGATTTTTTGGCATTTCTCTTCCCCCATGCCAAAAAAGGAGATTAAAATGTATTGACTGGGTTCCGAAGTACCAGACTTCGGGCATGGATTTAGCGCATATTGCTCGCAGCGTCATCTATTGTTTGTAATTCTAACTAAATTCGAGAATCACAGTAAAAAAAACTCCTGACATTATACATGACGCTCCTGCAAGAATCTTTTAAATATCTGTCACCGTTTGGAAGTTATTGAATTTTAAAATCAGTCAGTCCTTTTTAGGACATCCGGTATATATCTTCAAATATCTTAAAAAAGAAGAATAATTATCGTCAGATGTTTCTATGATTTTGAGTTCTCCAATTAAGACTCTGTGAAAGTAAAAGAACTGCTCATTTTTAGATAGATAAGAGAGGATTGTCATTGATTAAAGTATTAATATACTTAAAAAGGGATTTCACTCTTCAAATATACCACTAAAAACAAGTAGTTGAATTTTTGGGAGTTTTATTAAAGTCTTTTTAGGCTGATGATCATTAATTGAATTCGAATCTTGAGTAGAAATGTCACTAATATCACTTCAATAATCTGGATGAATTTTATTAATAGAGGTTTTCAGACTTACCAGATCTTTCTAACTTCGTCACACAGCCGTGATAATACAATACTTACTTCTTCTGTTTGTTCAAAATCTTCTCCACTAACAATTTTATAACAGCCTTCCTTGAGAGAGGCAAATTTTTCTGGTACAGTAATATCTCGACTTACGTCGGCAATTCGTTCCAAGACCAACGACGTAAGTCGAGGTACATTTAGATAAACAAAAATGGATAAGTAATAAAAATTCATCAAAATTTGATGAACAAGCTCTATTGTATTTAGGCGATTATGTTACATACGTTTGACATTAGCAAAAAAAAGGCTTTTGCATTACAAGAATTTGGAATAAATCAATAAGTTGTTAACTTACAATTTACTGTTCTTCTTGCTGCCTCTTTAGAGTCTTTGAGGATGTGAAAAAAACTTGCAATGAAGTTTGAACCGATACAAGTTTTCTTTTTTTCTCTTAAAGCTCTTTGTAACAGCAGAGTGAGTTTTCAAATTTTTATCTAGTTGATGCTGCTCTTTGCTCGTTCTAATCAATATCTTCAAGAACCGTAATTTCAGCTTCAATAAGGTTCAAGTCCTTCGGTTAATTTTGTAAGCGTCATAACCCCCCCCCCCCTTCTAGGCTCAAAATCTTCATTTACGAGGGTGGTTCAATAATTATTGTCCCTAGTGTATATAAAATATTTGTACTGCGATGGTTGTTGTGGAATATCGAAGCCTAATGTCTTAGATGCCTATATACTCAATTTCTGAACCGTAGCTTCTATATTCACATAGTTTTGCAGGGAGGAGTGAAAGAGGGGGATGGGGGTGAAAGGCTGATTTTTAGCTTATGGGGCTAGATTTGTGACAGCGGATGAGACGTAACTACTGTCGTTTGAACTCGAGATCATAGTGATGTAGCCACATCTCATCCACTGTCCAAATGTAGCCTCATAAGCTCCGAACCAGCACTCTCACACCCTTCTTAAAAACTCGCCCAAAAATAGGCCTTTAAAATTTCACTCCTCCCTCCAAAACCATGTTAATATAGCAGCTACCGTTCTGAAATTGAGCATATAGGCATTTAAAAAATTAGGCTTTGATATTCCACATCAACCATCGTAGTACAAATATTTTATATACATTAGGGACAATAATTATGGAACCACCCACGTATTTCTTCGTTAGTACTTTGCTTCTTTAATTTAGTAAGATCGTCTATGGTTAATTCCGGATAAGGGGAATTTATGAGTTCAACAATATCTTTAACAGCGATCTCTAAATAGAGTTTTTTTTTTCATTCTCGATAATTTCATCAATTAGGAGAGATACAGAATCACATTTTTCAGCAGTTGTCTTAGGGGATAAAATTTTGAATAAGCCAATCTTCAAACAATGAGCTGGTTACCCTACATATGGTAGTTTTAGCTTTGCTATTTACTTCTTTTATTTGTTTGTCACTATCACGTGACTGTCGCGGAAAATTTTCCTTTCATAGAACCAAAAGTCTTCAAAAAAGTTCAAAGTGTGTCTTAATTAAGGAAATTTTTTTCCAGGCCAGACGACGTAAATGCGAGATGGCGTAAGTCGAGGGGGCGTAAGTCGTGGTATTACTGTACTTTAAAGATCAGTTCAAGGATGAGCTTTCAGTTCGGCGACATCTGATGCGTTTTCGTTCACATATTTGGAGATCTTCGCTATTTGTGACTGTAAGTTTCCAAGCTTGCAGTTTAGCGTGGTTATGAAAGTATCCGTCTTTTTTATTACTTTCTGATACATAATTTATTACATAAACCAAAAATATATATATTTTTTAAATATTTCTCTGTAATATATGAAACCAAAATAAATTTCTAGACTGCTTTAAACAAATGTACATTATCACTATTGTAAAAAAAAAAAAAAAGAAAAGAAAAGAATGCCTACATCCCGATACGAGTCTGGTCAATTTTCTTTTATTAGACTCGGGGCTGTAAAAAGTAATGTCCAGGTCCGGCCTGATCCGACCTAAACCTACAAAAACAGTGAACCCAGGTCGAGTATTTCACTTTTTAACTCATCCAGTCTACGCCAATACCAAGCTGTGAAAAAATTCTGGAAATCTTTTCAGTTAAAATAATCAAATTTAATACACAGAGATATGTTCAGGGGTGAAGAATTTTGCCTTGGAGTACATGGTATATACAATGGGTGGGCTATGATGGGGTATTCTGAAAGGATTTTATGACCAATTGGTATTTTTCGAAACTAATCTTTTTATTCGTTCTTTAACTTGCAAGTATTGAAATTTTAGAAAATGTTAATGTCATATAATAATTAGTCACAATTGTTTATCATTATTTTGACGTTCCTCTAATGTTTCGTCATTTTATTTAAATTCTTTAACAGACTTTTGAAGACTGGCTTAAGCTGTACAAGAAAGCAATCTCTCAGGAAGTATTGAAAACAAAAGAAAGTGACGTTAAATATGAGAAGAAGTTCGATACGATAACAGAGGATGAAGAAGAAGCATATGATGAAGATCTTTTAGCGAAAAAGGAAGAGGGCGAAGTAAAACTTGTTGAGAAGCAAAAGCATGGGCCTGATGTTGAAGACATTGAAGAAAGAACAATACAGGAAGAAGAAGGATCACGTGATGAAGAACTTTTAGCGGAAGAAGAAGAAAAGGGTGGAGAAAGTTATTTTGAGAAAAACAAACGTTTTCTTAAGCCTGATGTTGAAGACACAGAAGAAAGAACAATACAGGAAGAAGAAGGATCACATGATGAAGAACTTTTAGCGGAAGAAGAAGAAAAGGGTGGAGAAAGTTATTTTGAGAAGCTCAAACGTGTTCTTAAGCCTGATGTTGAAGACACTGAAGAAAGAACAATACAGGAAGAAGGGTCACGTGACGAAGAACTTTTCGCGGATAAAGAAAAGACAGGAGAAAAACTTGAGAAGCAGACATCCGAACCTGATATAGAAGACACTGAAGCAAGATCGACGGAAGAAGAAGGACCATATCATGAAGACCGTTTAGAGAAAGAAGAAATAGGAGAAAAACTGGTTGAGAAGAAAACGGCTGAACCTGATTTTGAAGACACCAAATTAAAAGTAACGAAGGAAGAAGAAGCTAGGTCTGAAGAAAATCTTTCACAAGAAAAAGAAGAGGCGGAAGAAAACCTAACCTGACATTTTTTAGATATATATATGTTACTAGCTTTATTATTTAATTTTCATTGAAAATTTTTGTTTTTGAGCAGAATTTTGTTATTAGCTATTTCAATCTCATTCAAAGTTTTCGATTTTGTGCAAAGTTTTCTTAGCTCTGTTATTTCATTTCCATTCAAAAATTTTCGATTTTGTGCAGAATTTTGATGCATGACTTATGAAAAAAAAGAGGATGTTGATTGAAAAAGGCAAACTTTGTATGGAATAAAATTTATTTTTGAAACGCCTTTACGAGTTTTTCTACGAGTTATGAATATTTATTCTATTACAAAATGATTATATGTACAGGGCGTTTGATAAAGAACTCCCTAATTTCAAAATTCAATAATGCATTAAGGGTAGTTAGGCACAAATACTTGAAAAATATCGCTTTGGAAATTCTTAAATATTTTTAATCTTCTATTTCTCCTCTTTCTAACGATGTGTCACTTTTGTTTCTACGCAATGGGAACTTTGGAAATTTTAAGTAATTCTGTTTGTTTACATCTGGGTCATATTCTTTCACCACGTTTTCTCAACATGTTGATATTTGAGCTTCAATGTTACCTTTTTGTAGAAACTACTATAGATTAGTGTTCTTAATTTTTTTTCAACGTTCTACAGACATCGCTGTTTAATCTGAAGTTACGCTATCGCAGGTAATATATTTATTCTTTTTACTTTCAGAATACAGGTTCAGGCCAAGCGGGGTGGCTTAGCATGCGGCTTAAGCTCCACTAGCACCACCCATACCTTCAAAATACAGAGAGTAAATAAAGTATTGTAATAAAAATTTCTGTGTGTGTGCAGTAGCGCCAAATTATATGGGCCCATGGGACGTAAGCTCACCCAAAAATTTTTATCTCTCCGCCCACACAATTTACATTGAACCTCCCCCACCCCGCTCCCTACACATACACACTAAGGGAGAAAAATTGTAAGTGTTAATTTACTCAAGAAATTTTGAACCCTCCCAATATTTTGAAAATGTTGGCGCTACTACTTTTTTATGGTGGTTTTTCACATCATGAACTTAACAATGACAGTCACTTACGAAAGTTATTAAAAGCTTCAACAGATGTGAATAGCGCTTACTGATAAATACAATTACTCTGTTATAATCTGATTAATAATCAAAACGCTTCCCAATTTAGACGAGCGTATCTGACACAGAATTGTGAACTTAAAACCCAGGCGCTATTTTGAGATCCATCGAAATGGAAACACGTGAAACTCTCCGAACGTAAAATTCAGATTAACCCTTTAGTGCGCAGCTTTGCATATATGCAACAACAGTGTCTTGAATTGAATAGATTTTTTTATTCATATATACCTAATTCACACCAGAAAATTAAAATAGAAATATTTGCTTTAAATAATAACAGACATTCCGTTTTTAAATAAAACCAAATTAACCATTGAAACTTTCTGGTATAAAGTCAGATTCTCTGAACTACGTAATTTCTAGAACGTATTCTATCATGCGAATTAAAGGATTAAAGGTTAAGTTTTATAAAATAAATAATAATATAAAATAAGGTATTTGGAGACATATTTATTAAAATATTTACTAATTTGCAATATTTTAGCGTACAACAGCCACACGATAGTAGTTTTTACTTATACTGCAGATGTGCAACAGAAGAAAAGTTTGACGCATTATATGAAAAATGCATCTCTGATTTTTACTTTCTTCTGTCTTCAATAGAAGAAAATATTGTAATCAAAATTTTTTCCACTTCTGTTTTTCGAGGGATTTACACGTTTTAGGTGTCAGAGATCCCAAAAAACATGTTTATAGAAAATGTATGTCTGTCCGTGTGTCCCTGTGTCTGTCGCCATTGTACCATCAAAAAGTGTATCAAGTTATGCATAGAATTGAACCAAATTTTTATTTTAAGTTTTTGGATATGGCAAGTAGGTCCTCCCTGAATTTGGAAAATATTCGTCTGTAGGGGGCGCTGTAACAGCGATTTTTGTGCGATTTTAAATATTGTACCATCCAAAAGTGTATGAAGTTATGCATAGAATTTAACCAAATTTTTATTTTAAGTTTTTGGATATGGCAAGTAGGTCCTCCCTGAATTTGGAAAATATTCGTCTGTAGGGGGCGCTGTAACAGCGATTTTTGTGCGATTTTAAATATTGTACCATCCAAAAGTGTATGAAGTTATGTATAGAATTGAACAAAATTTTTATTTTAATTTTTTGGCTATGGCAAACAGATCCCCCTGAATTTGGAAAACATTCGCCGGTAGGGGGTGCTGTAATAGCGATTTTTGTACGATTTTGAATATTGTACCATCCAAAAGTGTATGAAGTTATGCATAGAATTGAACCAAATTTTTATTTTAAGTTCTTGGCTATAGCAAGCAGGTTTTTCCTTAATTTGGAGAAAATTCGCCGATAGGGGGCGCTGTAATAGTGATTTTTGTGCCATTTTGAATATTGTAGCATCGAAAAGTGTATGAAGTTATGCATAGAATTGAGCCAATTTTTTTGTGTTTGTTTTTGGTCACGTCACGAAGGTCTTCCCTGAATTTGGAAAAATTCCGCCGGAGGGGGGCGCTATAATTGCGATGTCTGTACCATTTTCATTATTGTACCATCGAAAAGTGTATGAAGTTATGTATATAATTGAACCAAATTTTTTGTGTATGTTTCTGGCTATGGCAAGCAAGTCTTCCCTGAACTTGAAAAAATTCCGCTAGAAGAGGGCGCTATAATTGCGATCTCTGTGCCATTTTCATTATTGTACCATCGAAAAGTGTATGAATTTATGCATAGAATTGAACCAAATTTTTGTGTACGTTTCTGGCTATGGCAAATAAGTCCTCCCTGAATTTGAAAAAAAATCTGCCGGAACGGGGGCGCTGTAATAGCGATGTTTGTGCCGTTTTCTTTATTGTACAATCGAAAAGTGTATAAAATTATGCATACAATTGAACTAAATTTCTTGTGCATGTTTTTGGCTTTGGCCAACAGGTCCTCCTTGAATTTGGAAATATCGCGCGGTAAAGGGGCTCTGTGATAGCGATTTTTGTATACTTTTCTTGATTTTTCGTAGTTCTGTTGTGCATCGGCGGCTCGTGCAAAGGCGGGAACTCACTTCCTGCTAAGCCGGCTATTCGCAAACATCTGATAACAACAGAATAAGGAAAAACTATTAATTTGAACAAACATCATCATATAGATTAACTCGTTTTTAGTTCGTTTAATTGACTGAAGCAGAAATTTAAGATGAAAATCAAAGTTGGTATAGTATTGAACTAATAATATTGAAGTATTAACATGTGTAACTAGTTTTTGAAATATTAAGATGTATAAGATAGAAGAAAGTTTTGGGATTGGCACATCCAACTAGTTTTTTCATTATTTTTCCTGCGTAATAAACTTTTCAGAGAATCATATATAATTTTTTCGAAACAAAATAAAAAATCGCGCATTTAAGGGTTAAAAAGGCAAGACGAAGTGAGCAGAATAATTGATGTTTTGAATGATGGCCGAGATTAAATTTAAAGTCTCTGTTTGTCAACTCAACGACATTTTTCATTAGATTTTGAAAAACAATTAGTAATAAACATTTTATATTGTAGCTTGAGGTAAAAAAAAAAAATAAATAAATAAATAATGGTTTAGTTTCTTGTTACGATTAAAATCAACACCCTTTTCTCGATTTTATATATGCATAATAATGTTTTAAATAAAGGGTACAATAAAGTTTATAATAAAGGATATTTTTATGTTAAACGGGCGCAGGTGATTAAAAAATATATAAATCTCAAAATATTGTCCACATCGCCATAAATTTATCTCAGTTAAAACATAAACCTTTCACTTATTTCATTTTAAATAGGAAACTTTCATTTAATATACATTGCATGGATTTAAATACGAAAAGAAAAGAAAACATTATAGACCAAAAGGTTTTATTTACATCAAGACATTCTTTTTAATTTACAGACGCGAAATATAAATTTGCCACTATTGACGAGGGAGGAAGGGGCTTGCGGCGAAACTTGTGCCCAGCTAACATAAAAGTAAGGTTAGTTGGGGCAACTGGGCCATGATTTTACAATGTGACTCTGGAGCTTCTGACAATTCAGCTTCAAAAAGCTAATGTTCATTTCAATTAAAGTCTGAACTTCTGTAAATGTGTTCAGTGAAGTTCCCTCTATCAGACAAAAATGCCCAAAATTACATTTTAATATTTAAAAATATAAAAATATGCATATTTCATCTTTCTTTCCTCGTGGTTTCAGTTGCCCCCAAAAATGGGGTAGCTGGACCAGGGGGGTCTATGTTCAACGTGCGTTTATATTTTTTCATATCGGATATCAGGTCCTGTTTAAAAAAGTGTAAACTAAAAAAATTTAAACCAGGAAGATCATGTAAATTATATGTCAATAAACAGCGTTGTAAGGGAAACCTTTGCTGTCAATGTGTCTAAAAAAAAAAAGCACTAAAAGTTAAAATATTAGATTTATTTATACCAAAAACATAAAACTTAAGAAAGTACTTATGTACTTTAGTGTAGATAATAAGTATAAAAGTCACATGGGTATTTTAAGGAAAAAAATAGCAAGGTAAATCTATGAACAAACGGCTACGTAAGTACTTAAGTACTTTATCCAGGGGTCGCATTATATAGGGAAAATTTTATTGTTCCTACCAGAACCTTTAAAGATAAATGCGATGAAGATATTATTTTCAAAATAGTGGTAGGAACGATAAAAGTTTTCCCATAGAATGCGACCCCTGTGTATAGTAAAATTTCAAGGTCTGGCTATCTCGCTTTCAGGGGCAAGGTACTTACATTCGTAAAATGTTGAAATAATTTAATGACACCAATATTTACAAGAGAATCTATCTGAAAACAAGTAAAAGTATATTTTCGCGTACTTAATAAAGGTGAAATTTTCATTATAAAATTCAGGTGCCAATGTGGCAATTAGGAATTAAAATTAAGTGATGCCATAACGGCATCACCGCCTCTCCAGGAGTCAATAAATTTGATTTTATACCACTTAATATGCTTTTTTTAAATTTCATTACGTAATTTTAATAAGATATTCTATCATTTTCTTTATTGTGAGCAAAAAAACAATGGAGAAATTTACTTCCCGTAGTAAGAGAAACACAAAAAAATTATTTATAACTATTGGGGTAACTGGATCCAGCATGGTCCAGTTACCTCGGATACATCTCCCAGTTACCCCATTCTTGAAACATTTATGGGGTAACTGGGACACCGGGCTTACATTTGAAACATGAAGTAAATATGTATAGATACCTAATAATATTAATGTAGTTATATGTCTAATCTTTAAAAAAAAAAGATTGTTTAATAAAAGTACCTACAGTATTTTAATAAAAAGCCAAGGAAGTCCAACCCTATTGGCGTTGTTTTTAAAAAAAGAAACGTAAATTTTTGGCAACCTATCACAACAAAGGGAGAGTTATGATTGAGTTGATACACGTTGTTTTAGGAAGTAGAGATTAAGGGACATTGCTCACAAAAGCTAAAACTTAAAAAACACCAACAGTTTTTTATAAAATAGCCTATGGCCAGTTACCTCGGGGGTCCAGTTACCCCAACTAACCTTAACTGTTTATGTTTTTCTGGTTTACATTTTCAGTTGCGCCAAATTATATATACCCGTGGGAAGTGAACCACCCGATAATTTGATCTGTGATTTGATTTTTACTTAGAAAAACCATAATTTTACTTTACATAATTAGCTCCCAGTTGGCGAATATGTTATAAACCACTGTCACAAGAGCTAAATTTTTATAAAAATCGGCTGAGGATCTAATAGACCGGGAGCCGGCAGCACACACCTCATCGAGTTCACGGATGAAATTCTAGGATTAGTTAAATCTTGATTCGCATACTAAAACACAATAGGTCTGCCAAGTCCTATTGTGGTGGAAAACACCCGAAAACCCGATTTTAGTGGCTGACTCGTAGGTTTACATTGTGTTTTCTTGCACCCAGCTCTCCATGTTTTCATACCTTTTGGTGCAGGAAAACACAATGGTAAACCTACGAGTCAGCCGCTAAAATCGGGTTTTTCTGTCAAAGAATTTTAGATATTCTTTCTCTAGCATATTTCCGCATGAGAAAAAACTTGAAAAAAATTCTGTAACTCCATTTGAAGTGATTTTCTGTATAAATTTAGCAAGAGTCTAAAACACAGGGACAGAGTTAAAAAAATAATATCAACCGTAAAAATGTATGCAGGTAAATTTTTTGCTACATATTTATATAAAACAATTGTCCCAGTTTCGGAAAAAAATTACATCGAATTACTTTTACTGAAACAATTTTATACAGACAGCTCCAAACTTAAAAACCAGCATCCGGGACACGGGACGGTATAGGAGTTTTCCTGGTATTTGGACCACCAACATCGTCCAAAAAAACTTATTTATTTCGTTAATATTGTTAAGCAAACATGCAATGGGATGTTTCCCAGTATATGAGATTAAAAAAAAAAAAAACACCAGAATAGGTACCAAAATAAAAATTATTATTCAGGGACTTAAAAGTCAAAAGATTGTGAGAGTGCCCCATATATATTTCATATTAAATTCTAACAGTGATTAATATAAAAACTGTCAAAAATAGCCTCTATTTATTTATTTAAAAAAGTTGTTTTTGAATTCATGTTAAAAATGACTTGCAATTATTTGAATCATGAAAAGATTTTTTTTAAATCGCTCCTTAAAATTATTATTCATAGTAAATTTCTTCGTAGAAAGAAAAAAAAAATACTTCATAAGTTAATTCAACTCATTTTCTAATTTTATATTCATTTTAAAAGTAATAGCAAAGTTTCTTAGTACAAAAAATCTTCTTAAAACACCATCAAAATTTTTTTTGTAAATGCGCTAGGCCTTTCGAAAGATCTGAGTCTTTCTTCATCAGGCGCAAAGAAGACGTCCTTCTACTATGAAAGCAGAGGCAAGACAGTTTCTTATTTTATTTAAAAAACAAATTATTAAAAAGTTTTTTAAATTATTTTACAAGCTATAAAAATATCAAAAAATCTACCCATCTTTTTAGCATTAAAATTTAAAAGAAAGATTCGGAAATCTCCCCATTCTAAAATGTTATTTACCAAACGAAAAAAAAAGATAAATTAATATTTCTATTTTATTTTAAGATTAAAAAATGTTGATAAGTAAAAAAATTAATACTGCTACATTGTCATTAAAAATATATTCTACATGAAATCATCAAATGACATAAAGGGAATTCTTACTCTAATTAAAAGTGATTAATTTCCAACTTATTATTTATTAAAATAAGTCTTTCCATGTTAAAAAAAAATATGTTTTATAAATTTACGCAACGCATGTAATTATATTATAATTACTAATAAGAAAATTTTATTAACAAAAAATAACCTCTAAAAATAATTAGTTTCATTAAATATTTAATGATTCGTAAATTTATAAGAAAAACCAATTCGTTTGCTTTAACTAATTCGCTAAAATATTTATTTCATTAATTTAAATACTAAATTAACTTTTAAATACCCGCGCATATGACAATTACAAAAAAAAAAAAAACCTTTTAAACCTGCTTCAAAATTCCAGTTTTCCCATCTACCATTTATCTACAACGACAAACCATGACTTATCGAAATGCCTTCCCCTTATTACCTCACAGAAACTACTCCTCAACAAGACTCAGTAGCCGAGTGGTTAAAGCGTTTACCTTCTGTTCTTGGGGACCGCAGTCAGCACCGTGCGAAAGGGGTGGGGCGAAGGGGGCGGTCGCCCCGGGCGCAGAAATTCAGGGGGCGCCAAATTTGTACTACTAATTTCAGTTTTTTTTTTTTTTTTTTTTTTTTTGTAAAAAAAAAAAAAAAAAAAAAAAAAAAAAAAAAAAAAAAAACTATATATTTACATATCGGGAATTTTTTTTCCCAATGAAAGTATGTACATTTTTCATTTCAAAATAATTGCATCGCTCATATTTACTTTTCATTGAGTTCTTTAGATTTGATGATTTTATAATATGTTTTTGTGATATCTTATTGCAGTCTTTCTTAAACTTTTGCACTCTGCGGCCCCTTTTACATCGTATACGAAAGTTTCTGCCACCTCCCACACTCAGTGAATATGAATTGCTAACTTATTCTGATTCCACTATGGGATCATTCTTATAGTCATTCGGTCATTACTTTGCTGTTAAAAAAAGGTCCAGCACAGGATGAAAAATGCTGATTACATGAAATCTGCGGGTGTAGAAAGACGAACATTTTTCAAACTAACGTTCAAGAAAATTACACCTAGTGGAGAAATTATTAACGGTGATTGCGGCTTAGTATTGGATAACTTAAATAAGGGAATCACTATATTTTGTTTTCTCTGTTTATTACTCACCAATTATCATGATCGCCCTCCAAAGTTAGCCAATCCAGATTGTGGGTTTTCAAGAGGAAAAAATTAAATCCTAAAATTCTTGAGCATAAAAATGCTCTAGAACACAGCAATGCATACATTCGCTAAAAGGAACTTGAGATACGTTTAAAATTAAATCATGCAATCGACAGCAAATTTGAAAAGAGCAAAAGGTAAAATTATTGAGTGAAAAAGATAAATGTGAAATATATTCAGTATGAAGTTATGAGCCTTCTTGCCACTGAAGTAAGAAAAATGATTGTTGAAGAAATTCATAGAGCAAGGTATTTTTTCAATTTCGTTCGATCGCACTCCATATACCGAGTGTCCTAAAATGGACTGACTTTGTTTAAAATTCAATAGCCTGTAAATGGTGACAGCTATTTAAAAAAAATTGCGGGAAAGTAATGTAAAATGTCAGTAACCCTTTATTTACCTCGATTCCCGGCTTCAGTTCCAAATAGCAACTATAGATGGCGCTGCAAACAGGGATGACTGCTTCGGTAACTCAGCTTACGCTTTAGAGTGATAATGCAATCCTGAGGGGAGGACCATATCCACTAGCCGCTCGCGTTAAAAATGACTTTTTGAATTATTATGCTGCAGTTTTACAATTTCACATTACAACATAAATATCGATGATTTGTTGAAGAATTAAACAGGTTTATAGTAAATTCAGGTTACAGCAGTATACTTTAATAAATCATATTTGTGAAAATCAATCAAATTTATACTGAATTGATAATTATGCCAGCAATGTATAACCACACAAACCTAACTATAAAGACAGCATCTAGCGCCATAGGTGCTCAATCAAAGCCAAAACTAAAATCACCCAACTCTGATGCGGAAAGACAAGGTTAAATATATGGAGTGTGTCTCATTCTCCAATACAATCTTATTTTTAGGGGTCTAATCTATATATTTAGCCTCCTTCCTTCGCATGATGCTAAGGGATTTCAGTTTAGACCTCCATTGAGAGATTATTGCTTGCCACCTATCTCTGCTGTTTGGAACTAAAACCGAGAACCGCAGTAAAAATACTTCTGATATCTTTCATAACTCCCCTGCAAGAATTTCTTTCAATAATTGTCGCCATTTGCAAGTTATTGAATTTTAAACACAGTGCAGTTTAGGAATCCAGTACACCTCACAAAGAGCAAATGACGCAAGTTATACGATAAGGAAAATAGAAAATTTTGAATCGTGGAAAGGTTTCTTGGCTACATCAAGACAAAAAAAAAAAAAAAAAAAAAAAAAAAAAAAAAAAGCGCAAGAAATTTAAGATAAGCTAATGTCTGATAATCTCGACATTCACAGCTGCACGAGTGGTTCTGTTCTCAAAGATGGTAGGCGGGAGGTGTTGAGTTCGACCCAATCGCGCACGTAAGCCTAATCGTTCGAAATTGTCCGTAGGTTTCTTCGAACCGTGCATAAATACGGGTTAGGTTCCCTTAGAAAGACCCTACAAAGGACACCACCACCCCACTCCGGACTACTATATCCAACTTGTAGATAATCGGCCGTCATAAACAATACCAATATCAACCCTACAGAGCTCAATGTTGTGATATTGTGCAACTATGGCTTCCCAATATAATGCTGTGTAAGCTCCAATCATCGAAGTAAATAAATTCGTCTATTTTTACCATGTTCTGTTTATTCTCTAAACTTTGATTTCGTGCTGCTGGTGTATGCCCAAAATGTCCGGAACTGCATAAAATGTGTTTGTTTTTTTTCTTCTCTTCTACTGAAAGATGGGATATATTTATGTCCCACTTATCAGTTTATTTAAAGAAACATTGCGATACTCTATGGTCATGAAAAAATAGAGATATATCTGCAGTTTACAAATAATTGCCACAGATTTTAAAAGCTCTGGAAGACCTTATAGAAATGAAGTAAAAGGAGTAAACTTACTCAGGAGCAAAAAAGCTTAATAAAGCAAATAAATTAATTCCCCTTTATTTACGGCCTAGTAGTTTGACACAGCATTTTAAATGAATTAGAAAAAGTAAATATTATTCTCACGAAAAAAAAAAGAAGAAAAAAATCTGTCAATGTTTTGATAGCCAACAAACTGATTGAAACACTTAAAAACACATTTCAGACAATAAGAGAGGAAATTTTTGAACAAGAAAGCGAAGATTTGGTTATGTCCGTAAATATAGAGTTTTTAATTGAGCAAAACAGAAAATGTAAAATTCGCAGAACAATTTGACTACGAAGCTCCTAAACCGGGAGCTGGCAGCACAGACAACCACATCATCGAGTTGGAAGCTGAAATTTCAGAATTAGCTAAAACTCGATTCCCATATTAAAACGCAATCGGTCTGCCAAGTCATATCTTGGTGGAAAACACCTAAAAACCCGATTTTAGCGGTCGAATCGTAGGTTTACCATTGCATTTTCTTGCACCCAAAGGTATGAAAACATGGCGGACTGGGAGCAGGAAAACACAATGGTAAACCTACGAGTCAACCGGTAAAATCGGGTTTTTAGGTGTTTTCCATCAAGATATGACTTGGTAGACGGATTGTATTTTAATATGAGAATAGAGTTTTAGCTCATTCGGGAATTTCAGCCTCCAGCTCGATGAGGTGGTTATCTCTTGGTTCGGACGCCACCTTGAATTTTGCAGACCAGAAAATTTTTCGGCGCCAGTATTATCTTATAGAAAATCTCTTCTTAAGAGAAGGCGAAATTTTGTGTGTTTATTTCTAAGGAAAAACAAAAAAGCTGGAGCAATTTTCTTAACTCCCTCTCTCCTCAAGATAACTCTCTTTGAAAAATAAAGAAAAAACTTAATAATAATTACTCTACAATCCCCCCTTAACTGCCTTTAATACCACGGTATATACGGACAAAGACAAGGCGAAATCCTCGCCAGGTCCTATACTGAGTAGTTTTCCCCTAACCCTTATCTTGCCAGCCCTAATCCTTATTTTGAAGTAAATGAAACTGTTCAAAATTTTTTAGCTACCCCTCCCACGGACCCACTCCCGGAAATTCAACCAATTGTTATTTCTAATATTATCAAAAATCTTAAAAACAGAAAAGCCCTGGATACGATAACATAACTAATTATGCTCTTAAAAATCTTCCTTGCAACTGTATTATGTATCTAAAACTAAACTTACTAATGCTATTCTTCAGTACTACTACTTCCCTAAAGCTTGGAAGACTTCTATTATTGCACCTATTCCTAAACCCCAGTGTAATCTTCAAGATCCGACTAACTATCGACCCATCTCTCTGTTACCCTCTATCAGCAAAGTTGTTGAGCGAGTCATCAGGTCCCGGTTACATGACATTTTAGACGCACAAAACATACATTCCTGAGCAATTTGGCTTCAGAGCTAAACATTCCACATTACATCAACTCCTTCGTGTTGTAGAGTTCTTGAGTGAGAAACTAAACACGAACACACCAGCTGCGGCTGTTTTTCTCGATGTCGCTAAGGCATTTGATAAGGTTTGGCATATTGGCCTTATATACAAACTAATTAAGCTTGGAATTAATGCTAGATTTATCTTTCTCATGCATTCTTACCTTAGCGACCGCACTTTTCGCGTCCGCCTTAACAATATACTTTCCACTTTATACCTTATTCTCTCTGGTATTTTACAAGGGTCGGTCCTCGGCCCTACATTATTTAACATTTTTTTCAACGATATCCCAAGAACACTGAGGACTTATCTTGCCCTGTACGCGGACGACACGGCAATGTACGCCTCTGCACAACACCCATTCACATAATACAAAATTCTCCAAAAACACATAGATAAATTCCTTAACTGGTGTACCCTGTGGCGTGTTAAGCTCACCGAGCAGAAAACAGCTGCTGTCTATTTCTCTAGAAAACTAAAATTTCCCAATCGCATTACTATCAGTAACTCTACTATTCCTTGGACTAATGACACCAAGTATCTGGGGGTTACCCTTGATAGAAGACTTACCTGGAAAAAGCAGTTTATTAATATCCGAGGCAAAGTTGCTGGTATCTCCCAGGCCCTCTCTCCTCTTCTCAAAAGCAATACTCTTTCTATTCATAATAAATTAATCTTGTATAATGCATGTATTAGATCAATCTTAACTTATGCTTGTCCGATCTGCGGATTCGCTTGCAAAACCAGTATGGAGTATCTTTACGGTGCTCATAACAAAAACTTACGCTATATCCGTAATGGTCACCATTTTCTTCGTAACACCACTATCCGCAGGGATTTCAAAACCACTTCCTTAAAACAGCGCATTAATAAACTTGCTAAAAATTTTTATAAATCTGTATACAACCTCCCTAACCAAATTATAGCGGAACTACCCGACTACGAGGTATCCGACCCCATTAACAGAAAACGCCCTAAATACTCGCTTTTGCTTAACGATGAAGACAGTTTCCCTCACCTTCTGCTATACTTAACCTTTCTGTTTGTTCTCTCCTGTCTATAGTATTAAAAAAAATTGTTTTTCTGCTAGTTCTTTAGCATTATATATTTTTAAACTAATGTATGGTCTCTGAAAAGAGTCTTTTTTTTTATGGGGTACCCCGGTAGCTTTTTCGTCTTTTCCTTGTTTTTTTGGAACTAATGGAATTTTCTTTCTTTTTTAATTAATTTTTTTTCTTTGTTTTTTTTTCTTTTTCACATATGTTATACTAGTACTTATGTACTTTGTTATTTTTTGTTAGCCTTTTCTTTTTCTTAAAAGTAAATTTAACTTTTGTGGCTACCAGCCACGTCTAAACATTATTTTTTTAAGGGTCCCTAATGCCCTTGCAACACAATCACCTATCCACTGGATGTAAAGTTGCAACGCAACTAGGTAATCCATTCAGCTGCTCACATTGTTCCATTGTGTGTTTAACCTAGATATATTTTTTTATAAAAAGATACTGGTAATTTTCTTGGAAAAATAACAGTATCCGTACGAACCACGTGTCTGTGCTGCCGGCTCCCGGTCTATCCGGATGAAAGTGGAAATTTATATGAAAGTGAAAGATTTCGTGTTACATAGAGACGTTTTGACCGTGCAACTGATTTGGAGGGAGGTTTACGAAACTGAGAAATGTATAACAAGAATTTGAGTTTCTGGCTGGTGCGAATCTAAAATCAACCGAAAATCTGTTAAGTTAATATTGCCTGGACCTTTCCCTTTATTGCTGGCTTGAATGGACTTGAATTGTTAAGCGAGGTTTTAAATGCGAAAACATTATTTCTATCATTAGATAAGAACTTTTATAAAAGGAGAAATTTTTTAGTTGCTCCGTAATTTTAAACTAGAGAGAACAAGGAATTACAAAAACATGGAGACAGCGTACATAATTTATAAGTATTCCAGTAACAATAAAATAGTAAAAAACTACTTAAGATCTACTATGAGTCGAGAGATTAAGCAACCTGAGTTTGCGTCACACTGAATTTTATAGAAAGTAATCTTTACACATAAAATAATAAATGATTTTGCTACCCTAAACGCAAGAAAATAAAATGGAAGTAAATGTATTTGCCTGATATTATATTTTATTTTATGCTAATTAAATCATTGTATTTCTATCTTTTACATTATGTTCTGCTGTTTTTTGTTAGTTTTGCTTTTTTAGTACTTATCGGTTGAAGGGACCACTTGTTTCCAACCTGGTTGTTAGCGATTTTACCCATTTTCAGCAGCTTAAAGACTAACAACAACTGAAAATGGCTAAAAAAATGTGTGAGAAAGGTTAAGGAAAATCTGTCGCAAAGCATCATGATCTCATTAACAAATAAAATTTTCTTTTCTGTTATTTAGTTGTTTGGAATTTCTGAATTAAAATTAAATCTTTTAACGTTCTAAAATAAACGCAAAATATTTATTCAATATAATTTATTAATTTATTTTTGTTTCCCTTTATCAATTTTGAAGGAGGGGGGGGGGGCGCCAAATTGACACCCTGCCCCGGGCGCAGTTTTCTCTTCGCACGGCCCTGACCGCAGTTCGAACCCAGCCTCTTCCATCCCTGAATTATGTTCATTTGAAATATTAACAAACGTACATGCCTAGATGGCACCATCAAAACAGAATTTTTTTTCAATTTATGGTGATGTCGGGCTGCGGCCGGCATTCGTATGGTTAGCTATCAGCTTGCTTTCGGCATAGTATCCTGCCGGCAGTCTTGCCGATCTTGTCGGCACCGGTCCGACTAAGCGCCAGCCCAATGGGCCGACTATCGTCCGGGGACCACAAAAGTGTTGGAACCGACATCGGTAGCCTGATATCGTGCCGTTACCGCCAGAATCGGCAAGCGACAGTCATCTGATTGCTTCCCGATAGCTCTGTGTTTGTTGGGTATATACAATATATGTTATGTATATATTTGTATATTTACATATATGTATGTATATAAATATGTATATATAATACTGGCGTCCGGCTAACCCAAAAGTCTATTCATTTGTTTAAATTCACAGAACAAAGCATGGAATTAAACTTTTGTTGGCACAGATGTCATATATGCACCATATGCACGACATTGGCGCGATTTTTTTCTGACACCAATGTCATATACGCAACGGGTACTTTAGTGGCGACAAAGTGTCGATATTTTGCTTGATATGGTAATCAGGATATTGTTGTTTATGCTGTTGATGTTTTCACCAAATTGGCATCGGAAAAAAATCGCGTCAATATGGTGTGTATATGAAATCTGTACCATTTTGTTAATTAAAAAAGTTTTAAACCATCCTCTTCTTAAATGATAACTCAAAAACATATTTTTTTTTTAGTGTAAAGTTTACTTATAAAACAAGTAAGAAAAAATCATGCGTCAAGCATAGATTATGAAACACTTTCCAACACAATCAGAATAATGTAACAAAACTGCACGGTTTTAAAAAATAAAATATTACGTCTAATTCAACCATATGGAAACGCATAATACATTTCAAAACCCAAATTCAGCTGTTCCCATCCACAATCGGAAAATTATGCGAATTGCAGACCTGTATATGATTTATAGATTTGAATCTATTTAGCAACATGCAAGCCAAAATTTAGTTCACTTAAGAGCTACATATACTTCAGTTGAAAATTTACCTTCAGCAATTTCTTCTAATAAGGAGAACGGCACGTGAATACTTTTGTGCAGCCCTGTATTTGAGGTATGGAATTTATATATAACGAGTAAGATGCAAAAAATTAATTAAATTTAAAAGCGCATACCGAATTTTAAACCGTACACTCCAAAAACTATCACTCAAAGACAGTACTGTACTGTAACCGATTTCTTTTGTGCGTCCCTGTAAATGAATAAAAAATACTATGAATGTTCTGTTCTAACGGGATCGTAGTGAAAATCAGTGATTTATATCAGTTTCAATCTATTTGAAATAGCGTCATGTCATTAAAATACTCTGCAAACGATGTCCCCCCATATACCATAATGTAATGAAGTACTTTTGAGTACCCCTGTAAATGAACGATTAATCCTACATGCTTCATATGGAATACCAAACATGCTTTGGTGACCCTTAATAACCTTTATAATTTTCATGAAAATCCGAGTCTATTCACGGGAGTTAGAGCGTGGACAGACAGACGGCCAGACAAACCGAATGCATAAACACTTTTCAACTTTGTTGGAAAGTGTTAAAAAATGTAATTTAAAGAAATAAGTAGATAAACCAATAGAAGTGTTTCTACGCATACACATTCTTAGATTTACCTTTATTTCGGCGGAATAAACTTACCATCCAAACAATCTTTATGCAATAGTTTTTTCTCTCGCAATGAATCCATGGCGGTTGCAAACCCAACATATCCTTCATACTGGATATACACTTGAAAAGTCAAATTTTTATACAACGAGCTCGTTTTGCCAAATGTTTGATCGTCCAGAGATTTCGAACTGGATGGGATTTCCAAACGACGCGACGGATCCTACCAAACGTCGAGAATGCTTTATACTAAGCCGTTCGCTGGGTTTTACGGGTTTCACCAATTCTGAAAACCAACAGTTACGAAGTTCTTGCAAATGCACAGTGTCGGGTCTCTCACCGGGTTTCATTTCGTCTACACTTAAAAAAGAATCCCAGTCATGACGCGCAAGCACAAGCAGCATGGGCGGCACGAATCTGTAACCATTCGGTAAAACGTGGTAGTTTTATGCCACCAGCAGCTTGCAAGCGAGCTAAAGATCTGTCTGATGCTGCTCGTGTTTCTAGTTCACATAAGAATTTAATGACGGCAGCCGTAATTTTAAGAGCTTTTAACGATAAAAAGTCCTTCCGGCCAGTGCCGGGAGGAAGAGGTAGCTTTCATATTCCTTATTTTTAAAAAGCCAACTTATATTATTCAAACACACGAAGCTCAATTTAGTGGAAACCGAATATAGGAGATTCAATACTAATTTTTATCAATACTAAATCATTATGAATGAGAATTTCGCAAAATTAGTCAGCTTTATCCAAGCTGCTTTTATTTAAAGTAACTTATATTTGATTGCCAAATTCGGCGATATCTTGAAGTTCCTGCCATTTTAAGAGAACATGAGGCTACCGAGTGAACTTGGTCGAGACCTTAGTAATTCCTGTGCACATGCTCTCTCACATCGGAATCGGTTGATATATACGATTGCTGTCGCAGTCAAAAATCAGATTTTTCAAAATGTCACCCATATTAGAAATTGAAACTGCTATATCTGAGCCATTTTTAAAGATATTTAAGATTTTTAAGATTAAGACAAACAAAAAATGCTCCTGAATCCTTATATCAAGGCCAAATACTTAAGAAAGAAACCTTTTTCTATTTCTAATTTTTTTGCACCTCACTTTAAATATAATTTTTTTTAATTTAATGGCCGCCATTTTGAAACAAGATGGCAAATGAAGCTGGCCAACGAACTCGGTCGAGACATTGGTATGTACTATGTACAGGCCAAATTACATACAAATCGGTTCATAAATACGCCTGTTATCGCGTGACAAAAATCAGGTCGTTTTAAAATGTCAGCCACAATAGAAATTCAAAATGCTCTAACTCAGCCATTTTTTTTTAGATATAGATGACACAAAAACTGTTCCGGAATCTTTGTATTAAGGTCAAATACATACGAAAAAAATCTTTTTCATTTTCAATTTTTTGGTATCTCATTTTAAATTTTAAATTTAAAAATTTTTTTTAAATGGCCGCCATTTTGAAACAAGATGGCGGATGAAGCTGGCCAACAAACTCGGTCGAGATATTTGTATGTACTATGTACAAACCAAGGTACATGCAAATCGGTTCATAATTACGACTGTTATCACGTGACAAAAATCAGGACGTTTCAAAATGTCAGCCACGCTAGAAATTCAAAATGCTATAACTCAGCCATTTTTTAAGATATAGACGAAACAAAAACTGCTCCCGAATCTTTGTATCAAGGTCAAACACATAAAAAAAAATAATTTTTCAATTTTTAAGTTTTTGGTACCACATTTCAAATTTAAATTTTTCTTAAAAATTTAAATGGCCGCCATTTTTAGACAAGAAGGAAGAGGAAGCTGGCCAACGAACTCGGTCGAGACATTGGTATGTACTATGTATAAACGAAGTTACATCCAAATCGGTTCATAAATACGCCTGTTATCGCGTGACAAAATTCAGGCCGTTTCAAAGTGTCAGCTACGCTAGAAATTCAAAATGCTATAAATCAGTCATTTTTTAAGATATAGACAAAACAAAAACTGCTCCGGAATTTTTGTATAAAGGTCAAATACATAAGAAAAAAATATTTTTACATTTTCAATTTTTTGGTACTTTAAATTACATTTGAAATTTTAAAGTTTTTTAAAAATTTTAAATGGCCGCCATCTTGAAACAAAATGGCGTATGAAGCTGGCAAACGAACTCGGTCGAGACATTGATATGTACCTTGTACACACCGAATTACATCCAAATTGGTTCATAAATACGAGAGTTACAGTGTGACAAAGGTCAGATATATATATATACAGGGTGATTCATAAAAGATGGGCAGAACTTTAAGGGGTTATAGTACACTTAAAGAAAAATAATATTAAATAGTAGACTAAGGGTCCCAGACGTATTCCCAAGGAGATAGGGGGCATTAAAGTTTAGGGTCCGAAATTTCAAATGATTATAAAACATGGAAAAATTGGTCGATTCGTTTGCGGTTTTTGCAAAAAATTTTCTTTATGCCAGTATTTTCTTGAAATAAAATTTTAAAGTTCAATTTCAAAAAATGCCGATAGGGGGCGCTTTAGACTTTGGAGTAACAAACAACTATTTTTTAACATTATTTTTTGTATTTCTTTAAATCATTTCGAAAGCTTAGACTTAAACTTAAATTTTGATCTAAAAATCTGAGTCCTAACGAGTAGTTAAGTAGCGTAAACTGAAATTTGAAATTTGAAACCCTTCTCCCCCCAGAACAAAAATCAGTTATTCCCGATCTTTGTGTCGTAGATTAGGCTCTAACTACTGACGCGTTTTGCTAAAATTATTCTTTATGTCAGTATTTTCTTGAAAATAAATTTTAAAGAAAATTTTCAAAAAATTCCGATAGAGGGCGCTTTAGACTTTGGAGTAACGAACAACTATTTTATACCGTTATTTTTTGTGTCTCATTAAATGCTTTCTAAAGCTTAGACTTAAATTTTCAGCCCAAAATCTGAATCGTTAGACGTGGTTAAGTTTCTGGGGAGAGGGGTTTGAAATTTCTACTCCTGAGCACAGTTCAGTTTACCATGTCCACACATTGTGTGCTGTGATACGAGGTAAAAAGACACAAATTAGGATTATGTTACCAAAGCATATTTATTAACATGTAATTACAATAAATGTTCAAAATTGTGACCACCAGAGGTTATGCACGCAGAACAACGGCGAAGAATGGAACGGCGAACATTCGCGAAAACATCAGGCTTTTCGAGCACTTCCCCTACAGCGGCGGAAAGTCTGGCGACCAGTTCCTCGGGGGATTCAATGGGTGTCTCATACATAAGAGCCTTCAATCGTCCCCAAAAAAAGAAATCGAGGGGTGAAAGATCTGGCGAGCGAGCAGGCCAAGCAACAGGACCACCTCGACCAATCCATCTGTTCGGAAATGTGATGTCCAGATAGTTGCGGACGTCTCGTACGTAATGGGCTGGCGCTCCATCGTGCTGGAACCACATGACCCGCCGGATGCGTGGAGGAACAACGTTTAACAGGTCTGGCAGCACATGTTGCAGAAATGTGAGGTATGTTTTACCGTTGAGGCGTTCAGGAAGAAGGTACGGTCCGATTAGGTGGTCTCCGAGGATTCCTGCCCAAACATTGATGGAAAAGCGTCTCTGATGAACATGTGGATACGTAGCATGTGGATTGACATCCGCCCATACATGTGCATTGTGTGTGTTAAATGTACCTTCACGTGTGAAGGTACATTCATCGGTGAAAAGCACAGTTCGTCCAAAATGTGGATTTAGCGCGTTCTGCTGCAGAAACCAGCGGGCGAATTCAATACGATTTGGATAATCCCCTGGAGACAGTTTCTGGACTCGTTGCACATGAAACGGGAGCAAATGCTCATCCTTCAGTACCCTCCAAGTCATGGACTGTGAGGTATCCACCTGCCTAGCCACTGTTCGTGTACTTGTACTTGGCTGCGCCGCTACTACATCCAGAATGGCTTCTGCAACAACTACTGATTCGTTCTTTTTTGCACGACCTGCATTCGACCGGGAAGCGAGAAATGATCCCGTCTCACACAACTGTCTGTGCAAGCGCTCGAAAGTTTTGCGGTTAGGCAACCGCCTGTTGGGAAATCGCTCTCCGTACATTCGTTGTGCCTCTGCACCATTTCCATCTGCCGCTCCGTAAATTAAATGCATCTCAGCCTTTTCCTTATTCGTGAAGGGCACCATCTTCCGATTCATTACTACAGCGACTTACACTTGACTCACCGTTCAGTGGTTTTTATGCCTGAATCGTGTCGAAATTTTGCATACGTGTTCTTCTTCTTCCCCATTTGACATTTGCATACTTTCTGTTTCCTTCTTCACCCGGTGACTAGCGTCAGGAATGGAGCTTTAACGTTTGCATGAGCGACGTCTCCAACTGTGCCAGTGCCTTTATGAGTGAATTCCGACTATGCACTCCTTGACGAAAGTTGTATTTTTGCCTCGTATCACAGCACAGAATCGTTGGGCATGGTTAAGTAGTGCAAACTGAACTATGTTCAGAAGTTGAAATTTGAACCCCCTCCCCTCGCTACTGAACCACGCTCAGCGATTCAGATTTTGAGCTGAAAATTTAAGTTTAAGTCTAAGCTTTAGAAAGCATTTAATGAGACACAAAAAATAACGGTATAAAATAGTTGTTCGTTACTCCAAAGTCTAAAGCGCCCTCTATCGGAATTTTTCGAAAATTTTCTTTAAAATTTATTTTCAAGAAAATACTGACATAAAGAATAATTTTAGCAAAACTCGGCAGTAGTTAGAGCCTAATCTACGACACAAAGATCGGGAATAACTGACTTTTGTTCTGGGGGGAGAAGGGTTTCAAATTTCAAATTTCAGTTTACGCTACTTAACTACTCGTTAGGACTCAGATTTTTAGATCAAAATTTAAGTTTAAGTCTAAGCTTTCGAAATCATTTAAAGAAATGCAAAAAATAACGTTAAAAAATAGTTGTTTGTTACTCCAAAGTCTAAAGCGCCCCCTATCGGCATTTTTTGAAATTGAACTTTAAAATTTTATTTCAAGAAAATACTGGCATAAAGAAAATTTTTTGCAAAAACCGCAAACGAATCGACCAATTTTTCCATGTTTTATAATCATTTGAAATTTCGGACCCTAAACTTTAATGCTCCCTATCTCCTTGGGAATACGTCTGGGACCCTTAGTCTCCTATTTAATATTATTTGTCTTTAAGTGTACTATAACCCCTTAAAGTTCTGCCCATCTTTTATGAATCACCCTGTATATATATATATATATATATATATATATATATATATGTCAATTTTGAACAGAGTGTGGTTTCGGGGTCTGGGGGTCATGATCGATGAAAATATACCAAAATTTTTTGAAATCGCTTTCCTCCGAACGGCTGCAATAGGTAGCTTTTTGTAATGAAAGCTACCTAAAATTGGGCTGGACGAACGGCAGCTTTTAATTTTTCCATGACTTGCCAGGTGGAAATACTCTGTCCAGGTACTTTATGTTTAGGCAGCTGAACACAGATGTCATATATATTGGCGCGATTTTTATCCGACGCCAATTTGGCAAAAACCTCGTTACCATATCATCTGTATCCGGGTTACCATATCAAGCAAAATAACGGCACTTTGGCGTCAGTTAAATACTTGGTGCGCATAGACATTGGCGTCGGAAAAAAATTGCGCCAATATAGTATATGACATCTGTGCCGAAAGGGCTGTACACTAATTTTGATTTTGGATGATGGCAAGACCGAGACTTACTTCTAAAGGCACAGCCTCGCTTATGTCCGTGCATTTTTGAAGAGACATCAAATTACACGCTGGAGTAATTACAAATCAGGCAAGAAGATGTAGTCTTTCTACCCTAACCAAGTTAAAAGAAATACAACACCCAAATCCCATATGTTAAACGCTCTGATAATGCTTATTATTAAAGCTATGTTGATACAAAAAGCTATTGCAACAATTCGCGGATAATAAATAATAACTGATAGCAAAGAACTCATGTTTTCGTGGTACTTCTTAGTTATCCCGTCGACCAAATTACTGTCGCCAAATTATAAGATTAAATGCCAATAATGGTTGATTGTAAATGGTCACATTCACATGACTTACACGTGTTTACGTCATAAAGTGATTTTTATTTCGACGTTTTATTTGTATTTTTATTAATGTTATACTAAGTTACTTGTCCTTTTGTTATTTAAAATAAAAATTATGTTAATTTGTATAATTTGGCGTGTGGTTTGGCGATTTATATAATTTGACAAAATTTGTCGACGGGATAACTAAGAAGTACCTTTCGGGAATTACGATTTAATAAAACCGAAACAAATACATGCTCTATGTGCAGATTTTTATTCAACGAGCTAGATGTTTCTCGAATAATTCTTAATCTATATTTTTACACAAAGACCAAAAGAAATCCACGAAATTTTCTTAAGTATTACACTTTTAAACAGATCATTCTTTGTTTGACACATTTTAAAAAGACTAATAATAACCATCGAGTTGGTAAACAAATTCACATGTTTCGAAAGATGCCACAAATAAATACAAAAATTGCTGATAATTTTCTTTCTTCTTCCTGTTGTTCCTTAAAATATCCAGCTATAATTTTGATGATTTTAAAATTAAAAATATATGTGAAACACAAAAAGTTTTTGTGAAGCAGATTATTCGAATTTCACAGTTTTGCAAAATTCAACACAATGAACAGTACAGTTGGTTTTGATTTAATTTCAGAGCAAAGTTAGTAGAGTAGAGAGTAGATCCCATTGTTCTCTCGGGGAGAAGTTGAATCCAACATATTTCCGCTTCCATCGCCAAAAGAGCGTCGTTTTTTGGCGGTGATCCCTTTATTGGCAAATTTTCGATTTACAGAAGCCGACGCGAGCGGAATTCCACAGGAAAATTCCATAGAATTACAAAAGAAGTTCTTTGTAATTCTATGGGTAATTCCGAGGAAATAACGGCGAGTGAAAAACCGATGTGGCGCGATGACGGTGGGCAGTGATCTTTACTTCAAGAAAAGATTACCAGTTCTGACAAGGGAACCACTTTTGGAGCTGCTCGCACCTAGCATTGAGACTGAGACCTGGTGTAAAGCTGTATATTACAAAGTTTGAGAATCGATAAGATATTTCTGTTAAAATCATATTTATTGATTTTACAGCAGCATAGCTTTCTGAAAATGCAATTTTCGAGACCACTTATTAATATTGAAGTTTTTTAAAGAAAAGCATTAAAAAATAAAAATTAGTTAATAATAAGCATAAAATATTGAAAAAAGTTTAAAAATTCCTTCAAAAACCTACGAATTTGATTTTGAAAAATTGGAACATTATATTCGCATTTTTAGCGGGGAAAAGTTGGCGGTTTTTTTTTTTCGAAAGTAGAGCTTTCCGGCAACCCTAGCCAAATGTCATGGATGTTTATCTTGTATGAGGAGTGGTTTGGACTTTCAGTACAAATTGTAATGCCCGACCTAATTACCCACAGTAATTTTTCTAAATTGTGTAAAAATATTAATTTACTTTATGAATACTTTTACCAAAGGATCATTTAATGCATCAACATTTCATTTTAAAGATTCGAAACTTTATTCCATTCGATTTCAAAAGAAAATAGTTTGCTTATTTTGTATTTGACTAAAAAATAGTTTTCAATGATCTTGAAAGCTTTTATAGAAATATATTTACTATTTATATATTTATCGTCTGCATAGAATAATAAAAAGAAAAGTGCCCTGTTAAACTGATGGCATTGAGCTCACAGGCTAAACACAAAATCACTCACACTAAATTGTATATTATTTTCTTATTTCAAAGGATAATGCCCCTCAAAAACTAAATGAAGGGGGATTAGCCCCCGTTTCCTTCCTTTATACTTAACCAATGAACCTCCAAATTAAATGAAGGAAGCGCCATATCGGAATAAACTGGTATATCAAATTTGAAGTAAATCGATAATTCTGCATGAAAAACCCATTTATCCAAATTAAGGAGAGACTAGCCCCCGTCCCGCTTTTATACTTAACCAATAAACCTCCAAATCTAATCAATGCAGCTCCTTAACATAATATACCAGTATACCAACTTTGGAGCAAATCGAATAACTCTACATAAAAAACCCATTTATCTAAATTAAGCGGGGAATCTAGCTCCCCTTTCCTCCCTTTATACTTAACTAATGAACCTCCAAATCTAATCAGGGAAGCTCCTTAACATAATAAACCGGTATACCAAATTTGGAGCAAATCGAATAATTCTGCATGAAAATCCCATTTATCTAATTAAGGGTGTGTGTGTGGGGGGGGGGGGTACCACCCTTTCCTCCCTTTATACTTAACTAATGAATCTCCAAATCTAATCAAGGCAGCTCTTTAACATAATAAACCGGCATGCCAAATTTGGAGCAAATCGAACAATTCTACATGAAAAACCCATTTATCTAAATTAAGGGGGTGATCTAGCCCCCCCCCCCCTTTTCCCCCTTTATACTTAAGTAATGAACTCCCAAATCTAATCAGGGAAGTTCCTTAACATAATAAACCGGTATACGAAATTTGTAGCAAATCGAATATTTCTGCATGAAAAACCTATTTATCTAAATTAAGGGGGGGGAGACTAGCCGCCTTTTCCCCCTTTATCCTTAAACAATGAACCCCCAAATCTCATCAAAGCAGCTCCTTAGCATAATAAACTGGTATACCAAATTTGGAGCAAATCGAACAATTCTACATGAAAAATCCATTTATCTAAATTAAGGGGGGGGACTAACCCCCCTTTTCCCCCTTTATCCTTAAACAATGGACCCCCAAAACTAATCAGGGAAGCGCCTTATCAAAATGAACCTAGAAAAAAAATTTGAAGCAAATCGGATATTTCTATCAAGAGTTATCGCGTTACGTAGGTACATACGGAACAAGCGGGCACATAAGCTCTCAGGCTTTGATAGCCTGTGAGCTAAAAAGAAAAAAAACATAATTCTTGTTTCTTATGCTACCAATTATCAAACAAATCGCAATCTGATATAATTCTAATATGAACTGTACATTTACTCCCCGGATAAAGCGGGTGGAAAAATTATAGCGTCCTATTTGGCGACTTAACTCACTTTTGGCGTGAAATAAACAAATAACAATGCAATAATAAAAAAAATTAAAGTATAAGAAAACATATAAATATGATTTTAACAGAGAAATTTGATCGGTTCTCAACTTTTATGTATAGAGCTACAAAATGCACCAGGTCTTGATGCTAGGTGCGAGCAGCACCAAAAGTGATTCCTTTGTGAGTTATATGAGAAGTCTGTGGGCAGCACCGTGCGAAAGGGGGGGCGAAGGGGGCGGTCGCCCCGGGCGCGGAAATTTAGGGGCGCCAAATTTGTACTACTATTTTTTTTTTTCTGTCGTCGATCATTTTCATTTGAATTTTTTTTTTTCACTCTTCGATATTCTATTTTTTTTTTGTAAAACAAAATGCATATATTTACATATCGGGATTTTTTTTTCCCCAATGAAAAAATGTACATTTTTCATTTCAAAGTTATTGCATCGTTCACATTTACTTTTCATTGCGCTTTTTAGACGATGATTTTGCGAGACCGAGCGCATATGAAATATGGTCCCCTTGGTAGCTTGGACGCCGTGGTGGTCCTTTTCAGGTGCACCGAGTGGTGACCAGCAGTGGTCAAGGACACGTATGTAGCCGCTTTACCAGACTGCCAAGAAGGGTTATGTGTTTCACGCGTATCTGGATATGTGGATTTCTTTATACCCTCGAAACATCACAACGGCTGGATGGATTTTAATGAATGAGGTCTCTATCGATTCGTCTTAATCGTCCGATGGTTATAGGCTAAGTTTTCTTTTTATAAACTCAAAATGGCGGTAGAGACAAAAAAATTACGCACTATATTGAGTGGCATATCATTGGATAGGTCTTTCAAAATGAAGACGATGTTTCATTGACTATTTTACAGTCAGATGCTCCGTTTAAATATTACGCAACCTGTTAGTTGTGTAGGTAGGATCGCTAGCTTTACTGTAACTCTAACCTTCATAGACATCAGGCCTCATCAAAACAGTGTTTATAGATAGGAACTAAAAATTAAACACAACTTAAAAGTCATCAATATAAGTAAATAAAAAAATAGGTAAGTAATATAAAAATGATTATTGATGAGAAATAATTAATTAGTTCGCTTTTTACGCAGTCGGGTTTTTTGATTTTTTAAATTTATATAGTATGCTTTTGTGATATCTTATTGCAGTGTTTCTTAAACTTTTGCACTCTGCGGCCCCTTTTACATCGTATACGAAAGTTTCTGCCACCTCCCAAACTCAGTGAATATGAATTGCTAACCTATTCTGATTCCAGTATGGGATCATTCTTATAGTCATTCGGTCGTTACTTTACTGTTAAAAAAAGGTCTAGCACAGGATGGAAATGCTGATTACATGAAGTCTGCGGTTGCAGAAGGATGACAATTTTCCAAATTAACGTTCAAGAAAATTATACCTAGTGGAGAAATTATTAACCGCAATTGCTGCTTATTGGATAACTTAATTAAGGGAATCGCTATACAGGGTGTCCACTCTCAACGGTATCCAATGGCTAATTCCGAAACCGTTAGTCATAGTTATAGTTCCAATTGCAAAAATGTTTTAAATGAGCTAAAGAAACATTTTAAAAGCGATTTGGGTCAATAAAAACATTTTTTTAAAAATAACGAAATTGAAATTTTTATACGGTCCTCCTGTCCTATAAGTTATACTTAGTAAAATTTTTCTATTACACTGACAAGTGAGACAAAAAAAGTCCCGTACATATAACTCTAAAATTGACCGAGTTATGAAACTTTAAAAATGCATGACTTATACCACTTTCCCGCATCTGAACACAAATCAGCTAGGCCATGGTTTGAGAGCTCATATACCAAGTGCTTAAAGCATTCGAAGAACTTATTTCATGTGTATCTGCGGTTTGAAAAAAATTTTTACAAGTATTACGAGTGAGTTAACGTTAATTAAGTTTCAGATTGGCTAAAATAATTGCATTTTAACGTATGTTTTATTTTCTAAAGATTTGAGACAGTTTCTTTTCACGATTTCTTTTAACAAAAAATTATGTTATTTTTATAAGTTTTTATTTCACTTCAACGATTGTATGTATGTTTTACAGTTAAAAATTTGTACTCGAACTTTAACTCACTTTCAAATATACGATCGAGATTAAATTTTACATACTGACATAAATCCGATGACAATCTAATATTATTATGAATTTCGGTGGTTACCACTTACTTTACAGGATTTTACAGGATAACACAAAAATTTTGGATAAATTACCGCCAAGAAATTTAAGAAAAAGTTTTAGATTAGATAACACAAGGCTACGATGGTTGTGTTTTTTTTAATTTTATGTATTTTTTAGCCCTGAATTCGAAAATTAACTTAATTTTTAACCATCATGTCAGGATTTTTCGCAAATCTTAAATTGTCAAAGTTGAAAAAAAAAAAATATTGCAGTGTTAATTTTACTCTCAACAATTTTTTTAATGTATCTGACGAAATTATGTTTCTACTAAATTTGTGAATTACCCCTAATTTGCAGCAAAAAATATGCTCCAACTTTAAACAGCTATTACTCGGTTAATTTTAATCGTAGAATAACGGAGCTTTTTTTGCCTTACTTGTCAGTGTAACAGAAAAATTTTACTAAATATAACTTATAGTTACCCGGGGACCGTATAAAAATTTAAATTTCGTAATTTTTTTAAGAAATGTTTTTATTGACCCAAATCGTTTTAAAAATATTTCTTTACCTGATTTAAAACATTTTTGTAATTGGAACTATATGTCTATGACTAACGGTTTAGGAATTAGCCATTGGACACCGTTGAGAGTGGACACCCTGTATTTTGTTTTCCCTGTTTATTATTCACCAGCTATCATGATCGCCCTCTAAAGTTAGCCAATCCAGATTGTGGGTTTCTCAAGTGGAAGAAATTAAATCCTGAAATTCTTGAGCATAAAAATACTCTAGAATACAGGAATGCATGCATTCGCTAAAAGAAACTTGAGAGCCGTTTAAAATTAAATCATGTAATCGACAGCAAATTTGAAAAGAGCAAAAATGAAAATTATTGAAAGTGAAAAAGATAAATGGCGTAAATATATTCAGGATGAAATTATGAACCTTCTTGCCAATGAAGTAAGAAAAACGATTGTAGAAGAAATTCATAGAGCAAGGTATTTTTCAATTTCGTTCGGTCGCATCTATATACCGAGTGTCCTAAAATGGACTGACTGTTTCTAAAATTAAATAACTTGTAAATGGTGTAAATCACTATTTAAAAAAAATGGCTGGAAGGTAATGTAAAATGTCAGTAGTTATTATTATTATTATTATTATTTTTTTTTTTTTTACCTCGATTCCCGGCTTTAGTTCCAAATAGCAACTATAGATGGCGCTGCATGCAGGGATGACCACCTCGAGGACTCAGCTTACGCTTTAGAGTGATAGGATAGTACAAACCCGAGGGGCAGACCAAATCCACTAGCTGCTCGCGTTACAAATGACTTTTTCAATTATTATACTGCGGTTTTACAATTTCACATTACAATATAAATATCGATGATTTATTGAAGAAATAAACAGGTTTATAGTCAATTCAGATTACAGCAGTATGCTTTATTAAATCATATTCGTGAAAATCAATCAAGTTTATACTGAATTGACAATTATGCCAGCGATGTATAACCACACAAGCACTATAAAGACAACATCTAGTGCCATAGGTGCTCAGTCAAATTTTTAATAGTGTACACTGTTAAAAATTTGCAGCATTCTGGCAGGTCATTTGACCGTTTTTTTTCGAAAACGTTTACACAGCCGTAATTTTAACACTATCTGACCATATTATTGGCCATTTAATGGTCTGAATATAGTTAAATTATCGTTAAGAAACCGTTTTTTTTTATAAAACGGTCGAATGACCTGCCAGAATGCTGCAAAATGTTTAACAGTGTAGGGGATTTCAGTTTCGACCTCCATTGACCGCTTATTGCTTGCCACCTATCTCTGCTATTTGGAACTAAAACCAAGAACCGCAGTAAAAATACTTCTGATATCTTACATAACTCTCCTGCAAGAATTTCTTTTAATAATTGTCACCATTTGCAAGTTATTGAATTTTAAACACAGTACAGTTTAGAATCCAGTACACCTCACAAAGAACAAATGACACAAATTATACGATACCGAAAATAGAAAGTTTTCAATCCTGGAAAGATTTCTTAACTACATCAAGTAAAAAGGAGAAAAAAATTAGCGCAAAAAATTTAAGATAAGCTAATGTCCGACAATCTCGACATTCACAGCTGCACGAGAGGTTCTGTTCTCAAAGATGGTAGACGAGGGGTGCTGAGTTCGATCCAATCGCGCACGTCAGCCTAATTGTTCGAAATTGTCCCTTGTTTTCTTCGAACCTTGCGTAAATACGGGTTAGGTTCCCTTTGAAAGACCCTACAGAGGACACCCCCATCCCTCTCCGGTCTTCTATATCCAACTTGTAGATAATCGGCCATCATAAACAATACCAATATCAACCCTTCAGAGCTCAATGTTGTGATATGGTGCAAATATGGCTTCCCAATATAATGTTGTGTAAGCTCGAATCGTCGAAGTAAATGAATTCGTCCATTTTTTACCATGCTCTGCACATTCTCTAAACTTTGAGTTCGTGCTGCTGGTATGTATGTACAAAAATGTCCGGAACTGCATAAAATGTCTTTGTTTTCTTCTTCTCTTCTACTGAAAGATGGGATATACTTATGTCCCACTTATCAGTTTATTTAAAGAAACATTGCGACATTCTATGGTCATGAAAAAATAAAGCTATATCTGCAGTTTACAAACAACTGCCACAGATTTTAAAAGCTCTAGAAGACCTTATAGAAATGAAGTAAAATGAGTAAACTTACCCAGGAGCAAAAAGCTTAATAAAGCAAATAAAGAAATTCTCCTTTATTTACGGCCTAGTAGTTTAACACAGCATTTTAAATGAAATAAAAAAAGTTAATCACGAAAAAAAGAAGGAAACAAAACTGTCAATTTCTTGATCGCCAGCAAACTGGTTGAAACACTAAAAGACACATTTCAGACAACAAGAGAGGGAATTTTTGAACAAGAAAGCGAAGATTTGGTTATGTCCACAAATGTAGAGTCCTTATTTGAGCAAAACAGAAAACGTGAAATTCGCAGAACAGTTTGACTACGAAGCTCCTGATGAAAGTGGAAATTTATATGAAAGTAAAGGATTTTGTGTTACATAGAGACACTATAACCGTGCAACTGAGCTGGAGTTTTACGAAGCTGAGAAATGTATAACAAGAATATGAGTTTCTGGCTCATGCGAATCTAAAATCAGTTACCGAAAATCTGTTAATATTGCCAGCTTTGCCCTTTATTGTTGACTTGAATGGACTTGAATTGTTAAGCGAGGATTTAAATGCGAAAACATTATTTCTACCATTAGATAAGAACTTTTATAAAATGGATCATTTAGAAATCTCTTAGTTGCTCCATAATTTTAACTTAGGGAAAACAAGGAATTGGAAAAACGTGGAGACAACAGACAACGTACATAATTTATAAGTATTCCAGTAACAATAAAATAGTAAAAAAACTACTTAAGATCTACTGTGAGCGATAGATTAAGCAACCTGAATTTACTTTCTATAAAATTCACTGTGTCGCAATCTTTACACATAAAATAATAAACGATTTTGCTACCCTAAACGCAAGAAAAATAAAATGGAAGTAAATGTATTTGCCTGATAATTATATTTTATTTTATGTTAATTAAAACATTGTTTCAGTTATCTTCCTTAATTAATGTACTGAAATTATAATTTATTTTTATCTTTTACGTTATGTTTTCTTCAGGTTTTTTGTTTGTTTTGTTTATTTAGTACTTATCGGTTGAGGGACCACTTGTTTCCAACCTGGTTGTTAGCGATTTTTACCCATTTCCTGCAGTTTAAAGACTAACAACAACTAAAAATGTCTAGAAAAACATGTGAGAAAGGTTAAGAAAAATCTGTCGCAAAGCATCATGATCTCATTAACAAATAAGTGCAAATTTCTTTTCTGTTATTTAGTTTGGAATTTCTGAATTAAAATGAAATATTTTAAAGTTCTAAAATAAACGCAAAATATTTATTCAATATAACTTATTTCTGTTTCTGTCCCTTAGCCATTTTGAAGGAGGGGGGGGGGGCGCCAAATTGGCACGCTGCCCCGGGCGCCGTTTTCTCTTCGCACGGCCCTGTCTGTGGGTTTAACACCGCAACTCAAAAAACAAAAAAGTGTGTGTAAAAATCCTTAAAATGAAGGAGAATGAAGTACGCCGACCCTCGGTCGTCAACATTCTAATGGTGAATCTGAAATTTTAGAAAGTGTATGAAAGGTTACAATAGTTATCCTGTTTCTGACTCGACTTCCCCATGATGGATGCGTATCACTGTACACTGTACTCAAACCCAGTGCGGCAATTTTCAAATACATTCACACAGTCATTTTTAAACTTTGATGTACGAAAAATCCAACAGTCTCTTTTTCAATTCCTACTATTAGCTCACACTCTCCCTATCTGGGAGCACGGCAGTGCGTCCGCCAAGTTCGCACAAGCCGTAAGCTACCTTTTCCTGAACCATTTCGGCATACTTTTCACCCCCTCATAACGTCGTTTTAGGGAGAGATATAGAATTTTTTCTTTTATACACATGTTCGTATGATCAAACTGAACTAAGATTCCACGATTTCATGTTTCTGTATTTAGTAGTTTTCGAAATATTAAATTCCGAAAAAGCGCTTTTTTGTCACTGACTCACTTCGCATCATCAAATAACTAAGGTACTTCTAAAAGTCGTAGAATCATGAAATTTCACAAGTAAGTCGGGTTTGTAGCACAATTAACCAGAAAAATCTGAAAACACAGAATTTCCGCCTCTAAACCCTTAAAACAGGGGGTGTTGATTTGGCCGTAAACAGTTCCTTCACATTTAATTGCGCCAATGTTGGTCGCCAATACTCGATTACAGAGTTTTGAAGGGGTCACGTAATTTCAAACAGAATAAAACTTTATATATATGCTTTTCCAAAGATGTTTGTTAAATAGAAAAAAATGAATATACCTAAAAATTTTAATCAGTATAGGTTATGATATATTCACGATATTAAATAGGTTATGATATATTCACGATATTAAATAGGTTATGATATATTCACGATATTAAAACAATAAAACATTTAACAAAATATAACTGCAATTCGGTATGTTTCCGATATAGTAGCCTTGGCGAAATAGAGAAAATAGCCTTGACGAGAAAAGAAATTTGATAATAACGTATTTTCTGGCAACCTATCTACTGTGTCATATTCACAAGCAATTTTTTCCATATGTATACAATTTATTTAATGTAAGGAACCCGTTTATTTATTTTTGTATACCAACATAAATAATTTGTATATAAAAAACAATATTTTATACGTGAATAAATAAAATGTTTATATGTATACATATATATATGTAAGATATATAAATTACATAAAAGTTCATCAGGTTTGTTTTCATAGTTGTTTATATCATTTGGCAACATATCTCAGTTTCTGAAGTCCAAGATTTTTAAAAAACGCCAAGGTCCCTATAGTGGAAAAATATCCTAATTCTCATATGAAAGTTTAAAAATCTGCTTTTAATTGAATGAAATGTGTAACTAATAAAGCTGTCTTTAACGATGTGTGACAGATGTGGTGTCCGAAGTCCGCTGCTAATGTTATTATATTAGCCTTACTTACTGTTAATTTTAAATCTGTAAAAGAAAGATTATAGTTATAGATCAGATATGCTGGTTGCCAAAACTCGATTACAGAAAATTAGCCTGAGTTATAAAGGTGTTACATGATTTCAAGCTGAATGAAATTTTATATGCTTTTACAAAAATCTTAATAAGGCAAATCTTTCAGTTTATCTGTCCATATTTCTATCTTTTACTTCCTTAAAACAAATTTTATTAAAGACCGGGAGGCGTCTGCACAGATCATCACCTCATCGAGTTGACGGCTGAAATTTTAGGATTAGTTAAATATCGATTAGTGTATTGAAATGTAACTGGTCTGCCAAGTCATATCTTTCTGGAAACCACCTACAGACCCGATTTTACCGGTTAATTGGTGGATTTTCTATTGTGTTTTCCTGCACCCATTCCTCCATGTTTCCATGCTTTTGGATGCAGGAAAATACAATAGTAAACCTATCAGTCACCCACTAAAATTAGGTCTTCAGGTGGTTTCTACCAAGATATGACTTAACAGACCAGTTGCATTTTAATGTACTAATCTAGTTTTAACTAATCCTAATATTTCAGCTGTAGACTCGATGAGGTGATGGCGTGTGCAGACGCCTCCCGGTCTATTATAAATGTCGGAATTCTAATCTCAATAGCACTCTGGTCAATCTGGCAAATATCCCTACTATTTATGGAACACTATTCCTTTAAGTGCGTTTTAGTGATGTTAAAGTTCTTTATACATATGCATATAATACGTAATACATTTGCATCATACATATTATAGGTATGTGTATAATAAGTAATACATAAGCATCATTATGACGTCAGAACAAACAAAACATTTTTTGTCGCCAAATATGAGAATTGACATGATATATTACCAAATTTGGTGACACTTCGCTAAATGTCGCTAAGCTTAGCGAGTATTTGACGTTTGTGGCTATTTTTCAATGAGTTAATTATTAATGCGAGCTATCTATTTATATTTTTCCGCATATCATCTGAATAGTTAAATAATATAACGTACGAATATTTCCAAAGTGCCAGTAGTTTCGTCACTGCTATTGTTAATATATTGTACTGTTATTATACTTACTGTGACTATGTTGTTAATCTTTACTCTGCTGAAACTTCTGTATTATATAAATAGAATTTACGGAAACTATTAAAGCACCGAAACTGACAATTCTCCTTATGATTATTATAATTTTATAATATGTAACCTGTTAATCGATATGTACCGTTAGAAGGAATCTTCTATAATCCGGTTCCTCACATTTTAGTTTTCAGGTTTCGAATAAAATTAGCTAAAAACTTAAAACCATGGCAAATTGGCTAGTTCTTCAACACGATTAGATGAGAAGAATGATAGATTTTCAAATGGATCATAGCAGTGAACCCGTAGACCTTCTATTCTTCCGTAATCGAGTCTATTGAAAATGTTAGCATGAAACAAAAAGATATTAGCATCAATGGGGTTTAATAAAAATGCAGATATTATCAAAGGATTTAATAAGAATCATTTCACTTGTACCCAATCGTATCAGTTAAAATACAATAATTGGCAGTAAGCCCAATTAGAAAAGATTACTTAATACGATTAAAAATTTCCGCATTAGAGAACGAATCGTAACGAATCGATAAGGAAACATGCATAAGTGAGTTAAGAGATATTTGTCATGAAAGAATGAAATACATAACAATATAAAATATATGATGTGCTTCCATGATCGTAAAGAGTTCTTGATTTCTCTATCAAAAGCTTCCGTCTTGGCGAAAGAATGGGCAAGTAAATTAAATTATGAATAACAGTAACATGATGCAACGTTTAACATGCAATTAATAGAGTATATACTGCTTGCTAGAGGCGGCTAGTACTTTAATATAAAAAGAAATAAAGTATGAATTTGTAAAGCTCAATAAAATAAATTTAGGTATTTTTATGCTAGCCGGGCGCAAGTGGCAAATCGCCAAATACTGTCCCCAACTCTGCATTCATTTCATTTAAAAATATAAACTTTTCAGTCATCTCATTTAAAACAGATGCATTTCCCTCATTTTATTTAATAGAATATTTAACATAGAAATAAATAAATAAATAAATAAACAACAAATAATAACATAAACCAAAATATTTTATTTGTAAATTAAAGCATTGTTTCTAATTTACACATGTGAAAAATGAAAACTACTATTGGCGAAAAAACAAAATGCTAATTAGGAGATTTGCTCCCGGCTAACATAAAAGTACTGAAATTCAAGTTTTTTTTTATATTAATATAGCTTAGAAAAAAACTAGAAAAAACATACAAAAAGTAGTGATATCCCAATAAAAAGTTTTCGGTAAAAAAAAAAAAAAGCGCCAAGTTCTCCTTAATGTTTCTGCCAGAAAAAGTAGTGATATCTGAAGTTCGCACAAGGGCACAAGTTAAAAGCCAAACATCCCAAATCTTTCATTGGAAATGGCTTCCTGCGACTTGGCCGTTAATGCCTTCGAGAGGGTTTTTCAAATTTTAAAGTATGTACAAATAAGCTACATGACAACTACATTTTTTGATTATTTTAGGCATTTTGTGGCACAAAGTACAGAAATAAAATAGACATTTAAACCACTTCAGTCTATTTAAATGTTTAGAAGTTAAATATAACAAAATACTTGTATTCAGAAGGTAATATCCCTAATAGCTAAAACCTAATTAGTATCAGCTTTTAACAGTTTATAAATCTAATACTTCTTAATGTATGCAAACAAATTATAATAAATGTTCAAACGAAAAAAATCTCTTTCGTCAATGCACAAGATTTCAATATTATACAATATAATGTAATGTAACATATTGTGAGATTTGAAGAAAGTAAATTTTGTTTTATTTCTTAGGTTTTACGTTAATGACTTTAGCTTTAGACCGTACGAAATGTCAATTAAACCACATGTGGACTAAATGATCTGTAATCAAAACTATTGTTTGTTGAAATTGAATGGTATTTATCAGAAATCTTTCACTTATAATGACTTTATGTGAATTTGCCTCTTTGCATACTGATATTAATTTTAATATTTAAATAATTCATAAATGCGAAATTTCCAATCATTAATTTTGAAATGCTGTAGAAGGCATTAACGGCCAAGTCACAGGAAGCTATTTTCAATGAAAGATTTGGGATGTTTGGCTTTTAACTTGTGCCCTTGTGCGAACTTCAGATATCACTACTTTTTCTGGCAGAAACATTAAGGAGAACTTGGCGCTTTTTTTTTTTTTTTTTTTTTTTTTTTTTTTACCGAAAACTTTTTATTGGGATATTTATTTATTTATATATTTATATATTTATCTTGTTCAAATTTTCAATCGTTAATAAAATACTCATTATTCATCCTATCAAGTTGAAATAATTTTTTTTAACTTGTACTGGATGACAATTGATGTTAATACAGTTTTTTCAAATATTAATTCATTAATTAATTTTTAATTAATTAATTTTAGTTTTGCATGGGAAACAAAATGGCGGCCATTGGTTATTGAAGGTCAATGAAAGTATTTTCATTAAGGGGTTACCATAGAAGGACCCTGTTCCGTTGCCAAATACCGCCAAATTTGTCGCCAACTTGGCGATATATCGCCAAATTTGGCGGCCAAAATGAGTCGCCAAAAGTGACGCCAACATGGCGATATCTCTAATATTTCGCCAAATTCCCATAGAGTTCCATTGTAAACCTACTTGCTTATAAAAAATCAACAAATTGAGATATTTTAATGCAACAAAAACTAATATTAGCTTAAGGGATTATATTAAATTTTTCTTTGATGGCCTAAGTAGGAATTGACTTTAAAAACAAAATTTTTATATTACTTGTTCAATTCAACTCCTACTATTAGTTCACACACTCCTTATATATATATATATCTTGCTCAAATTTTCAATTGTTAATAAAATAATTATTATTCATCCTATCAAGTTCAAATAAATTATTTTAAACTTGTACTGGATGACAATTGATGTTAATACAGATTAATTAAATTTTAATTAATTAATTTTAGTTTTATATGGGAGAAAAAATGGCAGCCATTGGTTATTGAACAACATTTAATGCATCTTCATACCTATAAGGAAGTTACCATAAGGGGAATCCTGTTCTGTCGTCAAATAGCACAAAGTTTGTCGGCAACTTGGCGATATCTCTAATATTTCGCCAAATTCCCATAGACTTCCATTGTAAACCAATAGGGTTTACTTGCCTACAGAAAATCAACAAATTGAGATATTTGGTACTACTTAGTTATCCCGTCGACCAAAAATCTATCGCCAAACTATATGATTAAATGTCAATAATGGTTGATCGCAAATGTCACATTCACTTGACTTTAAGCAAGTTACACGTGTGTACGCTATCAAGTGATTTTTATTTCAACGTTTTATTTGTATTTTTATTAATCTTATACTAATTTATTTGTTCATTCGTTATTTAAAATAAAAATTCTGTCAATTTGTGTAATTTGGCGATTTATATAATTTGGCGAAATTGGTCGACAGGATAACTAAGTAGTACCAGATATTTTAATGCAACAAAAACTAATATTAGCTTAAGGGATTATATTAATTTTTTCTTTGATGACCTAAGCAGGAATTGACTTTTATATATATATATATATATCTTGGTCCAAATAAAGACATAGACAAGCAATCTTTCAGAAATAGCTGTCACCGAATTTTCGGATTTGGCTGCCCGAGTGAAATAATCATGAAATGACAATCGCTTACAACTGAAGGTATTTATCTTATCGGAAAAAGAAAAACGTTATTCGACTCCAAATAACTTCAATATTCGATGATGTGAAAAAAAAAGAAATATATTCAATTCACCGTGCATTTAGAATCTTAAAAACCGCAAATGGAGAAAGTTCCTTAAACGGATCGAAAACCATTTGTAATATTATAGTGAGCGTAGTATGGTGCAAAATTATAAATGTTGTAAAAAAACAGTTTTTTCTAATTTGTTTGCTCATCTTTGGCTGCGGGTCCGATTATGGAGAATTAGCCGTTGCATGCCTTTAAAGGAGGGCACGCGTGAAAAATCCTATGGAAAAAAGCCGATATAAGTACCTTTTCTCCTAAACGACTGAAGCTATTTCCATATTGGTTTAAATAGTTTTAGCAGTAGCTACCTTACAAACGAATCGTCCAAAAAGAAATAAAAATAAAACATGCAATAGTTAGTTAGGCATCTATATTCCTAATTTTTCTATTTTATTATTTTTAAACTAACGTTACTAAAAGAAAATAATAATTCTTTAGGAAATAAAATTATCGAAATATAGCTAATTTTAATATAAAAAATAAAAAAAATATTAAAAAATATGGAAATCGCTTTACTAGTTCCCGAGTGATTTCCCCTTTATAAGCTGTTTTCTAAGATTTCGCAGCTAGAAAACTGTGTTGAATCTTTGCCTTTTTTCCTGCCTTATTACACTCGCAATTTGCTGATTGGCTAGTTTTATCAACAATACATTCGTTACGTCACTCAATAACAAATTCTTCAAAACAATGCATCTCAAATTGTTTGCACGAATTTTCATTGTTGAAAAAAAATTTCTTGTTGCTTTCATAATACAACAGAGTAGTCTTATTGTTGCAAACGAAGTTTATCAAATTGTTTGCACGTGCTTCATTGTTGAAAAAAATTAGATTTCACCTATTGTTGAAACAATAGATGGAAAACAAATCAACAAATTTTTCATTCTTATAAAAATTTTTGACAGTGTAGGTTGGAACTGATCTCAAGCTACGTTTTCAGAGAAAAAAAACAGTTACAGTTATTTGAGTGATCGAGTATTTGACTGCTACAATGTTTTTGTACTTTCTGTTGGCTTTCTTTGCATCGTTCTTCTTCAAGTTTAGCATTTGCATAAGTGTGATGTACTTCATCATCAAGGACTTGATGAAGCTGAAAAAAGAAAAAGAAGAAGAAGGAGAAGACATCTTCTACGACACGCTTTCACAAGCAAGTTTTGTTGAAGATTTCTACGATGCCGTCACAGGAACAAGTTCTGGTGCCGATAAGTATGAAGATTCAATCTCTTCTGATACTGAAAGAATGCCTTATCCAGAAGATCTCATGGAGAAGTTTTTGGATTCTTGCTTAGACGCTGTGGGCTTCATTCGTATAGAAAATGTGCAGTGGATCTCAGGAGCATTGGCACAAGAAAAGGAAGTTGAAAATGAAGAACAGCATGTCGAAAATGAAGTGCAGCTTATTACAGATGAAGTAGGGGATATGGAAAATGAAGTAAAACCTGTTACAGAGGAAGAACAACCGCAAAAGAAGAGTTTGAAGAAACGTTTGAAAAATATTTTCTGTTGTTGCCGCTGCCGTGACAAGAAGGACTAAAGACACCGTTAGTTCAGTTTCAGTCAAAACCGATTTCATCGGCTTTTTCTACGGTTTTTGGCCGCAGATAACTAAAAACCGATTTCTTTGTAGCTTTTTCTACGGTTTTTGGCTGCAGGACAATTAAAAACCGATTCATTGGTGCTTTTTCTACGGTTTTTGGCTGCAGGACAATTAAAAACCGATTTAATTGGTGCTTTTTCTACGGTTTTTGGCTGCAGGACAATTAAAAACCGATTTCATTGCTGCTTTTTCTACGGTTTTTGGCAGGACAATTAAAAACCGATTTATGTGCTGCTTTTTCTACGGGTTTTGGCAGGACAATTAAAAACCGATTTATATGCTGCTTTTTCTACGGTTTTTGGCCGCAGGACAATTAAAAACCGACCCCATCCGATGTGGCAACACCTTGTCGCGGTGGATGGGCTTTTAACTAAGATTGCCACAACTTCTGAATGACCTATAAATCTTTTTTTTTAGTAAAAAACCGATACAGTGATGCACACTGAACAGTACAGTCAGTTTAACCTGTACCTCACGCAATACCTGTCACATTAGGATCTCAAGGTCACTGATAGAAGAACCCATTTACGTTAGGACGAGTAAAGCGAAGCGCCATCTATTGTTAAAATTTCGAACTATTTTTATTCTTATGCCCTACCATTTCCCCCTTCTTTGCATATATTCAGGTTAAATTTCAGGTCATTCTCACCGGTGATTCATTTTTTTTACAGCTTTTTGAAAGATGAACTGTAATTATAATCACCCTCTATTACCCAATCGAAGAATCAGAGCATATGTAATTTTAATATCCGTTATAAATTTAGATGTTGCTCGTTGAAATATTTCGTTACAATGGTATAAAACAGGTAAATGCATCTCTAAAGTCAAAAAAGGCTTCGTGCACAACTTTTGAATGGAGAATCTGCATTTCAATGCTAATTTCTCTTTTAAGGGCGTTTTAAAATTATAAATGTAGCATTTTTTTAAAAATTATAATTGATTTTTAATTTATTGTAAGGAATTTACAATTCTCATCCGTTAAAAACTATAATTTTCTTTTATGGAAGGAAAAAAAAGGTCATTTTATTTTCAAATTTGAATTAATTTATCTGAAACTGTTATTGTGGCATGCAGATGAAAATGATTCAATATTAGCGCAACTTCGGGATCGTGTTTCTATAAATACCGGGTGTCTCAAAAATGATTGATGGATTTTAAAATTCAATAACTTGCAAACGGTGACAGATATTTAAAAAATTCTTGCAGGAGCGTCATGTCTGATGTCAGGAGTTTTTTTACTGTGATTCTTGATTTTAGTTCGAATTTCAAACAATAGATGGCGCTAAGAGCAATAGGTGCTCATCCCAGCCCCGATTTTTGGTACTTCGGGATTCATTCAATACATTTTAATCTCCCTTTTCCGCATGGAAGAAGAGAGAAGCCGAAAAATCGAGCCTGGATTTAGCGGTTACTGTTAGTGGCGCCATCTATCGATGCTATTTGTAACTAAAACTGAGAATCGCAGCATAAAAACTCCAGACATCTTACATAACACTCCTGCAAGAATTTTTTTAATATATGTGACCGTTTGCTAGTTATTGAATTTTAAAATCCATCAGTCATTTTTGGGATACCCGGTACATTAAAGCTATAGTTATATAGTATACATTAATCACGTTAGTTTTCACTTCAGTACTATATTCTCGCTCAAACTTTTATCCAACGTTGTTGAGATGAACGACTCAGATTCATACGAACGGAATTTTTCCAAACGAGTGATAAAAACAAAGATCGGGAGTCGAATCCAAGACCTTCGACTTAAATTTCCGATGCTCTACCTATTGAGTTACCTGAACCGACAACCATCGGGCACACTTCACTCTGATAACCTTATTGGCAATACTGTCAAGTAGACAGCTCAATAGGTAGAGAGGCAATTTAAATCAAAAGTATTGGGTTCGACTCCCTATTTTTGTTAGCCCCCGGTACGGTATGCTATTTTTTTCTCCCAGTTTATTATGTGTCCAAAAAATAACGTTACCTTACAGAAGCCAGCAATAAACAAAGCAGATGTATCATTGTACAATTAAATACTCAATAGCATTTTTAAAAATTTTTAAGCATCGCACATTTTCAATTTTTATACAGTCGTATTGGAAAAAAAAATGCAATTTGTTTAAAAACTTTATCGCCATTGATATTTGAAAGATTAATTTTTTGTAGTTTTTAGCGCCATTTGTTTAATTTTGGCAACTCAAGTACTCCATTTATGTAGAAAGTAAAGGGAAAATAGTTGAAAAATAGCAATTATATCTTTTTGTTGCCATTTACTCATAACAACCGAAAGAAAATGTAATTAAAATACGTGCTATTTTGAAAAAATATGAACGAATCATTTCTGTTAAAACATGGAGCTATTATAAACTATATTTAATTTTAAGTTATCTATATTAATGTTACAAACAAATGAAGGCCTATGAATCATTAGATAGCCTTTTTTTGTCGAGTTTCTTGAATGACGGCATCTTTTTGCTGCATTTGTGTATATTTTGCGATAGTGACATCCTATGCATGCTTTACTGTAGATGTTTAAGAGTGGATCGTAAATGTGGAATTCTTAAGTGGATGCGAATGACGTCATTTTACATAAAATAAAAGTGTGTGTTTTAAGTCTTAAAATTGAAATATGTTTTGTACTATTTTTATATACATATTTTTTTTTTTTCATCGTGGGCGACACCAAATTCTGAAAAAGCAGAATTCCTGTTTTCTAGTTTTTATCACTCGGTTGGAAAAATTCAATTCGTATGATATTTTCAACAATGAGTATGACTGAGTTAAAAATAAAGACTCGGATTCAGTATATTTTCAGATGTATACAGTTTAAAATACAATGCGCTCAATCCACGACATTATATCAATACGGCAACATTCCGCGTAAATTAACGTTTTTTTTATACCAGGAAACGTTCATGCATATTTTCACAGTGTGGAAATTTAAAAATTCTGATTGTACGATTTATTCTCGTACATATAATTGTCCAAATATAGAAAAGTTCATTTATAGGTGAGGACATGATCTCGCTGTGTGTTTTTACTTGCAGCGGAGATAACAAGAAAACACTCTGTTCTGTGTATTCAATGTTTATCTTGAAAACTAGCGTGTCTCATTTCAGGTTTTTTCCTAAAAATTTTCTTCAGAAAACGATAATTTGCGAACTCGAATAAGGAAAATACAACACTTTTTTTACGCTTTGTAGAAAGCGTAAGGTAGTGAATTTATTAAAAAAAATTATAATTTTTGCTCCATTTCTTTTAAAGATATGGAAACATAGTTCAAGAGCCGACAGCACAAAAACCTAGGTTATCAAGCACAAGAAAAAAACCTTTATTTTATGGGAGAGTAGAAGTAGGGGAATCTGATGATCCATGTCTGCCAGAAGCGAAGTGGTGCATAAGCCAAAAATGAATACCACCAGTGGTTGACTCGTAGTTTTATCATTGTGTTTGTCATACAAACAAAGATATGAAAAAATGGAGGACTGGGAGCAGGAAAACACAATGATAAACCTACGAGTCAACCAGTGGTAGTATTAATTTTTGGTTTATGCACCACTTCACTTCCGGAAGACATGGATCATTAGATTCCCCTACTTCTACTCTCCCATGAAATAAAGGTTTTTTCTTTTGCTTGGTAACATAGGTTTTTGTGCTGTCGGCTCTTGGACTAACAGGAAAAAAAAAAGCATTATTTAAACCAAAGCCTCCTTACAGACTCCATCATTTTAGGATTTATATATTGATTTCTCAAGGTCTAATCATAATTTAATTAGTATTAAATTATTAACTGATTAAAGTATGTATATATTTTTAAATATATATATTACACTCTTTATTTTTATTTATATTTTCTACTTTTCATTCCTTAAAATATTTCGTTGTTGCCGTTTCACAGCCAGTAGGCCTATGACGGCAAGCATCGTTTGCCCCCATCATTAAATCCTTGGTTGTTGTAACTCGCATACATTTGCAATTACAAAAGACATTGGGGGATTGATAACATGTGGTCAGCTAACAGAAAAATGCCTTAAAATTAATTTATTTACTTATAATTAAGTTCTAAACCTACTAAAATGTTGTATTGTCGTCGGAAACACACCTGTGAACATAATTTCTATTATTCTACCCTATCATGAATTGTGTGAAAAATCAATTACAAATTCCACTTTATATACAAAAATTAAGTTAAGTTAAAAAATAAAAGAGTGTAAAAAAAGAGCGTAATTACATGAAAGATTAAACGCGAAACTTTCGGACCCATTTTCTGATTCATTTTTAAAGGTATAAATACATGAAATTGACAGGCCTGACTATTGAAACGATTTGAGATAGAATTTTCCATTTTTTGATCGATGAATTACTTATCGAGTTATAAGCGATTGCGGTCACGGGACGATCGGTTTTTATCCTTTCTAGCAGTGTCGTGTCTGGAAATTTGGTACAAAACGCCCACTTTGACAGTATTTTTCTGAAAGATCTTCTGCCTTTACCAAAAAATGGAAAACGCCTTTGATTACATAGTTTTTGAATAACAAAACACCTGACCATATCATACGTTTCCGAACAAAAATGAATTTAAAAATGTGTCAGAAAGTAGCTCCATTAAATTTAAAAACAGCCTAAAGGATTTTTTATTTATTTATTTATTTATTTTTTTTTTTTGCAAGGATGTATTGCTAATTGGTTGTTTGTTCCTAAAACACTAAAGCTGGTTTATCTACTAAACAAAGTTTACATGTAACATGCAGAAGTAACTGTTCAGCTTTCCCACTTTTATATTACACTTGCAACAAAACCACTTTTACAGGTAAAGTAAACAACAAATTTCCGAAATCTTAAGTAATTATTTGCTTTGCCACTTCCGTACTACCCAAGCGGCAAAACTAGTTTTACAGGTAAAGTAATAAAACATTGAATTAATTGCATCATATATACATAGGGGAGACCGGGGGAATGGCGACACCTTAAGCGAATTTAAATTTTTTCACCTCAAAAAATGTTTTTTTTTAATAGTAAAAATTCTAAAGCTGAATCATGATCTTTAGTATCTGTATAAATTTAACCGTAATCATAACTGTAAAGTAAGCACAGATAATTTTTTTTTTCAACCTTTGTACAGTGGCGGGATTACCCAGGATACTGGGGTAATTCCGCCACTGTATCGGGTAATGACACCACTCTTTAATGACCTAGTAAATACATAAAATAGATACTAGGAAACACATAACTTACTAAAAATATTTAGAAAGCAATGTAATTTGGCAGAATAATAAATAATTACTATGTTCCTTAAACTAGATTTGTTAATGTGCTACGCTTACGATTTAACTCAAATTGCAAAAGACACCCTTTGCCGTGGTGGCGGCATTACCCCGAGAGGGCAATATAGCGAAAATCCCCCAGCAAAGCCGAAAGAAGAATCGAACTTGTTCAACAAATTGCATCAAAATGTCGGTGAATGTATGTAGATTACGGGTAATATTATCTTAAATACCTAATGTTACAATAAAAGCTGTTTACCTCTACTCATTTGAAGCTCCAAAATAACAAGCAACTAGATGAAAACTAAATTTTACACTAGAACAAACGAACGACGTAAAACAAAATCACTCTCACTCTAGGCACTGTTTTGCCGCTATAGTGCAGGTGCATTCACTATCTCAAATTGCCTTTAGTTTCTAAACTAGGCGGGGTGGTGGCATAACCCCGAGTGGCGCCATTCCCCCGGTCTCCCCTATACGTCAAAACAAAGCCAATAAGCCTTGTCAAAAACATCACCAAATGAAAAAATTAAAGTAATTAAACAGATTGGAAATTTATGCCAAAAATTTTGGGTGACCGAAGGGTACCAAGGCAAAATTTACACCTCTGATTGTGATGATAACAAGTTGGAAATTGCTCGTCAAACGTGGCAAATGAGGTGCGTTCGTACTATAACTAGTTTTATAATTATTTTTTGCACCCCATATTGTACTGAATGTATATTTTTTTGCGCTTCATAAGTGCATAGTCTGTAACATCATTAAAATGCACTTACAATAATTTTTTCCCCATTCCCCGTAAAGTAACGGAAAACTTTTGACTGTCCCTGTAATTAAACTGTACATTCGATTTTCATAAAATTTGAAATGGCTCGACAAAATTTTGCAGCAATTATATATTTAAAATTTCAGACCATTCGGAAGGCTGTAAAATCATTAAAATGCATTTGCAATAATTTTTTCCCATTGGCCATAATGTAACGGAAAACTTTTGGGTGTCCCTGTAATTAAACTATACATCCGATTTTCATAAAATTGGAAATGGCTCGACAAAATTTTGCAGTAATTATATATTAAAAATTTCAGACCATTCGGAAGTCTGTAACATCATTAAAATTCACTTGCAATAATTTTTCCCATTGGCCGTAATGTAAAGAAAAACTTTTGACTGTCCCTGTAATTAAACTATACATCCGATTTTCATAAAATTGGAAATGGCTCGACAAAATTTTGCAGCAATTATATATTAAAAATTTCAGATCATTCGGTCGGGTAGTTTTTGCTCTGTTATATGCGGACGGACGGACAGACGGACTGAACGACGACTATAGGTGCTACGTATTTATATAATTACGAACGCACCTAATAAGGATAAAACACTTAAAACACTAAATAACTTAAGCCTTTTAACACTTTCAAACATATTTAAAAAGTGCTTATGACTCGGGTTTGTCTGATTGTCTGTTCGTTTGGCCATCTGTCCGTGCTTTAACTCTCTTAAATATAGCTGGATTTCCCTGAAATTTTTATACGTTATGGACTTTTACACATAATTCTACAAAATTTCACCGAATGCTTTGGAACATTGCACGAGAACTAAGGAATTGATAAAAAATGGAACATATTAGAGATAAAAAATTCTCATACATTTAAACGCAATTTTAAGGGCCCTTTATGCATTTATATGATGAAAACGAATGAAAAGCTGGTGAAAACAGTGATAGGGGAGACCGGGGAAATGGCGACACCTTAAGGTAATTTAAATTTTTTCACCTCGAAAAAAGGTTTATTTTTTAATAGTAAAAATTCTAAAGCTGAATCATTATCTTTAGTATCTGTATAAATTTAACCGTAATCATAACTGTAAAGTAAGCATACATAAAAAAATATTTTTTAAACCTCCGCACAGTGGCGGGATTACCCAGGACACTGGGGTTATTCTGCCACTGTACCGGGGTAATGCCGCCACTCTTTAATGACCTAGTACATGCATCAAATGGATACTAGGAAACACACAACCTACTGAAAATAGTTAGAAAGCAATGTAATTGAGCAGAATAATGGTTAAGCTTACAATTTACTTCATATTGCAAAAGTCACCCTGCTGAATCGGCTCCACTACATTAAAATGATGCCATTTCTCACCCGATTTGCATGGCGGCGGCATTACCCCGAGAGGACAATATGGCGGAAATCCCCAAGCAAAGCCGAAAGAAGAACTGAACTTGTTCAACACATTGCATCAAAATGTCGGCGAATGCATATAGATTACGGGTCATATTATCTTAAATACCTAATGTTACAATAAAAAGATGCTTATCTCTACTCATTTGAGCTCCAAAATAATAAGCAACTAGATGAAAACTAAATTTTTCACTAGAACAAACGAACGACGTACAGCAAAGTCACTCTCACTTTAGGCACTGTTTATATTGTTGGCCGCTATAGTGCAGGCACATTCACTATTTCAAACTGCCCTTAGTTTTTAAACTAGGTGGGGTGGCGGCATAACCCGGGTTGGCGGCATTCCCTCGGTCTCCCCTACCATGTTCGTTCATATAACATAAACTATACAAAGTTTCGAAAATTCTCACAGAGTGGACAGGGTATTCTCAAATCAGGTATTTAACTGTGGCTAACGCATTTTCATAGGAATAACATAGATTGTAATATTTTGTCTTTTAACACCAAAGTATCATTTGACTTTTCTTTAAAAGTGATTATATCCAAATCAACTCTGACATTTAATAATTGTCCGCAATGCATTGCAAACTACCGGGCTGATTTACTCCAAGGATTTTTTTTTCTGCTATGAGTGGTAACATACCATTTGCTGATGTTATTTCAATATAACTTATATAATACTTTTATTAAAAAAGTTATCATATTAATATAATAGAGAGACACATTTCATTACCGGTAACATCCACAGTTGGGTGATATGTTCTGATATATAATCGTTGGTATTCGAAATATTGGAAAATATCATATAGCTGTGAGATACTGAAATTAAATTATTTCCACACTAGTTTTTGAACTAACTAACTTACTGTCACCAATCAAGTATCGTTTGACTTTTTCTAATAGTAATACTCACTAGATTTTATTACAAATATGTGAATTTCACGATGTTATGTTAACCTTTAACTGATGTCACAGAAATTGTCACATAACTAGTGTGAAGCGGGCTGTGAGACCGCTCCATCGAAAGATGAATAAAAGCCACGATTAACTCATAGGATGTTGTTTATGTACTAAACTTTTTGTACAGAAGTGTTATAATTAAAATTCACCTATTCAAAAGTCTCTGGTGTTAGTACTAAAGTTCCAAATGAAACAAAATTTCAGTAGTGTTTGTACATAAACAGAAATTTGCAAGTTAAACTATGAAAATTGAAAAAAGCACCGGTAACATCAGTTAAAGGTTAATGTAACATGGGTTATAGTAAATTTCGAAAAATAGAAAATAGGAGCCATCAAATGAGGAAATTGAATTTCTTTCATGCTGGTTTTGGTACTAGCTAACATATTTTCGTCAATGAAATATCGTTTGATTTGACTTAAACATAGCGAATAACAGAGGCTATAAGAAGTTTCGAAAATTTCAAGATGGCGGCCATGGCAAATTCGAATTTCGTATACATTTCGAAATACTTCTTAATGTGTTGATCAGTTTATTAAACTGACTTTTTCAAATGGCGTATAATTCTTAGTTTCACAAAACTTTTTCCAGTTGTCAGAACATAGTTTTACCGTGTTTGTTTCACATAGTACGAAATTAGATTAATAAGTAAGAAGTTGAAATACGAATAAGAAGTTGAATAATAAATGAAATACATAGCGAAATTTAACTCGAAAAACAGAATGAAAAGAGTTTATTTACTTTTAGTATAATTTATTTAATGCCACAATATTTAATGTAAACTTAGTTAAATCTATTATAACATATTGCGTGATAAAAAAACTTAGCATTTTTCTTTTTCGATTTCACGTTTTAATGGAATTCAAATATGGCGCTCGAGAAAAAATAAAATGATTTTGAATTTGGCAATGTTTTAATGTTTATTTACCAATATCTAATGTGGTATATCATAAAAGCAGGTATATATTATTACTTTTTGCATTTTAAACTGTAATTTATCAATATCTTATGAATTTTAAAGCATTCCACATTTGAATTTTGCTGGCATTCTATGTAACGTCAATAATTAGTTATGAATGAACAGTTAGCAGTTATTTCAAAATTTTTTAAGTTATAATAGTGCTTTAAAAATGAAAATTAGAAAACCCTTTAGAGTGCAAAAAAATCTTTAAGTTCCTCAAGATTTTAAAGGAAATGTGCAAAACATTCAAATATATGTGTATCCACAATTGCAAATCATTTCCCTTTATATAATAAACTAAAAGTTATGCTTATTTTTGATAATTCATTAGTCTAATTATGATGAAATTAAAATTAATGGTACTTTTCTGTTAGCCGGGTGCCAATGTTATATATACATACATATACACTATATGGCCAAATGTGACCAGTCGCTTGCGATTTTAGACATTTTGTTAAATATCTAAAAAAATACATGAGGAATTAACCTGAAACTGCAGGTGTGTAAACAATATAGTATAGGTCATATATTTCCGTGAAGATTTTTTTCCCGAAACCCCATAGGGGACCGTCAACAAATTGAAAAAAACGAATATCTTTTGGATAACCCTGTAAAAACTAATGTAGCAAAAGCGTTCAAACTCGAGATTATTAATAAGAGTCTTATTGTAATATACTGTGTTCATTTTTGTGAGGATAGCATGTATACTCGTAGAGAAATTAAGGTTTTTATAAAAATAATCCCAAATTTTGCCAAGTTTTTTGCTTTGCAGAGTTCTTAATATAAAAAAAAGTTATTTTCAGAAAATTTGACAAACAACATTATACACAATACTCTGTAATCAGAATTAAAAAATGATAAAAATTGGATGAAAAATGAGCAGGTTTACTAAAAAAGGTTTCATTGTGCATGCGCGAATGCAATCAAAATATAATGTGCATAATGTAGTAGCTAAGTATGTAGAGCAACTTTGTGAAAGTCCCAAAATCATAGCTTGAAAATTCTGAAAATTATCGTCGATAGAATAAGCTCGAAATCCGTTGTTCCCAAAAGCAAGCAAAAAGATGAGGGGTTGTATCCAAATATAGTAGTACGTGCAATATTGTGTACGCTATCTTGGCACTAATCAACAGATATTTGATACAACCCCTCATCTTTTTGCTTCTTTTTGGGAACAACGGATTTCGAGCTTATTCTATCGACGATAATTTTCAGAATTTTGAAGCTATGATTTTGAGACTTTCACAAAAGTTGCTCTATATACTTAGCTAATACATTATGCACATTATATTTTGATTGCATTCGAGCATGCGCAGTGAAACACTTTTTAGTAAACCTGCTCATTTTTCCTCCAATTTTTATTATTTTTTAATTCTGATTGCAGAGTATTATATACAATGTTGTTTGTCATATTTTCTGAAAATAACTTTTTTTATATTAAGAACTCTACAAATTATAAGCAAAAAACTTGGCGAAATTTGGGACTTTTTTATAAAAACCTTAATTTCTCTACGAGTATACATGCTATCTTCATAAAAATAAACACAGCATATTACAATAAGCCACTTATTAATAATATCGAGTTTGAACGCTTTTGCTACATTAGCGTTTACAGGGTTAGCCAAAAAATATTCGTTGTTTTTCAATTTCTTGACGCCCCTCCTATGAGGTTTCGGAAAAAAAATCTTCGTGGAAATATATGACCTATACTATACTGTTTACACACCTGCAGTTTCAGGTTAATTCCTCATGTATTTTTCTAGATATTTAACAAAGCGTCTAAAATCGTAAGTGACCGGCCACCTTTGGTAGAACGTCACATTTAATACAAATTGAAGTGTTTGGAAAATCAAGAGGAGACATTCCAGATTTTTTTCATTTGTATTTCGTTTTTCAGCTCCTAAACAAGACAAATAGAGTAGATTCCAATTATCTGGCGGGAATCGTAAAGAAGAAAACAGAAACAAATCATTAAATCGAATTCTGATAATACGGACAGCCGCATTATTCGCACAGAACTGTTTAGTCCAATAAGAATTTACTCTATACGAAACTTTAGTGTGTTTCTTTGGTTGTTATAGTAACACACACTGCGTACTCATGTTTAAAAAAAAGCTGAGGCAACACTGAAGTATGACAGGGAAGTTTGGAAAGTTACAAAAAGCATCTGGTTATACCAGCAAGTGTTGATTACATAACTCTTTTTCTCGGGAACTGGTGCAACGATTTCAATACTTAGGGGAGACCGGGGGAATGGCGACACCTTAAGGGAATTTAAATTTTTTCACCTCGAAAAAATGTTAATTTTTTAATAGTAAAAATTCTAAAGCTGAATCATGATCTTTAGTATCTGTATAAATTTAACCGTAATCATAACTGTAAAGTAAGCATACATAAAAAAATATTTTTTAAACCTCTGCGCAGTGGCGGGATTACCCAGGACACTGGGGTAATTCCGCCAGTGTACCGGGGTAATGCCGCCACTCTTTAATGACCTAGTACATGCATCAAATGGATACTAGGAAACACACAACCTACTGAAAATAGTTAGAAAGCAATGTAATTGAGCAGAATAATGGTTAAGCTTACAATTTACTTCATATTACAAAAGTCACTCTGCTGAATCGGCTCCACTACATTAAAATAAGCTCATTTCTCACCCGATTTGCATGGCGGCAACATTACCCCGAGAGGACAATATGGCGGAAATCCCCAAGCAAAGCCGAAAGAAGAACCGAACTTGTTCAACACATTGCATCAAAATGTTGGCGAATGCATGTAGATTACGGATCATATTATTTTAAATACCTAATGTTACAATAAAAGGTGCTTATCTCTACTCATTTGAAGCTCCAAAATAATAAGCAACTAGATGAAAACTACATTTTTCACTAGAACAAACGAACGACGTACAGCAAAGTCACTCTCACTTTAGGCACTGTTTATATTGTTAGCCGCTATAGTGCAGGCACATTCACTATCTCAAACTGCCCTTAGTTTTTAAACTAAATGGGGTGGCGGCATAACCCGGGTTGGCGGCATTCCCCCGGTCTCCCCTATATAGATTTGGCAGTAGATAAATTATACATTAAACGTTCGGCGAAAAATAAAAATAAAAAATGCAATAGTTCTGTTAATTAACATAAAAACACAAAAACCGAGAATTTTCGTTTGCGAAAATGTGCATAATACATTTTTTTTTTTTAATCTTTATTTCCTGCCAAAAGATCCAAAACCAAAAAGTTTATCTACTGCCAAGGCTATTTTTAAAACAGTATGGGAACCGCTTCAGTACTTCTGGAGAATAAAGTATATCAATGTCAGCTATACTTCCTTTCATTTTTTTTGTTAGCGGAACTATTGTATTTTATACTTTTATTTTTTGCAACGATCCATTTATAGCTTAGGTGACTGCCAAAACTCTCTAAAAAATTATGAAAACGCGTCAGTAGTTCCCGAGGAAAAGGTACTAGAAAGTCTGAGTATGAGTTTGGGGCTATGCATAAAAATCGTTATCATTTTAGGGGGGAGGGGGGGTCTGGTATATGATATCGTAAGATATCTCTGGGGAGAGGGGGGGGGTTGTCTTTTGATATCGATATCATTTTTGTACCAACCAAAATTTCCACTTTTTATCTGTAACATGATCTTTACATCGAAATAGTATGTATTTTTTTTTTTAGTCTATCATCTATTTTTGTGAAAATACAAAGTTATTATTAAAATCACTAAATTTTTATTAAATTATTTAATTCCAAAATATATAATACCACCAACGTTTAACATTCCTATTCTTCTTCATATGTGTATGCATATATAATCGTTGTTCGGGAAATCATATGCGAAGTATATTTGAAATGAAACTTGTGTTTGCTAATAAATAAAAGAGAAACAGAAAGAATGTTGTCCACCTGTTTTGTGGATAAAAATTTCTATCTGTCCCCTCCCCCCTCTTTCCTCCGTGCAGGGCAAGTGCGAGAAGATATTACTACTGTCTAATGCATTATGTAACAAATAACTATTATAAAATACTTTTAAATAGTAACTATTTCTTTTAAGTGTTATTTTATATAAAGTTATTTCATATGTAAAGTGATATTTTATTGACTTCTCTCCATTTGAATCAGTAAAGTATCCGAAAAGTAAGTGTAGCCATTTTTGTGTGTCATTCCAAACAAAAGAAATAAATTCAAAAAAAAAAAAAAAAAAAAAAAAAAATCAGGCATTGATAAGGATATCATTGCGAGGGGGGGGGGGAGGGGGTCCAAAATTACCAAAAAGTTGACAACGTTATATATGCATAGCCCCTTTGGTCTCTTCGTTTTGGAACCCGAGCTAGATGATTTGAAATCCGAGGTCGAAATATTTTCTGTTACCAGATCCCGAGCCCAATGCTAAAAGAACGCAGTAGGAAATTGATACTAAGACCAATGTGAGACGGGCGTCTTTTTTGCTGCTTTTTTGCTTAGGTATTATCCATTCACGTTATGCTTTGTGAATGGATAATACCTAAGCAAAAAAGACGCCCGTCTGACATTGGTCTAACATTTGAACTTTTTTCAGGATTAATTTTCTCAATCTGAAAATCTGTTTAAAACAGCAAATTTGTTATTTACACCCAACCACTGGCAGATATCTGCGAAAGACAGCATTCTTATTATTATTTTCTTCTACCTTTACAAGAAAAAAGTCATGGATTCTTGAAAAACTTTGACTTCCGGTTTTCCACGGATTTAAACGATTTAGGACTTTAACATGATTTGACTGTTTTTAGAAAATGTCTGTCTGTAAGTGACAAAAATTTTTTGTGCGCACTCTATCTGCTCAAGAACTAATGCACGAATTGTAATTTAAAAAAACTTTATTCAGTTAGATCTTGATATAAGTTACTGCTGATTAGATTTCGGTGTAAATCGCGCAACAGATGGTGCTTCTAAGCTGCATTTTTCACGATTTACGCAATCGCTGTATATCAAGAATTAATGGACGGATATTCATAAAACTTCAGATTCAGTTAGACGTTGACATATCTTGTTGCTGCTTAGGTTTTGGTATAAATCATCGAACAGGTGGCACTGTTATGCTATTTTTTTTTTTTTTTTTTTTTTTTTTTTTTTTTTTTTCCAGGATTTACGTGATTTTAGAGATAGTCATATTTTAAGGACTAATGCACGGAATTTCTCCAACTTTATATTCTGTTAGACATTGACATATGTTGGTGCTGATTGGTTTTCGTGTAAATCATATAACAGGGGGACGATGTCGTACTGCGATTTTCGAGATAGCTATACCTCAAAAACTAATGAATGGAATTTAATCAAACTTCATTATCTGTTACACTTTCCCATAAACCTTTTCGGCACTACTTAGTTATCCCGTCGACCAAAAATGTATTGCCAAACTATAAGATTAAATGCCAGTAATGGTTTATCGTAAATGTCACATTCACTTCACTTTAAGCAAGTTACACGTGTTTACGTCATCAAGTGATTTTTATTTGGACGTTTTGTTTGTATTTTTATTAATGTTATACTAATCTATTTGTTCTTTCGTTATTTAAAATAAATTGATTTGGAGAGCGGATTGATTTGGAGAATTTGGATAGCGGTTTGGCGATTTATATAATTTGGTGAAATTGGTCGACGGGATAACTAAGTAGTACCACAATTTCTTATTAGGCTTGGCTGTATATTGCCCAACATGTATCGCATTTTTGTTCTTTGGGTTGGGAATTTTGGTTATGTTATGTATATATATATTATGGTTATATTATGTGTATCGTTTCGGTGTTAAAAGTTTGGCTACAGGGCTTAATTTGCGCCGGAGCCCACGGGAGCTCAGTTCCGGTACTTCTCTGTTTTCAGTAAATATTTAAATATTGGTCAGAGTTCACCGGAGCTCATAAATACAGGGCTCCGGAGCCCAGTGCAATAGCGCTTCCGAAAAAACGAACCCTAAATTACCCTTTCCTTTCTTCCCATATCTACACTTTTGCATTCTTTTTTATCAAAGCAGTTATATGTGACGTAATATGTCGCACAGGAAGATGAAACCGACTCAATTTTTATATCGGTTTTTGGGCTTGTGCTGGCTCAAGCTCAATCTGCCCTACATTCAAAATTATATTTATTCATGTAAAGAAAAAAAAATGTTCCTCTTTCAAAATTACGTATTGTATTCTGTTTCAAATTATTTTAATCAGAATGAAGGGAAAATAGAAATCGTGAAATATATTTTTCCATGCTAAGGCTCTGCACTGCACATTTACGAAGTCACTTTCATTTGTAAGTATATATAATTGCTATGTATTGTTATTCTGATAGAAAGCAATTGAGCAGTGTTTCTCCTTTTTCTATAAAAGCATCGAATCTTTCCGATAACGGTGTAAAACTTTTTAATTTAATCTGATTTTCAGGGACTCACTACAAAAAATTGTTATGAAGAAAAAATCGATTACAGTTTAAGATATGCACATTTTATAGAAAATTGAAAAGCATTGTTCCATTCTTCAGACTGCAAACAATCCTTTTTTAGGTGCGTTCGTAATTATATAAATACGTAGCACCTATAGTCGCCGTTCAGTCCGTCTGTCTGTCAGTCTGTCCGCATAACAGAGCAAAAACTGCCCAACCGAATGGTCTGAAATTTTAAATATATAATTGTTGCAAAATTTTGTCGAGTCGTTTCAAATTTTATAAAAATTGGATGTATAGTTTAATGATAGGGACAGTCAAAAGTTTTCCGTTACATTACGACCAATGGGAATAAATTATTGCAAGTGCATTTTAATGATGTTACAGCCTTCCGAATGGCCGGAAATTTTAAATATATAATTTTTGCAAAATTTTGTCGAGGCGTTTCAAATTTTATGAAAATCGGATGTATAGTTTAATTACAGGGACAGTCAAAAGTTTCCCGTTACATGACGGGGGAAAAAAATGGGGAAAATGGGAAAAAAAATTATTTCAAGTGCATTTTAATGAAGTTACAGCCTTTGGAACAGAATGAAATGGATATGCACTTATTAAAGTGCACTAAAATATACATTCAGTACAATATGCGGTGCAAAGAATATTTATAAAACTAGTTATAGTACGAACGCACCTCATTTGCCACGTTTGACGAACAATTTCCAACTTGTTTGTGTTAACACTGTTCCCGAATCATAATCCTTACCATATTTAATCGAAGAATTCTGCAACTAATATTAAAATTAGGCAAAAATTACTGTTCAGAAGAAGTGATAACTAAAAAACTAAAAAGGGGAATAGTTAACAGCTAAGTACAGGGTGCGCCATAAATTCGTGCAAACTTTAAAAATCCATAATTAAAGAAATAATGGTCGGAAAAATTTTTGGTTTGCGCGAGTATGATCAGACAGATTTTGGATTTTTTTCCCATGAATAATAAAAAATGATTCCAAGAATAACCAATAGAGGGCGCTCACATGCCATATTGAGACGTTTTATGCAAATCAGACAAACACAAACAGACATTGAAAGAAATCACAATAACATGACACTGTGCATTAACTTTTATGGTACTAAAAGATGCTCAACATGACCACCACCACAAGGTATTAGGCAAGTGAGGCGTGTCAATACGCCTGTAACAGCTGAGTGTAGCATGTCGGCATCGATGCCACCGACGGTCAGACGAATGGCATCTTTCAGTTCCGCCAAAGTGGCTGGGGAGCACCGATAAACACGAGACTTTAAGTATCCCCACAACCAAAAATCTGCTGGGGTCAAGTCTGGAGATCGTGGGGGCCATTCAAACTTACAACCTCGACTTATCACTCGGTCTTCAGTGAAAGTGTCTAACAGGAACGCCTTGACTTCACGTGCAAAGTGGGGCGGGGCACCATCCTGCATGAAGGTGACGGAAGGTAACGCATGTCTTTCCTGCAATGCAGGCACAACTTGGTTACGCAAAAGCGTAAGATACCGTTCTGCAGTGACTGTACACGTTTTCCAGCCGGATTCAGGACAAGACTCTTCAAAAAAGAAAGGACCCAGAATGAAAGCCGCGGTGAAACCACACCAAACAGTCACACGAGGAGAATGCATTGGCTTGTTCTGATACTCCCGAGGGTTTGACGTCGCCCAGATACGACTGTTTTGCGTATTGACGTCGCCATGGAGTGAAAAATGTGCTTCATCCGTCCACATGACATTCAGCAACCATTGTGGGTCACGATCCATTTGTGCCAGTGCCCATGTAGCAAACTTTAGTCTTTTATTTGTATCTGCCGGTAATAACTGGTGAAGTGTCTGTATCTTGTACGGATACAGATCCAAGATTCCGTGCAGAATACGTCGAATCGACGATTCCGGAATTCCCGTTATTCTACCAGCTTCACGAGCACTGCTACTTCCCGTTGATGTCTCGGCTCTCGGCTGCCATTTCTTCCATGGCACTTTTTACAGCATGGACGCGATCCGCATTCAAGGATGGTCTGCCACTACGTGGACGATCTTCCAAACTCCCCGTTTCCTCAAAACGTCGTACTAAATTGAGTATTCCATTCAACGAAATAGGGCTTTTTTGCGCCTTTAGTCCTTTCTCCGTGCGAAACTTCCTCAATGCAATAGTAGTGGATTCCCCATTCTTGTAGAACAGTTTGACCAGCAGCGCTCGATCTGGTAACGATAGCATGCTGCCGAGATCGAATGACGAATCCATTTCCATCCAGGTGTTTTATTGGTAGCCTGATTTGCATAAAACGTCTCAATATGGCATGTGAGCGCCCTCTATTGGTTATTCTTGGAATCATTTTTTATTATTCATGGAAAAAAAAATCCAAAATCCGTCTGATCATACTCGCGCAAACCAAAAATTTTTCCGACCATTATTTCTTTAATTATGGATTTTTAAAGTTTGCACGAATTTATGGCGCACCCTGTATATGCTGATAGATATATTTTAAATTTTTATTTTACTAAAGAAAAAAAATGCTTTAAAATTTTGAAAATAGTGTATGAAATATAAATAAGCAGATTGGGGTGACAGGGGGGAGAGGGGGGGACGGTACAGTTGTTAGTACTGGTACAGCAGAATATTAGAGCTCCGGCAGTATAACGAGTACGTTGACATTCTCTTAAAGTGGATTTTCAATATTTCCTCTTCTTTTTTTAGTTTCAAAACGTATTAATTTAAAGCATTTCAACTTTTACAATCATTAGAGGGACATATTTCCTTACCGTTAACATCCTCAGTTGGATGAGTTCTGTTAATATAAAAGTTGTTATTCAAAATATCTGAAAATATCATTTGGCTGTGAGATACTGAAATTGAATTTCTGTCATACTAGTTTTTGAACTAGCTAACTTACTGTCACCAATCAGTATCATTTGACTTTTTCTAATAGTGATACTAGATTTCATTACTGTAAGATCTGTGAATTTGACGATGTTGCATTTATATAACATGGGTTGTAGTAAATTTCAAAAAACAGCAATTAGTGATCCATGGGATGAGGGAATTGAATTTCTTTCATGCAAATTTTCCAACTAGTTAAGATACTTTCACCAATAAGATACTTTTCATCAATACATTAAGTGCTGTTTGGAAAAGCATATGAAATTCGAATTCGCAACGGCCGCCATCTTGAATTTTTCGAAATTTCTTATAGAAATGTCCAATATCCTCTTTTATCCGCAATGCTTATAATTTGACCAAATGAAATACCGTACCAAATTATCATACCAAATGAAATATCATTTGGCTTGGCTAAGCATTGCGAGTAAAAGAGGATATTGGACATTTCTATAAGAAGTTTCGAAAAATTCAAGATGGCGGCCATGGCGAATTCGAATTTCATATGTTTTTTCAAACAGCACTTAATGTATTGATCAGTTTATTAAACTGACTTTCCCAAATGAGCATATGATTTTTAGTTGCTCAAAACTTGTTCCAGTTGTCTTAATTTCGTTTTACCGAATTTCTTTTACAGAAATACTTGTACAATTGTAGATTAATATGTAAGAAATAGACATAAATACAAGTACTTAATGAAATTTAACACGAAAAGCAGGATGAAAAGTGTTTATTTACTTTTAATATTATAATTTATTAATGCCACAATCTTTTATGCAAACTTAGTTAAATGTCTTATAAAATATCGTATGATAAAAAAAACTTAATTTTTCTCTCTCGATTTCCCGTTTTAATAGAATTCAAATATGGCGTTCGAGAAAAAACGATTTTCAATTTGGCAATGTTTTCATGTTTATTTACAAATATCTAACGTGATATTGGATGAAAACAGGAATATATTATTAGTTTGACATTTCAAGCTGCGATTTGTGAATATTTTGTGAATTTTAAATCATTTCACATGTTAAATTTGCTCGCATTCTATGTAGCCGTTAATAATTAGTTATGAATGCGCATTTATCGGTTATTTCAAAATTATTGTTATAATAGCGCTTTAAAAGTGGAAAAGTCCCCCAAGATTTTAAAGGAAATAAGCAAAACATTCATATGTATGTGTATTCAGAATACGAGATAAATACCCGTTATATAATTAAGTGAATAACATTCATATTTTTGATAATATATAAGGTTACTAATTATGAGGAAATGAAAATGCATATTTCGACAGCATTGAATTTATTTTGTGCTTCGATTCGAAATATTCAAATTAAGAACTTCATAACGTTCATAATCGGTTTATCTTTCGAGTTAAAAAATTGACAACTGCTTCAAAAATAAAGTAGTCGGAAGTGCCAATATCAAAACTTTCTTCTATCTCATACACGTTAATACTTCACAATTCGTTATCACAGTGCCAAAAATAAATATCAATCTATGCGTACCATGAGAATTCTAACAATATGAAATTCCGTGCATTAGTCCTTGAGACAGAACTGTCGCTAAAATCGTGCAAATCCTGCAAAATGCAGCTTAACAGCACGACCTGTTGAGTAATTTAGTCTAAAGCCGGCTTAGATGCTGTATTCCCGCGGCGCCATCTTGGATTTCTTGGCGATTTTTTGTTGGCGTTTATCGATAAGGAGTGACGTGTTCTGGCAACCGCGTTTCCCCTAACATGCGCATAAATCGCTGCTTGGCGATATTTACTACTTGGCGGAAAAGGGGTTTTCACGCCAAGAAAAAATCCAAGATGGGAATATACAGCATCTGTTCCCTAAAACCTAATCAGCAACAACTTATGTCAACGTCTAAGGTAATCTGAAGTTTGATGAAAATCCGTGCATTAGTTTTTGAGATAGAGTTACTGCGATAATCCTGAAAAAACCAGCATAGCTGCGCCACCTATTGGGTGATTTACACCAAAACATAATCAGCGCCAATATTTACCAAGTTATACCTGAATCTGAAGTTTGATGAAAATTCGTGCATTAGTTCTTGAGATACAACTGTTGCGGAAATAGTGAAAAATGCAGCATAGTAGCACCACCTGTTGGGCGATTTACACCAGAAAGTAATCAACACCAACTCATGTCAAGGACTACCTGAATCTGAAGTTTGATAAAAATTCGTGCATTAGTTCTTGAGATACAGCTTTTGCGGAAATCGTGAAAAATGCAGCATAGCAGCGACACCCGTAGGTCGATTTAGACCGAAAATTAATCAACTCCCATTTATATCAGGGACTAACTGAATACAAATTTATATTAAATTCCGTGCATTAGTTCTTGAGATAGAGCGCCCACAAAATTTGTGTCACATACAGACAGACAGACTCACAAACAGACATTTTGTAAAAACATGTCTTTCAGGATCTTTGACCCCGAAAACCTGTAAATCCGTTGAAAACCGGAAGTCGAAAATGAGTCCAGTACTTTCTTCTTTTAAAGATAGAAGAAAGTAATAAGTGGTGTGTTTAATTTGAATTTTAAGGCTTTAAGCATAACAAATGGCATAAATAATACATTTTGAGCAGGATAAAAAAAATATTGAACAAAATTTTAAGTGTCAACTTACTCATTATACCAGGGATACCTATGGCACGCGTGCCGAACTTAGCACCCAAGAAAACTTCTCTGGCACGCGAAAAAAAAAAAATTAGATTATATTCAGTTTACGGAGAATAATCCATTTTATGTTTTTGCACAACAAGTATAGTTTTTTGTAACAGGTATATAATTTACTTTAAAATAATCCATTACTTTTGAATGAATTAAAAGGCATTATAAATTTCAATGAATGCGCCTTGTAGCATCATTTTGCCGCTAAACCATTCAACGTAGAGTATTTTCTAAATCATTTTACTTCTCTATCAAATTTCAAAGGTTTTATTTTTGAAAATTGAATTTTAAGAGTTAGTTTGCATAGTAATATACCTAATTGACATGCTTATATTCAGATTAGGTTTTATTTCGTTTAGGTTTAGGGTTTTAAGTTATTTTAGGTTTTAAACTATTTAGGTTTTAATTTTGAAAACTGAATGTTAACTGTTAGTGTAAATAATTATGTATCTATTGAACCTGCTTCTACATCTACGTTACGAACTAAAAATGATCTTATTCGGAAGTATACAATAAAAGAAAAACTCCTGTGATTAATAAAGTGAAATTCGATGCGACATGGCTATATTATTGAGTAAATGCAGTATAATAAATAAGTTAGGGATCGAATTTAGTATAAGTGTAAAAATATTTGATTAAAAATTCTATAAAAATTAGTTATTGGATTTTATCTATCTAAAATGTTTCTGGCACGTTAGAATGTTGGTACATAATAATTTTGAAATTTTTGGCACGCACGTTCAAAAAGGTTCGCCATCCCTGCATTATACTGCTTATACATTGACTCATTTAAAGACGCTCTTTAGAACAACACCGAAGGCGTTATTACTTTCTTCTACCTTTGCAAGAAGAAAGTGTTGGATTCGTGAAATTTTTCGAATTCCAGTTTTCGACGGATTTACGCGGTTTAGGGACCAGAGATCCCGAAAAATATGTTTTAGCAAAATGTCTGTCTGTCTGTATGTGACACAAATTTTGTGGGCGCTCTATCTCAAGAACTTATGCACGGAATTTAACAAAACTTGAGATTCAGTTACGCTCGTATTCATGAATAACTTCGACCGAGGGTTAAACCGCGGGTTCAGTAACCCCAGGGTGGCATTTTCAACCGGGAGTTGAAAACTCGTATTCACCGTTTACTTCGGATGAAAAGTTACCCACCTCGGGGTTTCTCGACCTAAGTTGAACGAAATGTGCTTATTGGTTAAAAAAATCACATGCCTTGTTCGGTTTCGCGTCGAGACTTCGTTTGTTTATGTTTTGGAAGAAAAACGCCAATAAAAAAAAAATAAAAAAAAAGAAAGAAAGAAAGAAAGAAAAGAAAGATACAATGTAGTGTTTTTTTTTTTTTATCCTCACAAAATGTATGGACAAAATAAAAACCTGTAATCACTAAATATGGATCAACTTAATTTTTCTTGAAAGTTTTAATATTTTTTAAACAATTATTTTTTTAAAATTTATTAATGAGTTAGGTTAATGATATGAAACGTGTCAACTGCTAAAATAAATGTTAAAAGTTTCTTTTTCAAAATAAATTTTTGCATAGTTGCTAAAAAATGGAATTTGATTTGGGCCAAAACTAATGAAACTTGATTTGAATAAAAACTAAAATTTTATTTCAACAGCAATTATGATGATTTCTATTATTAATAGCTCTAGTTAGCAATCAAACAGTTTCTGATAATGAAAATATTAAAATGGAGAAAAAAGGAAAAAAATTAAGAAAGTAGTCTGTTGTACTTTATATACAACTCCGATTCAAAAAATTAGAATAATGTAAAAAAGAATGAGTTTGATGTTGCTAACGCGTCAATTTGCATACTGCGTCCAGGAAAAAATATATTAAAAGTATCTAATTATCTTCAGAGCATTTATAAATATAACATAAATATTTATTTTTATCTGATATATTAATAATTAACTATTTAAAAAATATTAGAATAATTCAAAGAAATAGAATACCTCGATAGCATGGTTCAAAAAATTAGAATATTCAAATTTTTCTGATAAGTTGAGAGAACGGCTGCGGGATTAACATCTGTGGGACTATAAAATGTGCTCCGTTGAAAATGAAAAGTCGTTTGGCATTTGATTTTAGCGTAGTATTTGCTTAATATGGGACGAAAGAGCGATTTATCTGAGGCTGTGAAATATCGTATTGTGTACTTGCACGAAATAGGAAAAACACAACTTTTTATAGCAAAAGAAGTGAAATGCTCTCAAGCAAGTGTGAGTAGAGTTTTGAGAGAATATTCTAATAATAAGTGTTTTCAAAATAAACACTTTAAAAGTGGTCGAAAGCCAGTAACTTCAAGAAGAGATGAAAGGCAATTGAAAAAGATTGTGAAGAAACATCGTTTTCGGAGTGTGAGATATGTGCATAGAAAATGGAAAGAAATGGTATAAATGTCTCCAAATCTACAACACTACGACGACTTCGCAAATTAGGTTTTAGATCACGTGTGCCTAAGATAAAGCCATTCTTATCATCTAAGCAAAGGGCTGCTAGAGTTAAATGGTGTAAACAAAGGCTATTTTGGGATCACGACGATTGGAAAAAGATACTTTTCAGCGATGAAAGTGTGTTTTATGTGTCTCACGGAAATCAAGGTATACGTGTCTGGAGACTCAAACATGAAGCTTATAAGAAAGAATGTTTAAAACGTTCGGTTAAATTTGCGACCTCTGTTATGGTATGGGGCTGCATGACTGCTGAAGGCCCAGGCAGGTTGTGTATTGTTTCCACAACAGTCAATTCAGAAGTCTATAAAGAAATTCTTGAACATTTCATGATTCCTTCAGCTGAGGATTTATGTGATGACGATTTCTTGTTTCAGCAAGATTTAGCTTCTCCCCACACTTCCAAATCAACAACTAAATGGCTCAAAGATAAGGACATACCTGTACTCCCTTGGCCTGCAAACTCACCCGATCTAAATCCTATCGAGAATTTGTGGGGAATTATGAAGAAACGACTTCAAGAAGTTGCGCCTAGAGACAAAAAAGAACTTATTTCTAGTATAAAGAGCATATGGGCGAATTTGGATAAAAAACATTGTGAACCTTTAGTTAAAAACATGCCAGAACGTTTAAGAGCTGTCATTAAAGCTAAGGGTGATGCAACAAAGTACTGATTAGCAAGTAAAAATACTTAGAGTTTAAATTATGTTCAATATATTTTCATTATTCTAATTTTTTGAACCATGTTAGAAAGTATTCTAATATTTTGAATTTTTTGTTGTTAGCTGATTTAAATATATTTTCTATTTCATTGTAATGTGTTTACATTTTTATAATCTGCAAAATATGCAGATTCATATTATAGTACTTTATATTTGATATTGTTGATTATTTATTTGATAAATTCGATTTTCATTTCCCTTGACCGTATTTCTTTTCATTATTCTAATTTTTTGAATCGGAGTTGTATACTATTCCTTTTATTAGTATAGATGGTATCCCAGATGTATTAATTTTACTGTTTGGATTTTCAGCAAGCTAATTAAAATGTTTAATTCTAATTAAATTAGATAGTAATTAATATTCCAGGTTGACAGGAAAAAGTAGTGAAATAATATTAACAGAACTGCAGAAAAAGCGGAACAGGTGATCCTAGCGGTGACCTGGCACCAGGTACCAAACCGCAGAGGTGCTCCATAGGCGCATATAGTTATCACTTCCGATCGATTGATAAACATTTTTCATTTAACTAGTCGCTAAATAAAACTCTATACTTCCTTTAAGTTTAAACTGTGTGCAGTGGAGATATTTTATAAGATATTATTTTAAGGAACACAAATATTTTAAACTTTTTAAGACTACTAGTGTATAGTGTATGAATTTCCATTCAACACATATAATCGAATAAGGCCTTTCCTAAATCATGATAATTTATTCTGAATACTATCTGGACAAATAAATGTGAAATATTACAGAAAGTTGAATTTTTATCGACCAGCTTTTAGGACCTAACCCCACCCCTTCCCCTCCAGCCATTTGTATGAGAATTTTTCTATTATCACATTTACAAGATCAAAGCTATTCACTTGATTCTCTTTGACTATTTTTGATAAATTAGCCTAATAATTACGAAATATTATTACATGCACGAAGACACTTGTTTTTGGTTGCAGTGTTGCATTTGAAAAAATGTATTTATTTAGAAAATATTTTATTTTCTATATTTTTACAGCTTCTTAATTTCATATTTTTAACTCATTTAGATATCACTTCATTAGATGTAATAAGAATCTCATTTAGAATAGAAATTAAAAGTGGGATTCTTTTTTTTTTTTTTTTTTGGATGACTGATTAATGATAGATTTCTAGACTAAATAGGCAGAGTAATAATAGTTTGTAATCTAACAAAACAGCTCAAATTAATTATTAATAATTTCATATAATTTTACATTATCTAATAAATAAAACAGCTGTCTGTTGTTTGTGAATCAGTGGAGAAAAACAAGTTCCCATTTGTACCACCCTACCCATTCCCTCTATTTTTTTCTCCTTTTTGGTGTCATTCTTTAATTTAAGTAAATTAAACGTTTCTCAAGATGCTGTGTAAGATATAGAAATAAAAAGAAAGGTTAAAGTACATATTACCAAAAATAGAAGAATATACAGGGTGATTCAGCTCGTCGGTGACAAACTTTAAGGATCGATAGAGCACACCTAGACGAACATTTTTGAATAGGGAATGTAGGGTCCCTGACGCGATGGTAAGGCGCTAGGCGCTTTCGAAAATTTGGGTGCCGAAATTCGAAACGTCATAAAAACTAGGGAAATGGTTAGATTTTCTTGCTTGTTGCGTCGAAATGATTCTGTTTGTTTAGACTTTCTTCAGTACCAATTTGATAAGCGTATCTCTTAAAACATGGATAGGGGGCGCTGCAGACTTTGGAGAGCTAGATAACAACTTTAAGCCCGTTATTTTGATAATTTAACACATGCTCGCCAAAGTTTATACTCTAACTTAAAGTTTGAACCCAAAAGTAAAGCCCTGCAAAAAGCGTAAGAGCCGGAATAAAATGTCAAAGTACAGGGTGGTCGAAACTCGAAGGCTCCTAGGAGATAAACAAACAGATTTCTTGACTTATGGCATGCATTTTCATGATTCTGTTTGCTGGGGCTCTCTGAAACTCAGTTGAACGGTACAAAAAGAAACATCGATAGGGGGCGCTTTGGGCAAAAAACATAATTCGTTGACATTTCGGACGCTAACTGGAAACGGGGCGCTACGATCAGTTAGAAACAAAACAAGAGAGTAATTTACTTATCATAAGAAGCTATTAAAACTGCAGTTTGTTTGTTTTTTTTAACAAACATAGCTGGTTTCAATCATGCACAATGCGCGCAATAAAATTTACATAAGGTGCTTTTTGCTGATTTATGCAAAAGATATCGTACCATATCGATATGCAAAAGATACGTAATGCGTAGACGACAACGCGAGATGACGTAGTTGTATGCGCAGACACGTCTTTTGAACGTGCGGTACCTACTTAAGCTTCGGGTTACTTGTCTGCAGATCGGTAGTAGGATGGAACGGTACACAAACTCTGAATTGGCTGACATGCATTTGGCGTATGGCGCTGCTGGTTGTAATGGACGAGCCGCTCAGCGGTTGTACGCCGAGCGTTACCCCAACAGGCAAATCCCCTGCCATGCCTTCTTCGCTCGAGTACACCAGAGGTTGTCCACAACGGGATCTTTCGATGGAGGCAGGCCTGAACGGGAGCGATCAGTGAGCACCCCCCGACAACGAAGAGGCTGTGCTTAACCTGGTTGAGGACAACCCAGGTCTTAGCACGAGAGATATCGCCAGACATGTTGGCATTTCGCAAGCAACTGCGTGGCGCATCTTACGTTCCCGGAATCTGCACCCCTACCACATCCAGCGGGTGCAGTTGCTCAGAGAGCAGGATTTTGGCCCTCGAGTGGAATTCTCAAGATGGTACTTGGCGATGAGATCCAGGGATCCCCGTTTTGTAAACAGCATTTTGTTTACGGACGAGTCCACCTTCAGCCGGGAGGGAATGTGGAACGCCCACAGCAGTCATGTGTGGTGTGATGAAAATCCACATGAAACCAGAAGCCGAGCAGCCCAGGAGCGTTTCTCAGTAAATGTGTGGGCCGGCATTCTGGGGGATTGCCTCATTGGCCCTTATTTGTTACCTGAACGGCTGACAGGTGGAAATTACCTGATTTTCCTGGATCAAGTGCTGCCGCAGCTTCTGGATGAGGCGCACGTACCCGAAGGTTCGCGTCGCCAGATGTGGTTCCAGCACGATGGAGCTCCGGCCCATTACACGAACGACGTGCGTCTCCATCTAAACGCAAGGTATGGCCAGCGGTGGATCGGGCGTGGGGGTCCAGTTCACTGGCCTGCCCGATCACCAGACCTCACCTGCTTGGATTTCTTCCTTTGGGGTTACCTGAAGGCCGAGGTATACCATACACCTATCAGCAGTGCTGAAGAACTTGTGGCGCGCATTGTGGCAGCTGCAGGGCAGATCAGAGATACTCCTGGCATTGTTGGAAACACACACTCCTCAATGCGACGGAGGTGCGAAGCCTGCATCATGGCCCAAGGTCGAAATTTCGAGCATCTTCTGTAGTGTTATTTTTTGTAAATAAATTTCCAGTATCATTGATGTTTTTGGTCTAAATTTATTCAGAAGTGTTGAGCAGAGGTAGAAAATGTGTTTTCATTATTACTAACTGATCGTAGCGCCCCGTTTCCAGTTAGCGTCCGAAATGTCAACGAATTATGTTTTTTGCCCAAAGCGCCCCCTATCGATGTTTCTTTTTGTACCGTTCAACTGAGTTTCAGAGAGCCCCAGCAAACAGAATCATGAAAATGCATGCCATAAGTCAAGAAATCTGTTTGTTTATCTCTTAGGAGCCTTCGAGTTTCGACCACCCTGTACTTTGACATTTTATTCCGGCTCTTACGCTTTTTGCAGGGCTCTACTTTTGGGTTCAAACTTTAAGTTAGAGTATAAACTTTGGCGAGCATGTGTTAAATTATCAAAATAACGGGCTTAAAGTTGTTGTCTAGCTCTCCAAAGTCTGCAGCGCCCCCTATCCATGTTTTAAGAGATACGCTTATCAAATTGGTACTGAAGAAAGTCTAAACAAACAGAATCATTTCGACGCAACAAGCAAGAAAATCTAACCATTTCCCTAGTTTTTATGACGTTTCGAATTTCGGCACCCAAATTTTCGAAAGCGCCTAGCGCCTTACCATCGCGTCAGGGACCCTACATTCCCTATTCAAAAATGTTCGTCTAGGTGTGCTCTATCGATCCTTAAAGTTTGTCACCGACGAGCTGAATCACCCTGTATATGTAATCTCATACATATATATATATTATCTATACATTTTTTGGCTGGTTTGTTTATATTTATACATTATATCTCCTCCATTACATGTTGAATTGTTTGCTTTCATAAATACTCATGATCACGAAGAATTTATTTACCTTAAAAATAGTCATCATTAGGTACTGCAAGGGCTGATAAAAATATTTTTGGTGTGGGGTTATTTTAAAAAAGGAAAGTTTTTTTTTTTTTTTTTTTTACCAGTGTATTTCAACCCTTTAGTAATTTATTTTAATTTAGCTATCAATTAAGAACCAAAAATTATAAGTGATCTCTAAAAAAAGTCACAATTTCAGGAGGTAACATTGAAAAGTTATTCATTTTAGGATTTATTATTACTATTATTATTTTCGTATAAAATAGTACTAATGCAATATTTTATATTATGTATAATTTTGAAATTAAAATACAGTTGAAAAATAAATGCAATAAAAATCAATATTTCAAATTTCACAAAAATTGGGAAACATACGTAGAAGCTTACAAACAATCGTAAAAAAAAAAATCAATAAAGTAATAAAACTCAAATTGTTTAAATTTTAAGTTAAAATATCTAATTTATAGATCTGATTTATATTTATCTCAGTTTGTACATAAACAATAATATATCTTTTACACAATAGACCCAAAATTTAATTTTAAAACATTCTATAATAGTACTGATAAAAAATCTACAGAGAATCTATGGATATTCTAAGATAATCTGTGTATTTCTTTACTTAAACAAAAATGCAAATTAGCCTGAGTCTCACATTTTAATTAGAACTTATGCAAGTACGGCGTTTATTTCGGTCCTGTTAAAATACATTTGTGAATTTTTTAACATCAAAATTGCAAAAAATAAATGACCTTAAACGCGACAGTTGTTACTTTAGAAGCAATTATTCGGCTGTTTAAGTAATATTGGCTATTTTTTAGGCAAATAAATTTTTCGCGACCACGCGTATTTATGTAAACAAACAATTCAACATGTATTCAATATATAGAGGCTATATACATAAATATAAACAAATCAGATAAAAATATTGAAGATAATTTCATATATATGAGATTACATACCTTTGCATAATGTTATTCCGTTTTATTTAATAGTAGAACTTCTATATTTTACACAGCACCTTCTATCAGCACGTCTGCCGCCATTGTAAAATGTCGGTCCTCTCCCTCTCCTCACTCTCACCGCTTGTATTTCGTTAAATACGCATGCTCGGTTGAAAAATCCGTCAGATTTCAACCTCGAACCGGTTCAGTGGGGTTGACGGTGAATGCCATTTGAGTTTTCAACCCGAGTTTTCTGCATAACTCCGAGTCGAAGTTATTCGTGTATACGAGCGTTAGTCCCTGCTATAAATGGTCGCTGATTAGTTTTTGGTGTAAATCGTCCAACAGATGTCGCCGCTATGCTGCATTATTCATGATTTCCGCAATTGCTATATCTCAAGAAGTAATGCACGAATTTTTATCAAAGTCATTATCCAGTTAGATCGCGATACAAATTGGTGCTGATTAATTTTTGATGTAATCGCCCAACAGGTGGTGCTACTATACAGAATTTTTGACAATTTTCTTAATAGCCCATGATTTCCGAAATTGCTATATCTCAAGGACTAATGCACGGAATTTCATAAATCTGCAAACTCAGAAATTGACGTATTTCTTGTATATTACGTTTTAGTGTAAATCGCGCAATAGGCGGCGCTGCTATGCTGCATTTTTCACAATTTCTGCACTTGTTCAATCTCAAGTACTAATGCACAGATTTTCTTCAAACTTCAGATTCAGTTAAATATTGACATAAATTGTTGTTGATTAGGTTTTGGTTTGAATCTTCCAACAGATGATGCTGCTATGCTGCAATTTTCAGGATTTACATGATTTTAATGATATTCATATCTTAAGAACTAATGCACGGAATTTCATCAAACTTCATGTTCTGTTACACTTTCACATAAATAGATCTTTACTAGATGTACCCGGCCACGCGTTGCTGTGGCTCAGTCTGGCTAAATGGAAAAGAAAGAAGAGTGTAAGTGCACGTTTCCAATATGTTTAATTTCACAATGCTTGTGGGTATACAATATTTTTTGTTGTTACATTGTCTGTGCAAATATGGGTCATTCTTACAATCTTTTGACTTTCGGGAGTAAAAATTTGGTGAAATTAAACTTGCTGAAATAACATTTCAATCTGATAGACGAATGCCTTAATGATTCAAAATAAAGAAAAAATGGTCAGCAGCGAAATTTTTTTTATTTAAATGAGGTTTAAGTTCAACTTGTGAGTTTAATTTTCCTTACCGTTTTAGCACTATAACTTTCTATTTTCTTCTAAATTTTTACTTATAATGAATTTGTGTAGTACCCACAGGACATTCAAATAAGAAATAATAACAATGTAGTATTTTTAGTACAAAATTTTGGTAAAACATTGTCTTAAAGGAGTGTTAAAGAAGGGACGGAAGGAAAAAAAGGGGGATGTATAGGAAAAAAGGAACGGTAATGGAAAAACTAGTATGTTATGGCCATCACAAAACTTTCTTCTATATAAATCACATCAATTAAATCATTTAAATAGTACGAGAAATTACATCAATTTAGCACCAATTCATATCAAAGTATATCTGAATTTGAAGTTTGATGAAAATTTGTGCATTAGTTATTGAGATAGAGCTATAGGGGAAATTCTGAAAAATGCAACATAGAAGTGCCACCTGTTGAGTGATTTGCACCAAAACACAAACAGCACTAACTCATATCAAGAACTAACTGAATCTGAAGTTTGGTGAAATTCCGTGCATTAGTTCTGGAGATTGAGCTATTGAGGAAATCACCAAAAATGCTGCATAGTAGCGCCACCTGTTGAGCGATTTACACAAAAACATAAACAGCACTAATTCACATCCAGGTGTACCTGAATCTGAAATTTGTTGAAATCCCAAGCATTAGTTCTTGAGATAGAGCTATTGCAGAAATCACAAAAAGGCACCATTGCAGCGCCACCTGTAGAGCGATTTACACCAAAAGATGCAAAACGTCAATTGACCACGTGCACGGGGCGGAGCTTGCAATGTTTCTCACAAGCATTGGGGTATTTGATTGGCTTTTGGTGAGCGCTTGTGGGAAAAATCAAGAAGCTGATAACTATAATCAATCATGACGTTGTATGACGTCAGTAATGCTTGTGGTCCATTCACGTCAAGGACTAACGGAATCTGAAGTTTGATGAAAATCCGTGCATTATTTCTTGAGATAGAGCTATTACGAAAATCGTCTAAATGCAGCATAGCAGCGCGTTCTTTTGGGCGATTTACACCAAAATGTTACCAGCACCAACTCATATCAAGGAATAACTGAATCTGAAGTTTGATGAAAATCTGTGCATTAGTTTTTGAGATAGAGCTATTGCAGAAATCGCGAAAAATGCAGCATAGCAGTGCCACCTGTTGGGCGATTTACACCAAAAGATGTAAAACGTCAATTCATTTCAGAGGGACTAACTGAATCTGAAGATTGATGAAAATCCGTGCATTATTTCTTGAGATAGAACTATTACGAAAATCATGTAAATGCAGCCTAGCAGCGCCATCTTTTGGGCGATTTACCACAAAATGTTACCAGCACCAACTCATATCAAGAAATAACTGAATCTGAAGTTTTATGAAAATCCGTGTATTAGTTCTCAAGATAGAGCTATTGCAGAAATTGCAAAAAATGCAGCATAGCAGCGCCACCTGTTGGGCGATTTACACCAAAAACTAATCAGCACCAATTTATATTAGGGACTACTTGAATATCAATTTTTATTAAATTCTGTGCATTAGTTCTTGAGATGGAGCGCCCACAAAATTTGTGTCACATACAGACAGACAGACTCGCAGACAGACATTTTGTAAAAACATGTTTTTCGGAATCTCTGGCCTCTAAAACGTGTAAATCCGTCGAAAACCGGAAGTCGAAAATTTTACAAATCCAATACTTTCTTCTTGTAAAGATAGAAGAAAGTAAAAAGGGATGGTAAGGATCGGACGATAAGGAAAATTACTATTTTTAGGCAAATCATGTTAAGACTAATAAGTGATAGCCACAATGTTCATTGATTTTTAGAAACAGTTATTTACATTGGATTAAATAATAATAATAAAAAAATTATTTACCTCGAAAAGTGCAGGAATAAACCTTGGGGCAGGATCGGACTGGGCCAGGGAAAAGGGCGCAGACCTTGGATTTTCAGAGGGCGCAAAAATTTTAACAAACTCATGTTAATTTTACTTGTTTGTGTTGTATCTGGCTTAATAAGGTTAAATACATTCGCACAGTACCAACAAGGAAGGTCTCCTTACTGGGCATACTCAGAATATTAAAAAATATATATACCAATTAAACTACTTATGTATGTAATAAAGGATCAGTCAAATTTAGCGGCGGAAGTACAGTAGAAAGTCTGTAAAAAAATAAAATACTTTCGAGTATTTGGCACGAAAACACGAAAGCGTCACGCTATCTGGCCAGCAGTACTTTTTTCTCGCCAAAAGCAAACGATTTCAATGCACCTGAAAATTGTTTGTTAATTGATTTTTAGAATACGTGTAAAAAGTATTTAATGAATTTAAACATAAACAATGAGAGAGTTTAATAAATACATTTTTTCGTATTACATATTTATGTTTCTTGTTATTTAATTTTATCACTTTAAAAACAATTTCATATACAAAAAATACTTTCATATATTTAAGCGTATTCCAAAATAAAGGCAAGATTCATTTAGCAGTTATTAATTTCAACTTCAATATCAAAGAATTCATCGTTTCCATAGCAACAAAATTGAATCGACGGTGCTCAACTGGATTAATTTTGAGATATTGAAACAATTTTAATTTACCGTAATTTCCGGTGTATAGCCCGCAGATCAAACAATTCAGTTTGGACCCAGAAATTTTATTCAGTATTTGAAGACCAATATTTACCGAGATCTAAAAAGTTACATTTTATTTTTAAAATTTTCTGGGTCGAAACACGATTGTTTGATCCGCGGGCTATACACCCGAAATTACGGTATTTAAATTTTGTTTTAATTCATAAAATTTGATATTTAACTTTCATCATAAATATATATATGACAAAACTGTAGTTAAATCAAACTAAAACTGACAAAACTAAAGTTATTTACATTACATTTATTTAAACAGTTCAATATGAAACATTTTTATCTTAAAGAATATTCGACATAAAAAAGTATTTTTTGAAATTTCATTTCACCGCCAACCGATGATAAATCGCCAAATAAACGAATTTTTCATTATTTTTTTACGAACGTTCTATCGAGGTTCCGCCAAAACAAATTTCATAAACATATATATCCACATGAGAAGAACACTCTGTAATTTTTTCAGATTTTTCTGAATATGCTCATATGAAGACCTTCCTCGCAAGTATGAAAACAGCTTGATATTATATCTCTAGATAGAAGACTTAGCTGTGTTCTCCGTTCATGTTTAAAGTTCCATTAAATCTACACAATGCTACGTAATTTTCTAAAGCTAATAATGTGATATCTAAAAGTTCCAGCAAGTTGAACACAGATTAGCTTGTAATAGATAACTGATATCATATATTATTCTTTTGTCAATAGTTAGTTTATAAAAGTCATGGAATAAAAAGTACCTTACCAATTCTGCAAATGACCGTATAACAGGGTTCGTACGCCTCCTGGAATTTTGCAAACCAAAAACTTTTTCGGCACCAGTATTTTCTTGTAGAAAATCTCTCCTTAAAAGAAGGCGAAATTTCGTGCGTTTGAACTAGATTTTTTTCTATAAAAAATGCTGGTAGTTTTGCTGGAAAAATTCTCTGATCCGTACGAACCCTGGTATAAAAAGACATATGTACCAATTGATTGGGAACAATATCTACTATTGAATGCTATTAATTAAATTTTGCTTTGGGGTGTTGTCTACATATTAAAAAATGCACAAACGTTGATTTTTCAAATGGTGACATTCACGTTTGACATTCTATTTCAATTCCTTTGCAGCCGGTAAAGAGATGCAGTTTATATGTTTTTTTTTTTTTTTTTTTTTTTTTTAATCTTAATACAAAGAGTGCTACAGGTTTATCCATAAATTTCAAAAAATAAAATGATCTTACTATAAAAAGTACCGAAAAAACTCAATTAGTCACCAGTAAAATTACACAGGAATTCTAAATTTATGATAAACTTACTTTACAAATCTTATAAAGTGTTTCTGGTACTTATCTACGAAATTTTTCTGCAACTCTTTTGATAAAAGAAGACGGTCCTCTTAAATTATGGAAGGGCAAAATTTCTCTTTATGTAGAAAACTAATTATTCAAATGAGCTGTAAACTTACACATTGATGTTTTTAATGATTGTGGTTTGTTGTATGAAAAAATTAATATAGGCCATAATTCATAATTTTTTAATATAAATTTATTAATAGTTTTCACGATTAAAAATGTTTTAAGTCGCGAAAAAGGTATGTTTGGTTCTATTCAGTGTATCTCTTAAACAAATTGATAAAAAATCAATCAGATGACTTTTATGAAAGTATAAATTAATTTTTCTCAAATTGGTTTCCTTTAGCATCCTCAAATTTAAACTCTTCAAACTCTATCAAGGTTTAAGATAATGTAAATAACCAATGTCTTTTTCCGGGCTGTCCCGATCTAAGAAACTTAAATAAGATATCAAAAATTAGTGTTATTGTTTGAAAATTCAAAGTTGGTACAATTTTTAATATGTAGACTACTTCGGAAACATAATTTATACATAACAATAAGTAGTAGACATTATTTCTAGTCGATTGGTCCCTATATATTTTGTTTGATTATTTTTAGCAGAATTAGTAAAGGGTAACCACTTTTATTTCTCTTACCATCACTGTTGCGCAGACAATAGGCAGATAAACTAACATGGCTTTTTGCACCAGACGCGAAATAGAATTGCCGCAGTGCTGCTGAAGGGTTCATCCTTTTCTTAAAGTATATTTCTTTAATATTATATGAATTAGTTATAAGTCAGTTAAAAATTTGATAAATTCAATTCCTGTTACAATCTGGCAGCAATTACTTTTTACAGGTATTTTGTAGGAAGAGGTATTTTGTATCCTTAAAAAATCTTTATGCATCCATAAAATGCTGAATTTATATTGCTCTATTATAGGATTTATACAGAAAAAGGACACACAAAAAAATCTCTAAGGCCTCATCATCAGTGCTTATAAATAAAAGATAAAATTAAAATAAACTGTGGCATAAAAGAGAGGGGGAGGGGAGAGATACAGCCAAAAAGGCGCACCTCACATCCCGACCGTCCAAGGCGAAATGAAAAACAAAGTTCACACGGAGTCGGTCTCACGCGCACACTGGGGAGACCAATCAAAAACCGCTCAGATGCTCCGGGAGAGTTCAAACAATGCGGAGAAAATGGGTGGGGTGGAGAGGTGCACCTTTTTGGCTGTATCTCTCCCCCCCCCCCTCTTTTTATGCCACAGTTTAGTTTAATTTTATCTTTTATTTATAAGCACTGATGATGAGAGGCCTTAGAGGCTTCGAAATAGCTATATGCTTTTTAAAATTATTTACATTTGTGTTTTAAATACGTTGTTTCTCTCTTTTTAATACATTGACACAAAGTGCAATCTTCTTCCCCCTTTATGTACAAAAAAATCGTTTTGTTAGTATAAAATACCCAAAATAATTGAGAAAATTTACTCTTCTCAGCACACTCTTCCCATGATTTGCAAAATTCTTATCACAATTAGACATCAAGGGAAATATTTAAGTTTCCATATGCATGTCACAGGATCCTGGGCCGGCGATTTTTTTTCTTTTTCAAAAACCTATGATATTTTTTATTTTAAGCAATTACTTTTTACAGGTATTTTGTAGAAAGAGGCATTTGGTAACCTTAAAAAACGATTTTATGCATACATAAAATGCTGAATTCATATTGCACTAGTAAAAAGTTTCTAAAGTACACCAAAACAAGTCTCTTTGTTAGATTAAAATCACTATAATTGAGTAAAATTACTCTTCTCAGCACAGTTATCCAGTGATTCGCAAAATTCTTATCACAATTAGAAATTAAGGGAAATATGTAAAGCAAGTTACAGTATGCCGGAGCCAGAGTTTTTTATTCAAGACACTTGTCATATTTTTTTAATATTTTCTTTATTTGATAATAGATTTTTCGCGATAAAAGTTATTTAACCATGAAAAGTCTGTAATTAAATAAAGAGAAGATTAGCATTAACCGAAAGTTGTGGTGTAAATTTTGTGAATTAAAAAGTGCTGGCAGCAGGATTTCACAGCTTGCAGGATTGCAATCCAGAAGTGTCATCAAGTTTGCATTCTTCAAAAAGAAAGATCATGTTTTCCAAGCAGCAATAAAATTCTCACAACAGGTTTTTGCCTTCTGATATAACTTTCTTTCTTTTCTAAATTTGTTTTCAAAAAGCACGGTTTCGATTATAGGTGCATTCAGGGCCGGTTTTAAAGGGGAGGGAAAGGTAAGGCACTAAAAGCTGTAGGAATGAAAATATGCAAAATATTTGGTTAAAATTAAAATCTATTATGTATCATTCAAAGAAGTGATGAAAAAAAAAAAAACTAGCCCAGGGCGACATTGCTATTAAAGCTTTCTCTGGATGCATGTTTTCTCTCTCAGTCATATTCCCACTTTAATTTTCGATCCTAAAATTGTTTCGATGTATCTCTAATTTCTTTGTGATAATGAAAAATACCTCTCTAGTGCTGTCTGTCTATTAATTGATGACTATTCCCTAAAAGAATTCTCGAAATTTAGTACACTAGTCAGAAAGTATAGTACATACAACGAGGGTAAAAATATTGGTGCGGCTTAGGCACTTACGGCTTATGGGGGCGCGAAGTTTTTCTGGACGAGGGCGCACTGGCCCTCGGGCCGATGGGCCAGTCCCAGCCTGCATGATCGGTGTAAATCTGCAAAATTTTTTTCAGATATTCCAACGTAGGGGAGAATGTAATAGGTAGTATTTCATAGGAAATCTACCTAATAGTATGCCAAAAAGGAAGATCGGATTAAAAGCAAGCAATTTATTAACAATTTATTTGCACAAAAACTTCAAGGGGCCATGTATCGGATCCCAAGAGTCCAGGGATTTAACTGGCATGTAGTTGGGCATGAAAACATTTTTAGTAGTTTTAAAGTAATCGGAGAACGTTAGAACTATGTTAAAGAAAATTGCAAGCAATTCGGATAATTTTTTAAGGCGATTAATATTCAAAATTGGTGGTAGCTGCAGTCTGAGAAATTTTTTTGTCGTTCAGGTAGTAGCTGGAGTACTTAAGAAGTTGTCAGAAAAAAGCCAGTGAATAGGACCATTTTTAAGGGAGCAACAACAGGGCACACAAAAGAGGCCAACTGATATTAAAAACAGAGCCCTCACATGAAAGCATGTTATAATGTCTCAGTAGTTTACGCTTTAGGTCTATAATTAGTCAAAATTAAGCATAGGGTATGAATTATTCGTTAGAATAATATTTTAAAGAAATGCACAAAAAATTGGGCAAATGTTAAAAAAAGGGCCCTGGAGCCCCAATAAAAATATCAGGGTGTTGGTCCGGGAAGAAGAGTCCAAGACTCAACTTTAAATTTATACACTGAGAAGGTGAGAAAATTAGGGGGTGAAAAATGCTTGGCGCACAAAAAGTTCAAGGGGACCTAGATCGGGCTCAACGGTTCCTAGGGGCCCCCATTTATTTCATATATTAACATGAAAGTTATTCCTTTATTGATTTACCGATACGAAAATAGCATAAATACCAGCATGATAATTACAAATGATAAAATGTTGGTAATTGGAATATTCGTAGTTATTTGGGTAAAATTCAAAATTCTTAATTTTATTTTAAAATCCGTGAAATGAAAAATCAGGGAATAAACTGGGTGCCTTTATAGCTTTATAACGTTCTTTATATCAGGGCGTTGGCGTTCTACACACAGTGAAGCTATGTTGGGTGTATATCTAATCTAAGCGTTATGTAAGAAGTGTTTCTATTTATAAACAAAAGAAAAAAAAGATTTTTAATTAATTACTAAGAAATACGAAAGTGAAGCTGAAGAAAGCAGCTAGAATCGTAATCTATTTTACAATATCTGTAATGTTCTGCATAAAATTATATCTTATTGTACTTGTTTCATTAAAAAACACACACAACATTTCCCTTGACCAATGTCATATGAGCAATTCTCACTACACATTGATGAATGTTTAGTGCTGCCATCTATTATGAGTAATGAACATTATTTGCATTCAATTCGTTGTCACTTTTACTCTAAGATGGCAGCACCAAAACTATTATGTGTGTATTTTTAGTAAATTTATTTTAAGGTAATGTTTTAAACAAGACCCCAAGGGAGTGTTGGTTTTAAATAGGCCAACGGGACTCAAATTTTTCAAATTTAATAATTTTTTAAAATAAAAAACTGCGTGAATTACTTGGTTTCTTAATTTTACTTATTAATATATCAATATTTATAATAATAAATTTTCCAAAATAACCTTTAACATCTAATAGATGGAAACAAAATTATAAACAGTATAACGTCGATTATCCAAAGTAATTGGGACCGACCATCTTTCAGAAAATCGAAGTTTTTGGATAATCAAGAATGCTTCTATTTTAAGATTAAGGAGCAATATTTAAATGCAATATTTTTTATTATGGTAACAAGTGCTTAATAAAAATAAAGCAATAGCAAAATAGAAACAAGAATAATGCTCGTATTCACGAATAACTTCGACCTAGAGTTGAACCCCAGGTCCAGTAACCTCAGGTTGAGGTTTTCAAGCGGGAGTTGAAAACTCGTATTCATCATTTACTTCGGAAGGAAAGTTACTAAACTCAGAGTTCCTCGACCCCAATTGAATGAAGTGTGCTTATTGGTTAAAAAAGTCATGTGACCTGTTCAATTTCCCGTCGACACATCGTTTGTTTACTTTATGTAAGAAAAGTGCCGGAAAAAAATATATTCAATGTAATGTGGATTTTCTTTTTTTCTACAAAATATTCGTGCAAAATAAAAACCTACAATCACTAAATATCGATCAACTTAATTTATTTTCTTGCAAATTTTTAAATATTTTTTAAACATAATATTTTTTTATTCAAGTTTTTTTTTTTTTTTTTTTTTATAATTGAGTTAGGTTAGTGATATAAAACTTGTTAATTTCTGAGATAAATTTTATAAGTTTATTTTTCAAGTAAAATTTCGCATAGTAGCTGAACAATGAAACTTTATTTGGATCAGAACTAATGAAGCTTGATTTGGATTAAAACTAATGAAACTTGATTTGGATCAAAACTAAAATTTTACTTCAATGACAATTATGTTGATTTTTATTATTAATGGCTATAATTAGTAATTAATTAAGCAATTTCTGATTAGGAAAATATTAAAATGTAGAAAAAAGGAAAAATTCAAGAAAGTAACCTGTAGTACTGTTTTTATTTTGTGAAATCAATTTATACAATTATATTTATATCCATATTTATATACAATTATATCCAGATGTATTAATGCTATTGTTTGGATTTTCAGCAATCTAATTAAAGTGATTAATTCTAATTGAGTTAAATAGTGATTAATAGGCACATTTACGGGGGAAAAAAGAGTGAAATAATGTTAACACGGCTGCAGAAAATATGATGCAGGTAATTCTGGGGGTGCCTCGGCACCAGGTGTGAGATGAAATCTCACAGTGTTTAAATCATGTTACTTTTTTATTTCTTTTGGCCTTATACATCGATTCTGTTCAAACTTAACACTGGAAAGACGGCAAGCAGTCATTTTGACCGCTAACAAATGAATATATTCCGGTTTGAAACAGAAACTTCTTTATAAAACTAAATTAAAAGATACAAAGAAAACAAACTAGTTAAATAAGTTAATAATTTAAAATAAAAATTCTGGTGTCAAATATTTTTATAAAATTTGAGTAAAAATCCCCGTCTTTCTAGTGTTAAATCCATATTTATTTTTGTGCAAGCGTTTTTGTATCAGCGTACATCGGCAAATTTTCCGCCATTTCATCGGGCTCTGTACAGAGATCCTGCTCCTCTGATCTGCACATATTGTGATGACGTCATCGGAGCACCGTCTCTCGCAACGTAAGCATTGAATGGATGTCGATCTTTCGGAGGTGTGTCTAATTGTCGAGCATAGAGCAAATAAAAATAAAAGTTTTTAAATGTATTCTTTCGGAATTGTTTATTAAGACATTGCCTAATTTTTAAAATTCTCTAATAGATTTAAATCTTTTTTTCCCGATACTTTTGTAGTCCCCGTTTCTTACTATAAATTAAAAGTTTCGTTAATTTTAAATCAGAATCTGTTTTGTTGGTGTTGCTGTCATGACATAGTTTTGTTTTAACCCTTAAATGCCGGGTGTTGATTTTCGGCGACATGCCCAAATTAGGCTCTAAAATACTATTAGAATAATATTGAAGCTATAAGGCCTAATGTTGCCAATAAAATACATTCTGAAAATATTATTAAATCGATTTCCAACATGTAGATGGCAACACTTGTTATGTTTGGAAGCTTACGAAATACCTGATTTTGTTCTGCAGTGAGCAAGTAAAATTTATTTCTTATTATAGTTCCCAAAATTCTTGTGTGTTTATTATAGAATTTTATCAAGGAAAATTATTTTTTCAATTAAAGACCAGTATTGCCGATTAGTAACAAACTGTGTTTCAGCCATAAACCATACTTAAAACAAAATATGATTTTTTAAAGTATTTTTTCCATGATTTATTTAAAAAATGAAAGCCGAAAAACATTATTACAATGATTTTTGAAAAATCTGGCATTTAAGGGTTAAAAAGATCGCGGGCTTCGGTCGCGGATGCGGAGTCCAGCAAATGGGATCCGAAGAATGTCTTCGTTGTTAAATCCTGTTTAAATTATTTCCTGATGTCGTGGAAAAGATTTTATTTAAGTTTTTCATCAATACTAAATTCGATTTATGCTGCACTTTAATTTTTAAAGAAATATCTTCAAGTGGAGTAGATGATTTTATTGGCAAGAATTAATTTATGAACGGTGACCAACGGGAAGCTTTTTCTTCTCTTCAAAAAAAAAAAAAAAAAAAAAAAAAATGGAATAAAGCTAATTTATACAGTTATTAAGTCTCCTCTTCATTTCATTACAGACGACACGATCCAAATAAGAAGTTTCCTTTTTTTTTTACAATTGCATGACCGTAAAGAACCAAATGGTTATTGCAATTTACAACGCAATTTACTTTAAAAAGAACTTCATGACTAATTTTCCTTTAATTAACGGCCCATATTGTATATTATAATACTGCAATAAAATATTAATATCACACCAGGAGCAGGCAACAAGCCCCAGAGACACTCCAAAGGCGACTCCCCCCCCCCCAGTCCTTTGTATAAGAATTTTCTCATTATCAGATTTACAAGATTATAGATATTCACTTGATTGACTTTCAATACTTCTTATTAAATTAGTCTAGCAGTTTCATTATATTTTTAAATGGACACAGACTCCTACTTTCGGATGCCATTGGATAAAATGTATCAATACAGTATGACTTCAAAAATCCGGCATTCAGAAATCCGGCATCAAAACCATATTTTCCTTTCCTTTTTCTTTTACACTTTCAAGTTATGGGAGAAGAAAAAAAGCAATTCTCTACAAATTAAAAACTTTAAGATCGAAAGTAAAAATGCAAAAAAAGAATATTTGACTTTTTTTTCATTTGTCAGAAGCGATTATTTTCTGGGAGCCGCCCTGTTGCTTAGCAACGGAAACAACTTTGGGGAAAATTTTGGCGTATGCATGAGACAATATATGGCCGGAACGAATTTTCGGCAACGGCGACATCAAAGATGAGGAAGAATTTTCAGGCTTTCAAATTTGCAATGAAAAGACCGCCATTTATGAGCTGATTGTACACGCAAAATCTGAAAATGCATCAAGTGTCGAAAATAGGGATATAGATGATTGGCTAAGCATTGACGAAAATGCATCAACAACGAACAATTTAACGGGCAGCAAGATCACTGACGCTGTGCTAAATAGAACCGCCGATAATGCTAGTAGCAGCTCAGAAGACGAGGATGAACGACCGGTAGAAGAAAAGGTGTCACTAGAAAAATGCATACATTTCAATGGAGTTGACATCGATGTTCCCGAAATTACATGAGAAAAAATAATTTTACTCTTTATTAGATTTTTTTTTCCTGTAACAATAGAAAATATCAATTAAAGTAAGTTTTCTTAGATTTAATTTTCTCTTCTTCTTACATAGTTATCACTTAATAATGAATTAAATTATGGTTTAAGGCACCATTAAGAATACAGAACTACTTTTAATATTCCTTCAAAAATCCGGAATTTTTAGAAATCCGGCATCATCTTGGCCCTGATGATGCCGGATTTTTGAAGTTATACTGTATATAGAAATAGGTGATTTATTTTCTATATTCTTCTTAGCTTCTTAATTTTATATTTTTCACTCATTTAGATACATTTCATTGGTGTAATTAAAAAGTTATTTAGGATAGAGAAAAAAAAAAGATTTTAATATTTTTTTATTATTGAATAACTATAAATTTCTAGGCTAGGTAGGCAAAATAAGGATAGTTGGTAATCTTGCAAATCAACCCGCTTTCATGGATGGTAATTTAAATTTATGCCATTTTGCATTATATAATTATAAAGAAAACTTTTTTGTCTGTGAATTCATGGGGAAGAACAAGTACCCCATTTGCCCCACCCTATCAATGCCTCTCTCCATCCATCTTTTTTTTCTTTCTTAATGTTATACGTTAATTAAGGTAAATAAAAAAGTTACTCAAGATGCTGTGCAAGATATAGAAATAAAAAGAAAATTTAAAGTACTGCCAAAAATAGAAGAAGGTACATAATCTTTATCTCTCATATACACATACATACACTATATGGCCAAAGGTGACCGATCACTTGCGATTTTAGACGTTTTGTTAAATATCTAAAAAAATACATGAGGAATTAACCTGAAACTGCAGGTGTGTAAACAGTATAGTATAGGGCATATATTTCCGCGAATATTTTTTCCTGAAACCCCATAGGGGACCGTCAACAAATTGAAAAAGAGCAAATATCTTTTGGATAACCCTGTAAAAACTACTGTAGAAAAAGCGTTCAAACGCGAGATTATTAATAAGTGGCTTATTGTAATATACTGTGTTCATTTTGATGAGGATAGCATGTATACTCGTAGAGAAATTAAGGTTTTCATAAAAACAGCCTCAAATTTCGCCAAGTTTTTTGCTTATAATTTGTAGAGTTCTTAATATAAAAAAAAGTTCTTTTCAGAAAATATGACAAACAATATTGTACACAATATTTTGCAATCAGAATTAAAAAATAATAAAAATTGGATGAAAAATGAGCAGGTTTACTAAAAAATGTTTCATTGTGCATGCACGAATGCAATCAAAATTCAATGTGCATAATGTATTAGCTAAGTATATAGAGCAACTTTTGTGAAAATCTCAAAATCATAGCTTGAAAATTCTGAAAATAATCATCGATAGAATAAGCTTGAAATCCGTTATTCTCAAAATTCTTTCGTTTGAAAAATCAGGTTACCCTGACCTTTCAAGAGCCAAAATCCAACTCAAACTGGCCAGACATAAACTTGACCCATACCACAAAAAATAGTGCCATCTTTAACACACCCAAGGTCAGGTCAGGTTCTGGTAAAATTAATTATCTGAACTGATGCAGGTCTGTAATATGGTAACAATAATATATTTTTAAAATTTATTATTAAAATTAATTAAAATTAATTGAAAGAATTCTCAGTCATAAGAGGTAAAATTCAAGAAAGATGATTATTAAAATAAATCCTTTTATTAAATTAAAATATAGTATATGTACATATCTATAAATGATTATAAAAGCTTAGTTATGAAGCTATTGCTGATGCAGCACATCAAAGTTAACATAAAATTGCTGACTTATGTATTCATTAATTTACAACATAAGGAAAACTTATGAAATACATTATGTACAATCTATGTAGTCACCAATTACATAGACTTGCCTTCTTTTATTAGCTTATCTGCTTTCTCATATTTCGCTTTCTTAGGACAAACTTCTGCAGCAGAATTTTCTAATTGTTTGATTTCTCTTTTTACTCCAGTTTCAGTAGATTCTAAAGTTTTTTCTCCATATTCTGAAGTGCTAACTTTTTTCTCAGTTCCATTTTTTATTTTTCGGTCTTTTATTGGCTTATTCCATTCCTTTGTTTCAATCTCAGCACTATATCCATTTTTCTTTGGACTTTCTTCACCTTCAGCAGCTTCTTTAACATGGTCACTGATTTCTTCTTTGTTTTTTTCTGTCATATTGAAATCAGCTTCGCTGCTTTTATTCTCTTTAACTTTTTTTATATTCATACCGTCTTTTTCTAGATCAACATTCTTGAATTTCTTTTTAGGTCGTTCCTCTCCTTCTTCAGGGCTGGCTTTGGTAGCAACTCTTCTAGAATTAATATTCGGCATTTCCCTGTATAAATAGTGACTAAGTCAATTAAATAATAAAAGCTCAAGGTGAAAGATTTTATAAATGCAAATAGATAAATATAAATTTCACAATAAAATAGCAAAAAAAGCAGCAGTTCCCTACAAACTAACAAAATTAACTTTTTTTCCCTCCCAGCTGAAAAATCTATTAAAAACAGATATTTTATGAAAATATATCTACAGGGTTCATACTAGAGATGGGCAAAGTCGTTCCTTTTAAGGAATCGTTCCAGCCGGAATCGTTCACCTAAAGGAACGAGTTCATTGGAGTCGTTCCTTTCGGAATCGTTCCGAAAAAAGGAACGAATCCGAGAAAAAGGAACGATTCCGAGAAAAAGGAACTATTCCGAGAAAAAAGGAACGATTCCGAGAAAAAAGGAACGATTCCGAGAAGAAAGGAACGATTCCGAGAAAAAAGGAACGATTCCGAGAAAAAAAGAACGATTTTGAAAAATAAAGGATTCCAAGGGGAAAAAAACACTTACGAGATAAAGAGAACCACATGCAATCCATAATATTTTTTACTAATTTATTTTCTTATGTACCCATCCATTTTCTTAGGCATCCAGTCGCTTTAATTTTGTAATGTTTTGGACAGATGATTTTGTTTTTAAGAGTTCATTTCATTGATCAGTGTGTGCAATTAATTTGCAGTTATTTCTAACTTTATGATTTATGGTATAAAGCATAATTCCTCTTGGAAATTTAAGGGCGGTGCAAGGTCTATTCGATTTTCAGTGTAATCATTGGTTTCTCTTGAAAATATGTCGTCAAATGACCATCCATTTATATTATTATTTTATACAGTGTGTCTTTTACTCTCAACGATGTTCAGTGGCTAAGTCCTAAACCGTTAGTCATAGACCTATAGTTTCAATTACAAAAATGTTTTAAATAAGGTAAAAAATTATTCTAAAAGTCGTTTGGATCAATAAAAATATTTCTAAAAAAGTTACGAAATTTTATTTTTTATACGGTCCTCTGCCCTATAAGAGATATTTAGTAAAAATTTCCTGTTCTCTTAAAAGAAAGACAAAAAAAGTCCCATTCATCTAACACTAAAATTCATGAAGTTATACGAAACTTTGAAATGCAAGACTTATGCCACTTTTCTGCATCCGAATACACATGAGTTCAGTCATGCTTCTAGGGGTCGTAAACAAAGTGCTTAAAGTATTTGAAGGATTTATTTCATGTGTAGCTGCGCTTTGAAAGAAATCGTATTACAACAGATTTTTGTAAGGATTTGAAGCTGTTTCTTTTCATGATTTTTTTAACAAAAACTATGCTATTTTTATAAGCTTTTATATAACCTATTAACCGCCAAAACTATAAGTAGGAATTTTCAAATTTCTTGTTGAAAGTCGCTTGTCACCACAAATTCAGAAAGGTAATTTCCGCTTTATTAAAATATCAAAATTTCTGCCAATAAACAAGGCAATTTTTTTAATTGTAAAATAGTGGTGACAAAGTAATTAATGTAAGCATGAGCAATTATTTTGACCGTTGCGTGAACGCAACACCAGCGGGTAACGGGTTAACTTGAAACGATTGTATGTATGTCTTTCCAGTTCAAAATTTGTACTCGAAATTCAACTCACTTTAAAATATGCGATCGAGGTTAAATTTTACATATTGACGTAAATCAGATGACAATGTAATATTATTATGATTTTCAGTGCTTACCATTATGTACTTATTTTACAGGGTAACACAAAAAATTTCGGATAGATTACTGCCAACAAGTTTTCTAAAAAGTTTTAGATTAGATAACACATGACTGCGATGGTTGTGTTTTTTTATTTTTAAAATTATGTATTTTTAAAATTATGATTTTTATGTATTTTTTAGCGCTGAATCCGAAAATTATCTTCATTTTTAACCATCATGTCAGAATTTTTCGCAAATAGTAAATTTCAAAATTGAAAAAATAGCTAATACTATAAAATAGAGTCGATGGTTGTATTTTTTAACTTTTACGACTGATTTGTATGTGCTTTTTATCACTGAATGTAAAAATTACCTTCATATTTAACCATCATGTTTGAAATTTACCATTTACAAAAAAGTAAGTTAAAAAATAGCGAAAATCTGATACTATAAAATGGATGTAAAACTTCTTTTATTCAATTTAATTTTATTTAATTCAAGAATTTACTCAATTTTTGGCTTATACTGGGATTGTTACAGCTAAACAGCTCGGGGATCCGATGATGTGGGAAGGGAAGAGGTTCAATTAAAACTTTGAACTTTTAAACTTTGAAATTTACGATTTGCGAAAAATCCTGACGTGATGGTTAAAAATGAAGGTCATTTTCGGATTCAATAGTAAAAAATACATAAAAATCAATTATCAAAAGTTAAAGAAATAACAATCACATCTGTTTTATACTATCAGAATCAGATTTCCGAAAATTTTTCACTTTTTAGTTTTCAAATTTACGATTTGCAAAAAATCTGTACTTTGTGATAAAAAATGAAGGCCATTTTTGGATTCAGTGTGTAAAGAATCGAGGCTGTTGCTTTTCAACATTTTATTTAACGAAAATTCTATTATTTTTTTCCTGTTATATGTTTAGTACAAGCTGTATATTTTGCATTAATATTTCAGAATGATTATAGATTTCAAATTTATAATGCAATGTTAATTTTACTATCAAAGATATTTTTTATATATCTGGAGATTATTTATATTTCTAGTAAATTTGTAAATGACCCCTATTTCGCAGCAAAAAATATGCTCCAAGATGAAACAGCCATTACTTTGGTCAGTTTTAGTCGTAGAATAATAGGACTTTTATTTGTCTTACTTGTAAGTGTAATAGGAAAGTTTTACTAACTATAACTTGAAGGACCGGGGGATCGTATAAAAAATTAAATTTCATAATTTTTCAAGAAATGATTCTATTGACCCAAATCACTTTTCAAATACTTCTTTACTCCCATTTAAAACATTTTTGTAATCGGAACTATATGGCTATGACTAACGGTTTAGGAATTAGCTATTGGACATCGTTGAGAGTGGACATCCTGTATAGGAAATTTTATTATTGCTCTGATATTTGTCACCAGGGTCTAGGAATTTTTAGTCTCATAGATTCCTCTTCAAAATCTACCTCTAGGTAATCTTAATTTCATTTTTCATTCTGAATCTCATTTTTCATTTGGATGGCCCTACTGGTTTGGATATGTAACTAGTTAAAGTAGATTACATTTTTGTTCCAGTGTCCGTACTTTCAATAACTTTTTGCCCTTTATCGTCTTTCTCCTCAGCTCCCTAACTTTACGCACACAGGATATTTCGCATAATTCATCAACATTATTATCACCGCCTTCAGCATCTGGTTCAGAAGTGAAACACCCTATTCTATAGCAATCATCTTGTAGTGCAATTCAGTGATATATATCAATTTTAATGCATTTGAAATAGCTTAATATCATTAAAAGGCACTGCAAACGATTTTTTCCCGTTGACCATAATGTAACGAAATACTTTTGAGTGCCCCTGTAAATAAACTATTTATGCTACACTCTTCATATTGAATACCAAACATACCATGGTAAACATCATTAACATATATCAATTGCATGGGGATCCGAGTATATTTACGGGAGTTAGGTATATTACACACTGAGACCACAGAACGACACAAAGCGTAACATGAAGTGCAAAAACCGGTCGAAACAAAGAACGAAGTTGTTGCAAACTTGTTTTAAACCAGTTTTTCTAGCGAATTCAAACGACATGTCTTATGTGTCGTCTTAGTATGTGACTTGCCTTAGAGCGTGAACAGACGGTCTGATGGACAGACAAACCACATTCATAAACACTAACTTTATTGGAAAGAGTTAAAAAGTAAAGCACGTTTTTGCACACTGTCTTTCCTGAGTGACTGATGTATGTCTTGTCTTTTACCCTAACATCGCTATTTGTGAACTGCTGTTAACTACGTAGAATTTCAATAAACTTACAACTCTTTTTGAATTTCCAATTTCACGAGAACCTACAGGAATTTCTCTAATTTCACACCCTCATCCGCCGTCACCCTCTCTCCACTTATATCATACAGAACCTCAGTTCGGTGTGAGTGAATTGCAATGCTAATATGTTTGTTTGGATTGGGATCTTTGGAGCTTCATAACTCATGAAGTCATGGAACACTTGTGTTACACGAAAGGGTAGAAGTTCCTTCAGATGATTTGTAAACAGATTCATTAGCAGGGCTATGGCTAGTGATATTTATAAGATAATATTATATGCATTAATATTATAATATATATATATATAGTAATATATATGATTTTATTCATATATAATACATATTATCTCCGCCAAAAGATATAGTGATTCACTAAACTTCAAAGTTCTATTTCTTTAAATTTGAAATTTGCTAACATTTTAACTGAAAAACGGTTTATTGGTTTAATTATATTAAACAAATTAAAAGTATGTCCATTATTATTACAGAGTGTAGTACTATATAAAGAACTATCCTTTTGACGATGTTTCGGCCGTTGAATGAAAGATATCTGTTGCAAACGTGTTATAGATAATACCAACCTTAATTTTTTGAGAATTTGACTATTTTTTATTCGGAGTTAAACTTTTTACTGTCAAAACTATTTAAAATAGATAAAACATTTTGTTAAATTCGAACTTTTCAGAAAACTTTATGTAATTTAAGAAAAAAAAGAAAATAAATAAATAAATCTTCTAAGTGAAAAGAATAACAATAAGAAAGGAAAATACATAAAATTTAGTATCGTATTTGCAGTAAGTTTTACCTCAATAAAAACGGAAATTTGGTATTAGGCTTGAAACATTAAATTTAGTTTAGCATGAAGGGAGCCTCGATTTGATCGAAATTAAACTCAGATATGTATTTTCCATCACCACAGTAACAGGCATTAATCGTGGCATTGATTTCAGGATTTACGAAAATCAATAACGATCAAGAAATCTTAATTATTATAAGAAATTATTACGATAACGATTTTTTTTGCTTTTATTTTACGTTGAATTAAACCAAAGTCACAGTTATTTAAATTCTAATTATTTAGCAAGAAATAGAAGTAAAATAACAATTGAAAAAACTGTACAAAATCACAACGTGCATTCTTTGGAAACCAATAATTAAATTCGTATATTGTAAAACTTTTTAAATGCAATATTAATCTTCCGCATACCAGACCGGTGCAACAGACCCGATAGATACATTCAAATTGATTTTTCACATTTAAAAAAATGAAAATTTTGTAAATATGTGACTTTTTCTGGAATGCTCTACTCAAAAGAATAGAACATCCCAGAAAAAAAACCCATATTTACAGAAATTTCAGTTTTTAAAATAAATTAGAAATATCATTATAAATGTACCTGTCGGGCCATTGAACCCCTCTGGTAGGCGGAGGGTTAACATAAATCTATTAAACCGAAACAAGCATAAAATATGCAGCTTTATATATGTCGCAGTGTTGGAGAAAGTCCGATAATCTATATGTAGCACGTGATTTTTCTTTCCCGTTTTTATACTCAAAACGGCCATTAAGAGAGCGAACCGCGGTTAAATTATTTCAATCCCACCCACCACTGTTACTGTTATCTTATTATTATTATTAGAAAATTATGCTTTTTGAAATATTCATTATCTTAAGAAAGAAAGAAACGTTTTACAAAAATTCCTTGTTCTAACAGATTTTACTCTATGTAATAAACCTCAATGTAAGTTGATTAAAACAACAATCTTAGGGAGTTTCGAGATTTTTTTAATCATCTTCTTCAGGAGAGAAAAACAAGACGCCAAACTGTGGAAATAAAGTGGTACTCGAGCGCTCGTAGCTGGTCATATATTTATTTTGACAAAGAGGATTCTCAAATTGAAATTATGTTTGAGGAAAAAACATGAAATAGTGAAATATGCATGAAAGTGCGTAACTCTACAATTATTATAATAATTGAAAATCAGTTATTATTATCCTATTAAAATGCAATTTTTATGGCCTAGTGATATATTTCTTACATTATTCAAAACTGTTTCTAGTCAGATTTAAAAAAATATTTTTCACTAGTAATTAAACAAGCATTTTCTTTGTTTTTCTTTAGGTTGTTCTTAAGTGATCTGCTCAACAAGCGTAAAACGTTTTGACACATTTACAAATTCATTTTTTAACGGAAAGATATAAAATTGGAATGTTTGACCATGGAAGCGATTTGGAATCGAACTGTGTTTTCCATCTTTTGATCAGTAAATTACCTATTGAGTTATAATCGATTTTGATCACGTGACAAACATGTTTTTCACCCATTTTTGAGAAATTATGCCTCTTTCGCACGGAAATTCGGTTCAAAACGCCCACTTTGACAATATTTTCTGAAAGGCCTATTGCGTTTGCAAAAAAACGGAAAAAACAGCTCGATTACATAGTTTCTGAACAACAACACCTGTTCGTTTCATGCATTTCCGAATAAAAATAAATTAAAACTTTTGTCACAAATTTATCCTTTTGGATTTGAGAACAGCCTTAAGAATTCATTTAGAAAAAATTCATTTCGTATGATACATTTACCAATTAGAAAATGTATTAGTGTGTTAAAGTACACATGGTGTTCCATTACCCTTGGGGTCCAGGTACTCAATCGGTAAAGCACGTAAAGTTTCTGGGTTCGAATCCCATCTCGGGCACTTTTTCTCTCAGGTGTAAAAAATCCAATTCGTATAAAATATTTTTTTAAATTATTTCTTTCAGATTAATTTAGCACAAGAAGATGAAATAGTAATGTTTATTAAACGCCCTACTCCGCCCCGCACTTCAATTTTTTTTTCTTTTTTTCTTTACTTTTCTTTTTTTTCTTTTTTTTGAGGAGGGGGGGGGGGGGGGGAGGGGCACACACATTAGAAGGATATTTCGGCAATAAAGTCAGCTTTAATAGAATCAAAATATGTTATTTTGAAATAAAATAGCGTATTTTAATTTATTAAAAATGGCTAGTCAACAAGAAAAGAACCGATTCCCGAGGAATCGGTCCTTTTTGGAACGGTTCCTCGGATTCGGTCCTTTTTGGAACGGTTCCTCGGAAACGGTCCTTTTTGGAACGATTCCGAAAAGGAACGACTCCGAGGAATCGGTCCTTTTCGGAGTCGGTACATTTTGGACCGATTCCGAGGAATCATTCCGAAAATGACCGATTCCGAGGAGTCGTTCCTTTTCGGAATCGTTCCAAAAAGGACCGATTCCAAGGAACCGTTCCAAAAAGGACCGAATCCTTGGAACCGTTCCAAAAAGGACCGAATCCGAGGAACCGTTCCAAAAAGGACCGAATCCGAGGAACCGTTCCAAAAAGGACCGAATCCGAGGAGTCGTTCCTTTTCGGACTCGTTCCGAAAAGGACCGATTCCTTTTTACAGAATGGAATCGTTCCTTCAGTTTCACTGCCGGAATCGTTCCTTTGGAGTCGTTCCTCAACAAATGACACATCTCTAGTTCATACTCATTTTCAAAGAAAAAATTCCATGAATCCTCTGATGTATTTTCCGGGATGTACAGTAGACTCCCTCAAATCCGTGCAGCTTGGGACCAGAGGTTGTGCGGATTTCAGAATTTTGCGGATTTCTGGTCGTTGATTTGTTTACATTTTTGAAACATTAATTTGATTGGTAGTTAAGAAAGGGAAATTATTTTGAATGCTTACAATAAAGGAAACATTAAAATAAGTAAAATATTAAAATAATTTATTAGTTTAAAAGTAAGTAATCATTAAAATAATTATGTAAAATAAAAATTTAGAAAAAATATTAAATTATTACCGATGAAATCTATTCAATTTGATTCCAAAAGTCCTATGTTGCCATCTAGTGGTAAAGCGATCATAAGATCGTTACGTCATTAACGTAGACTGCGAGAAAAAGGTAAGTTACACATTTAAATAAATAAGGATGAATAAAAGTAAACTATTAATGTAACTGTAGTTAAATATAATATGTATAAAGTAAACAAAAGATCGGTATTTCAAACTAGTGATGACATAAGAAATAGGGAAAGAAGCAAGGAGAACAGTGTTAATGCTATTATCAGTATATATAGATTATTGCACTCTCTGTAACTTTTTTCATTGTTATTTAGAGTCTTGAATGCTTTTCTTATACTGCTTTGTATGTTTAAAAATAAATTTGTCTATAATTTAAAAAGAAAATCCGTGAACAATAATTTAAAAATAGCGTTCCGGTTCATGGATTTTTCCTTTTCAAACCCTGGAATTTTTGATATAGATGTCCTAATTTATATCAAAATCAAAAGTAATGTAAATTTATTTAGTAATAAATCAGCTGTAATAGCCAAAAGAGAATGATTAACAAAATTTTAGTAAAAAAACATTGCGGTAGTCGCTGATTTCGGCACCATCTTGAACTTTGTTCCTGCAACTTAACTGTAAATTTCATTGTTTACACCTGAAAAAATACATGGATTTAAGGAAGTCTACTGTATAATTTTTCTATGTTAACAATTTATGACATTTTTTAAACCAGTATCATGACACCTCTCAAGATAAAAATAAAATAAGAGCAAGGTAATCTCAAAAATAAAGTCTATACATCAGCTATATAAACAGTATGAACAGAACTTTAAAGGAAAAACATCAATTTGTGTACAACAGAGATGCAGTCTACATGTGGGGCTTTCCTAAAAACTTGGTAGATTAATTTCCACTTTTTGATTTTATTATCTCTTTGAAAAGCATTATGAATAATATGAAGGTTACAAGTGCCAATATCAATTTAAAAATGTCCTTTACTATTCTTAAGTTCGTTCTTCTTGAACAGTTTTCAAACCTCACGATGTTAGAAGGTGTGTCTAGTGACTGAATGGATGTCACCAGACGTTAGGAGCACAGATTAAATATAACAGGGGCCTTCCACAAATGATGTCATGCTTGGAGGGGGGAAGGGGGGTTCGTGAAATAGTGACAGTTTGTGACAAGGTGGTGGGAGGGAGTAAGAAGAAATGTGAACACACATTTTGGTTAAAATAAAAGCATTGGAAATCAGCAGGTTAAATTTTGAAGTTATTATAAAATTAAAGTATTTTGTATTCGTAAAGTAAGGATAAGATTTAAAGCCAAATATGTTAAATTCCATTTTAAATTCCAAAATACTAATGTTTTGAATTGCTCTTTCATATTAATATTTTATTACTATTGTATATTAATTATGTTTTTTGTCGTAAACTTATTCTTATTTCATACAAAATAAGTACATGAATCATTTTTATAGTTATGCTCACAAAAGCACACAGTTAAAGTTTAAAAAGTAAAATTTTAAATATGATCTATATATAACACAGTGCTTTGTTTCTGAATGCAAGTATATGCTTATGTAGTATAGCGTGACATGTGACAAGAAGGGGAGGGGGAGGTAAGGGGAAGTGTAACACTTTGTGACAAAGGGGGAGGAGGGGGGGTCAAAAATATTGAAAAAAAGTGTGACATCATTTATGGATCGCCCCATATGTAATACTTCATCTGTAAGAAGTTGTGGCTAGTTTCCAAATACTATATCTAATGATGATGTCTTAGTTTGATTTCATTATGACATCACAAAGCACGCAAATAGAAGCGACTGCCCATTTTTTTTTTAAATTAAAAAACCTTAAAGAATTGGCATGCTACTGTTCATCATACTGAAAGGTTGGAAGATATGAATAACCTCGAATAAAAAAATGATTGTGCTAAGTTTTTTCTTCAATATTGAATAGATAATGTTGCGTTTGGTGCACATAAATGGGTGCTTATTTTTCACTAAAAAGGTGCTTATAAAGTGCTTACAGGTGCTTATTTTTAAAACTAAAATGTTGCTACTCACCCTGTGTGACCGACATGTAGGTGAATTTTCTCATCGCAGACTAAGAAATAAAATTTTAATTTAGATTAAAATCATAAAAAATTTGATGTAATTTGGGTATGGTGAGAAATCAGGATATTTAGTATCCTGCGTAAAGGTTCTGTGGGGCGGGTCTCAGGACCCATTAAAATTGGGACACCGGGCAACATTAGTGCTGAGATCGTTTAAAAGTATTACTAACAAAACAACTGATTTCTTAAAATTATCTTGCCATTTTCAGCCTATAGAGCTTGGAAATTCTGTGATAGGATTATTATGTATTCTTCATTACCTTATTTTATATTAAAAAAAAAAACTAGCAATATTTAACATAATAAATCCAAAATTGGCTTAGTACCGTAATTTCCAGCCTATAATCCGCGGATTATCTGTTAAAAAACCTCAAAAATTTTAAGTGCAGATTATCTACCGGTGCGGATTATCTGCTAAAATTTCTTTAAGCAGAAGTTCAGGGCAGACATCCAGTTTCTACCGGCAGTCATAAAATAAAAATGTAAACAGTTATCAAACAACTGTCTACTTCCGACCATTCGTGGAGTTGCTTGTGATTGGTTCACATATGACGTGTACGTGCTAGTGGGAGTGGTTTCCGATAATGATATTTTTTTTTTAGCCTTTTGGCAAAATGTTTCTATGAAGAACAAAGCGTTTCTCAACTCATCCCTTTCAAAAATTGCAATCTCAATCATTTATGAAATAGCTCCTCCCAAAATTACACATGTCAAAAACATGGCAGTTTTACAGATTACGATGATTGATATTACGATGCAACCAATGGGAATCCATCACACATTAATCGAATGAATCATTATCGTATCGTAGTTTCATGGTTTTACTGCTGCCCTCTACATATACGATAATAAAATACCATTATGTCATTGTAATTTATATTAAAAACCAAAACGTATTTCATGGTATATCACATTGAAAGTTATAATAATGTCTAAGAGAAAACCTGTTATTTTTACACTGCAGAATTTAAACAGAACATTATTTAAAAAGCGGAAGATGATTTAAAAACAGCAATTATTACAGAATTATCTGTACTCACAAGACATTCAACGTTTTAGATATAAGATTCAATGAAGAAAATTATTTGTATTTTTTAACTTGTAATTATTTTTTTTTCAATTATTTTATTATAATTATCATTTAAATAGAGCAACTAAATAAATAGGGAGGTGGTTTATTAGTAGTACTTTGGAATATTGAAAACAATGAGTAATTCTCATATAGTCCGGCATATAATCCGCGGATTATCTGCTGAAATTTTTTTATAAGGTCCAAAAATTGTGACTGCGGATTATACGTCGCCGCTGATTATAGGCCAGAAATTATGGTAAATATTTGAAAGTTGTAAAAAAACAGTAAACAGATCAATCTGTTTAAATTAGAATTAAAATCCTTTAACCCTTTATGTACTGAATTATGAAAATTTTATCTTTTACAGCATTTTTCGTGAATTGTATAAACTACATTAAAAGACTTACATAATCATAATTTTAATAAATTTTAAAAGGATTGAAGAATTTAGAAGGATTCATTAAACTTGAATGTATAGGGATTTTGTGCAATATTTATAACCCCACTCAAATCTTTTATTTTAAATATTTTTACCTCCGGCTACAATGCCAAGAAAGCTGAAAAGATGCAAAGGTAAAAGAAACCATCATTTAAAAAATAATTTTGTTTTGTGTAACCCATAATGCTTTTGGAACAAGATAAAGTAATGCATCTATAACTCATTCTTAACTGTATTACAACTAATCGATATATTAAACAAATTTTATAACAAGTTATTTTAATGGTACTTATAAGTACAGTCAGTAGATAAAAAATCCCTGGCAGGCTCGGGCCTACAGGCGGAGGTAGATTTCGATGTTAAGTACTAAATTCTCCAACAAAACTTTAATCAAGATTAGAGATAAAACCCAGTTTCTTCACAAAGAGCGAGCTGTAGGGAGCTAAACTTTTTGTGAAAATTGTAATATACACGAATACACACACGCATGTATATGGAATAGGTTTAAAAAATGGCTAAAACAAATTTAGAGAACCTCAAAGTGTTAAAATATGTTAATATTTCCATAGTCGGGTTTTTATCATGTTTTAATACGTTTCTTCAAACTTACACAGCGTTACATATTCACCTGCTGAGGTCCATTATATTTCCAATATGATGCAATATACATATTTTTTTAATTAGTCAAACTATTTATTTTGAGTTTTCATGCTGAAATCTTGCTCTAGGAAACTTATGACGTAATATTCAATTTGTTTTCAATTTGTCAAACTATTTAATTTTACACGTGAAAATTTTGCAAAAGAAAAATAATTGTTGTGGTGAGAATTTTATTATTTGTTTTTTTTTAATTGTTGGCAACTGCTATAACGAAAAACTTTTATTTTTTTCCTGTCATTGTTGTGTAAGAGCTGGTTTTATCAGAATCATGTTAAGACAGTATTCAAAATTTTGAACCCTCCCCATTTCCACCCTCTTGGGCCGATTTCACCCATTTTCAATCCCTGCCGAGATATTAGCCATCTCAAAGTTGTTGGCGAGTTTGAAAATGATTCATGCATAATTGCGACTTTTATCGTGCGGACAAAATTTAGTACATACATACATACATACATATACACACACACACATTATATATATATATATATATATATATATATATATATATATATATATATAAACTTTTTAGGTGGGGGTGGTTTTGGGTTCCTGGGGTCCTATAATGAAAAGTTATGAAGGAATTTTTCAAAAGTCACACCATGGGAACGACTGCAATAGGTAGTATTTCTTACGAAATCTGCCTAAAAGTGCTAGCATGAAACCTATAAAACATAACAAAGTAATAAAATAATGTCTATTCTTAACATATTTTCATTCATTATATCTTCTGGATCAATGAATATCATGTTCATAAGTGACAACTTCAGAGGGATGATGAAGTCCATCGCCATGCCTGATTACTGACTAGGCGAATTTCCACCACTAATTTTTAAAAGTAATTTTTGCCTTATTGTTGCCTACAGTTCATGTTTATAAAAAGCTTTCTATATTATAAAAATTTTACAAAAATAAAAACTTATATAAGAAACTCATTGTCATTATAACATATTGAAGAATATCTTTTATAAATAATTACTTTTTGTCTCTTTCTTTTCGTAACTCAGCAAGAGCTCTTTTTGCAGCTGATCTCTTAGCAACTTTTTTATTCGGGCCGACTCCTACTATTTCTTTGCTATTTGGCAGTTCAACTATTACGTATGTTTTTTCTCCTCTGTTAGCAATTTTCCTGAAAATATTAAAGTAATATTTTAAAAAATAGAAAGACAAAGGAATATAGAAAGAAACAGAATAACTATAGTGCCTATACACAAAATTTTTCTTCCTTCCTGAGAAGTTTAATTAGTTGGACAACAATTTTAAATTCATCATTTTATCTTGAAGAACAAAAAACAAAGTTTATTTTTGGGGACCTGTATGTGTTTAGGGAAGAAAATCTAATTTTTGTTTATGGACAAATACATATATAACTGTATTTATATTATAAAGCAAAAAAATATGTGTGACTAATGATGTCTTATTGAAAATAGCAATGACCTTACTGATAAATTTCACTTTTACAGTAAGTTTTTTAAAACTTTTAAACATCACACAATTTCAACTTTTACACCATAAAATAAAAAAACAATGTACTTTCAAATACAATTTGAAATCTGTAGCTTATAGGTGCAGATTCCCAAAATTTTTAAGGAGCCAGTGGTGCCTAAGCCCCAAAAATCCAGTCGCCACTTTGATTCCTAACCAAAATCTAGTGGCCACATTGTGAAATGAACTCCTAAAACAATACTGTTTATATGGAAAAAACTTAACAAAAAAGCTCAGAAATTCAAAATGAAAAATAGTTTAATCAATAAATACACATGTACAACAAAACACAGACTAGATACAACAAATGTGTATATTTAATTTAATCCTAAAATTCTTGAATCTTTGATATTAAAAAAAGTATAATATAAAACGAAAAAATGCATTGCAAACCCAACTCGATGCAGGATTCTACACTCTAGATTTAGATGGAATAAGATAGTGATAAGGGAAATTACAGAGGGGCTAAAATCACAAAACTAGTGACAATTCCTTCTATGAAAATCTTGCACTTAGAGAAAACATTTACCCAGCAAGAATATACCTCGCGTTAAGTATTTTTTCATGCAAGTTTCTTTTTCTTTTTGTTCTTTTATCTTCAGAGTTCGGAATCCTCAATGCTTGAGACTCCACGATCCAAATCCCTTAAATAAGTACCATCGCATCGGAAACTTTGGACTGTCTCGTGAGCCATTCTGCAGTAAAGGAGTATTTATTTCAATTCTGGATTTCAAAGGAAACTTTCGAAGAAATGCTTGTTTTCGCTGGTGTCCAAAGGAGAAGCTTTACCATTAGTGCGCTCATGTGCCGAGCTTCGCAGCTGCTAAGCTTTGTAGTAGAGCGGACATGCGCAGAATTATATTCAAACATAATGTTCGGTAAGAAAGCAGTACATCATAGGGGCAGCGTTCACGACGGTAACTGATATCACAAAAATTCCCTGACTTTTTATCAAGGTCATACTTGATCTCAGCCAGTGAAAAGAGCAGGTGCTTTTCTATTTGCAAAAGAAACAAAAAAAATCAAAATTCCACGATGGGGAATGGGAACACTGGAAATTGATCTCTGGCGACTAAGACACAGAAAGTTAGTCGCCACAGCAAGCAAAAAATTTAGTCGCCACGTGGTGACTAACAACTGTAAATCTGCACCTATACTGTAGCTCTGAATTTTTTTTATGCTTTTAAATAATTTTTAAGCATGAATATTTTTAAATCTCCATGCAATCCATTTATGGAAGATTAAACTTTTTGTATACTTAAAACAGTGTAAATAATTCAACATTTGTTTTTTTCTGTGTAATATTCCAAAACTAAATTGCTGAACAGAATTAAAATTTCACAAATAATTAAGTTAATAAAAAAACACACGAATTTAACAGATATGTAATTAAATTATATACTTAAACACTGAAATAATCAGAATTATAAAGTTTGCTAGTGAAATATTTTATCATTGACTGCTAACATATGGCTGATACGAAAGTATCAAAAGTGTTTTTTGGTTAATTGGTGAGCAATCTAACAAAATAAAAATAAAAAAAATAAAAAAATTGAATTAGAAAAAATTAAGAGTTTTCAATTAACCCTTTATGTACTGAATTATGAAAATTTGATCTTCTAAAGCAATTTCGTGAATTGTTTAAACTACATTAGAAGATTCACATAATCATTTAATAAATTCTAGAAGGATTTAGAAGGATTAGGATAGATTAATTAAATTTGAATTTATAGGTATTTTGTGAATATTTATAAATATACAAATACAGGGTGTCTCAAAAGGTCGTTTACAAACTTAACATGCTGGTCTGTCATATCATGAGAAACAAGATTTACATAGGAACTTGTGTGCGAAAATGCAAACTGCGACTGCTAGAGGACGATGGAGCGCAGGTGTGGAGAGGAAGAAAGAAAGGATATCGAAAGAGGTATTAATATGACTTTTATTAAAGAACATGGTTTAATTTACAGAATTCCTTCCATTCGCTGCAAAAATGCTTCACAACGTCGACGCATGGATTCTCGGACACGTTCAAAATGGGCAGGTGTGTCACGGACACGTGCTGCCGCTTACACGATCATGCCGACGAGATCCATGTCCGATGTTACAGGCGTCTCGTACACCATGGACTTCATGTGTTGCATACCCGCCAATTCTGCGTTACTAAACCAATTCATCCTTCTCCTGCAATGTCCTCGCCTGAAATTATTACGCTTCCCACTCTCCTGTAAGCCTGTGCTCATCGCCCTCTAACGGTCGCAGTTTGCATTTTCGAACACAAGTTCCTATGTAAATCTTGTTTATCATGATATGACAGACCAGCATGTTAAGTTTGTAAACGACCTTTTGAGACACCCTGTATAATGTTCTTACAATAGAAATATAGAAATATTTCTGAATTGAAAAATTCCTATATTAGAAGATTTACATAATCATTTAATAAATTCTAGAAGGATTAATTAAATTTGAATTTATAGGGATTTTGTGCAATATTTATAAATCTACAAATATAATGTTCTTGCAATAGAAATACTTCCAAATTGAAAATTCCACCCCCCCCCCCAACCCCGATAATGATACAAATATTTTCACAAAAATTTTTTAATTGAAAACTGGTAAACAAAAATCACGCGAACTCATGCATAAGGAAATTAACTGCAATATTAAAAATGGATATTAGTGAATGTGAATTATTTTATACTATTGTTTCAGTATTCTGCATAGCATCTCTTTCCAAATTTTATTCTCCATAGAGCTTCCTAAAATCTAGAAAGAGATATTATGCAGATTAATGAAACAATACTATAAAATAATTCACGTTCTCTAATATCCATTTTTAATATTGCAGTTAATTCATTATGCATGACTTCGCCTGATTTTTGTTTACCAGTTTTCAATTTAAAATTTTTTGCGAAAATATTTGTATCATTATCGATCTTGAAAATGTGTCGTCAGAGCAATGAAACATGTCGATCTGAATAAATAAAGGTATTTTTTTTTGCCTTTTAAATGTATTTTTATCACTTTTAGCAAACGTAAAGTTAGTTTGATGTATCAAGTGATTTTAACATATAGTTTTATAAAAATAAATATTTGTTTGCTGCAATAAAGTAAAGAGGTATGAATATATGGCTCTAATAAAAAGTGCAAAACTAAGAAGAAAGATAGAAGGGTTACCAAATTTGGCAATTTTTATTACCCAAACTTGAAAAGTGTAATTTTCATAAACTAAATAACAAGTAATATAAAAATTTTGTTTTTAAAGTCAATTCCTACTTAGGCCATCAAAGAAAAATTTATTATAATCCCTTAAGCTAATATTAGTTTTTGTTGAATTAAAATATCTCAATTTTTTGATTTTCTATAAGCAAGTAGGTTTACAATGGAACTCTATGGGAATTTGGCGAAATATTAGAGATATCGCCAAGTTGGCGACTCATTTTGGCTGCCAAATCTGGCGATATATCGCCAAGTTGGTGACAAATTTGACGGTATTTGGCGACAGAACAGGGTCCCCCCCCCCCCCTATGGTAACCCCTTATTGAAAATACTTTCATTGATCTTCAATAACCAATGGCTGCCATTTTGTTTCCCATGCAAAACTAAAATCAATTAATTAATATTTAATTAATGAATTACTATTTGAAAAAACTGCATTAACATCAATTGTCATCCAGTACAAGTTTTAAAAAATTTATTTCAACTTGATAGGATGTATAATAGTATAGGATAGGAATAATGAATATTTTATTAACGATTGAAAAATTGAACAAGATAAATAAATAAATAAATGTAGGGAGAGTGTGAGCTAATAGTAGGAATTGAAAAATTAATTTCAAAAATAAAAAAAATCTGGTGATTATTATTATTATTTTATTTATTTATTTTTTTTGGGGGGGGGGGGGAGCGTTACACTGTTAAAGAAAAAAAAAGGGGGGGGGGTAATTACTGGCAGTAAAGTCACTTATTCTCTGTTTTTCACACAAAACTCCCATAAGCTAATCCCCATTTTCAAGATGGAAATTTTCCACTTTAATAAATATGAACCATAATGCAATATGTATTAACAAAATCTATATAATAATTATATTTACTGGTGCACATTACAGAACGAATATTTGTTTTGCATATTTTTGCACTTGTTCTTTATTGCCTTGCCTTCCTCAGGATTCGAACCACAGCACTCACCATTAGAGGATGAAGGCTCTTCCTTACAATACTTGACCACATCAAACGATTTGACCCTATGCCAAAACATCAATTAAAAAATTTAACAAGAAATTTTGTTCTTAACATTTAAAGAATAAGGACAAAAAGGAAATTTTCTATTTATTTCAAGAAAATGTAGGATTTCAACTCAAAGCAAAAAGTTTCTCTTAATAGATAGAAATTTCATATTAAATTGGCAGTATGATTTTTTTTTTTTTTCCAGTGTATATAAAATGTTTTGTCTGTATTGAAAGAATTAAAACTATATAGTTTGAATCAGTTTTAAGCATACTTTCAAATGAACAAAATATTAAATTGGCTACAAAATTAAGTACAGTACAGTACACTCTTTAAAATCCAGACATTTTAAATTGGGAAACCTCCAAAATCTGGAATGCATAAATGGATATTTCACTTTTTTGACCATTATTACTTTTGTACTGCTACTTCAGATGGCTGTACCAATCAGTTTGCTCTTTTTTTTCTTCAGGAATTTACACATGAGAGATTCTATTATTTTAGGTTTACAATAGAGTTTTATCCTAATAGTGAATTTGTGATACATATCTAGTTGGATTTTGTAAAGTATTTCATTATTAACACTTTGAGGTCTAAGCCCAAATCTCACTCAGGCTGTCATTTTTGGTGAAGCGAACTAAGGACAAGAGTCTTTTCGGGGTCAACTTTTATAACTCACTGAGCTACAAAAATACCTACTATATACATTCACTGTCTTTTCAGACATTATCTACGAACCTTTTATTTTGAACAAAAAATATATATATGTGGCAGCACTAAACAGAAGAAAATATATGAAATTATCTAGAATCAGAGCTCAATTTGAACTTATTGTGAACCTTGTGGTGTTGCTCTTTGAAATGTACCACACACAGGCAAATACAGTAGGAGATCTTTATAACGCAATTCTCCATATAATGCACAACTTCTCAGATGTAAACAATGAATTTTGCAGTTAAGAAGCACCTGCATTTCCATACTATAAAAAATTGCTACTTTTTAGAAAACTAAATGTGATACATTAGCTCAACTTTCTATCCTTAATTCAGAACTTTTTAATGAAAAAAAGGCTATTATTACAATAAACATTTCTGAAAATGAGTAATATAACGAATGATTTGATACAGGTATATTTGGATTAGACCATGTTTCTAAAGTAAATTTAACATTGTGTGGAATAATCTATAATATGCAAAAATTGATTAACTCCTGGCAACAAGGAATGCAGTATAAAGGTACTCTAATGTATTTTGATATGTTTCGGATATATTTGGTCATGTTTACAAGGCAAATTTTATTATGTGTGAAATATGATCCATATAACGCACAATTCTATATAAGGCACATCCTTGCGTTTTCAGGTTTGTCTTATAAAGATTTTCTATGGTATTACTAAATAATGTTCCTATACAAATAAAACCTATTTCCAGATATTTTTACAACATTTGGGTAAGTCTTTATTCAACTCTATGTAAAATTTTATGCTAAAAAATGTTTTCTTATGCAGAATTTTTTAAAAATATATAAAACATGCTTTTCTCAATAATTTCTCACTAAATATTAATTTTTAGTACATTTAAATGGTTCCTTGATTTTGAATAGGACCAGTTTGAAGTTTATACAAAAAAAAAAAAAAAAAAAAAAAAAAAAAAAGTTATAATACTTTCAAAGTATTTTTTAAAAAATCATGAAAAGTACAAAATAGCCTCAGTCCAGAGGGAGATATGTGGTTGATTTAGTTCAGACCGCAAAGTGTTAAGGATGCAATCTGATGTGTTGTAAATGGGTAAAATCATATCAATTCAGAACTTTTGAAAAATATTACCTAGCCTATATTTACATGGCACCATCTGTTCCTGGCAGTATACTAAATAAAGCAATAAAAATTTTGAAACAGGGAAAATGTATCCCTGAACAGTGATTATGAAATTAATAGTAAATAAGGACTTTGTGTTGTATACTCAAATGTGGAAACAAAACAATCAGTTGTTATCCAACATACACTTTATACCGAGATTTTAAGCAAAGATGTAAAAATTAAAATCACAAAAAATGAAAATTATACTCGGCATTTCAGTCATGGGTGCAAGTTTGAAATTTGGCCAAGCCTGAAAATATTTTGAATCCATCCCCCTCCTCTCCCACTGAATGAGCACATACTCACATGCCGACGCACCACCTAGACAAAAACCAATACGTTAAATATTATATGCAGTAAAATTTAATTATGCTGAAACGAATTTTAAAAAAATAAGTGCAAATTGCAGGGGTGATGCTGAGTCAAAAAAAAAATTCTGAAAGTCACAGCAAATTTTCTGAAAAGTTACAGCAGAGGGGGGGGGGGGGGGGGGGGGAATCCACTCCTGGCATTAACTATGCATTATTTCTGCGATCTTTTGGTGAAATTTGTGGTTTTTTCGCGATCTTTTGGCAAAATTTGCGTTTTTTTCGCGCTCTTTTGGCAAATTTGCAGTTTTTTTGTGAGCTTTTGACGAAAGTTGTGTGTTTTTTCCCGATCTTTTGACGAAATTTGCGGGTTTTTTTCGCGATCTTTTGACGTAATTTGCGGTTTTTTTCGTGATCTTTTAACGTAACTTGTGGTTTTTCGCGATTTTAGACGAAATTTGCGGGTTTTTTTTTTCGAGATTCTTTGACGAAATTTGCGTTTTTTCGACGACCATATGTCGAAATTCGCGATATTTTTTTTGTCCGAATTTTCGGATTGATGACCGATTTTTTAAAATTTTCGGAACAGAATCACCTCTATGCAAATGCATGTAATGTAAAAAATTCATATTCATGTAAACAGTATTTGAAAAGTTTAATTCATACAGGCTACAGCTAAAAACAATGAAGTTGACATGCTATGACACATAAAATTGTGAAATGCTCAAGAATGTGCATGGGCACACTTATATACAATGCTTTTGTAATTTAAAAAATATCTTCCCATAAATGACATTTAAAAAATATATATTATATATATATATATTACCTCAAATATCTGCAGATCGATCTTGTTAATTTCTGTCTATTTCTTTTTCTTTCTTTTTTTTAAATCTTTGATTACAAAACACAACAGTTTGAAAAATATCCCATTCATATCTACTTTTAGATTACAAATAAAACTACCTTAACAACTAGTAATTAACAATATGCAGTTTAACACATAAATTGCAGAAATATTGGTATGAAGCAAAAATTTTACAATTTACTACATGCAGAAGCAAGAGTGTAAAAAAAAGAGGGCTCAATCATTTCAGGAATAAATATCAAACTAAATAAAAGTACCTTAAAAGAAAGTTTAAAAAAAAAACTCAAAGAATACTAAAATACAAATTACACTGATGATAGAAGTATAAATTACGGCAAATGAAATTATTCCAGTTTTATCATATTTTCATTTTATTTCTGCTAGCATTAACAATTTCTTTGCATGTGGAATTACACTCAATTTAACAAAATTCACCAGATTTATAAAAGAATTAAGTCAATTTATATCTTCTTTCTATATAAGTAGGAAATATTTAATTGTGTTTTTACCCGACCATTTAACGAAAATTGCATTTTTCTGCGATCCTTTTAATGAAATTTGCGTTTTTCACCTCGATCCTTTGACAAAATTCACGTTTTTTCACGATCATTTTAATTAAGCTCTCGTTTTTCCCGCTATCCTTTAACGAAATTAGCGCTTTTTCCACAATCTTTAGACGAAATTCGCACTTTTTCCACGATCTTTAGACAAAATTCGCGCTTTTTCCACGATCTTTAGCCGAAATTTGCGGGGATTTTTATCACTATCTTTAGCAGGCCCGGACTGGCCAGGTCGGCTAGTCGGCGATCGCCGAGGGACCCCGGCTCAAGGGGGCCCCGGAGGGGCCTCCAAAAGTAGATATACTAGTTCATAACTAGTTACATCAGAATAATTCTTTTTCCCCGTAAGTTTTCTGTAATCTTATGTATTTACAATAAATTTTAAGCAGTTGCCAGTTGATTTTTGTGTATGGTAGCCTATGTAAGGGTGCCTCGGAGGGGGCTCCAAAAAGGGATATACTACTTCATAACTAGTTATATCAGAATAATTTGACTTTCCCAGTAATTTTCCCGTAATCTTATGCATCTGCAATCAATTTTAAGCAGTTGCCAGTTGGTTTTTTTTTGTATGATAGCCTATGTAAAGGGGCCCCAGAGGGGCATCCAAAAATGGATATACTAGTTCATAACGAGTTACATCTGAATAATTATTTTTCTCTTAAGTTTCCCGTAATCTTATGCATTTACAATAAATTTTAAGCAGATGCCATTTGGTTTTTGTTTAGGGTAGCCTATGTAAGAGGGCGCCGGAGGGGCCTCCAAAAATGGATATACTACTTCATAACTAGTTGCATCAGAATAATTTTACTGTTTTCCCGTAATCTTACGCATTTACAATCAATTTTAAGAAATTGCCAGTTTTTGTTTATGGTAGCCTATGTAATAGCGTCGGTGGTGGCTTCCTGTCGTTAGTGAAACGAAGGAGGTGTACTGATTTATTCATTGCGTTCTATGCCGTACTTATAGGCTCAGGTTTAGAGCACATCGCGACACTGTCTGATTGCAACAGCAAAGCCCCCCCCCTCTACGGAGATTCACTGCTCATGCTCAATTTCTGCTGAAAATAGTAACCAGGGTTGGCAAGACAGCTGAAAAAAGTCGCCAAAAATTTTTTGTAATTCCTTCAATTCGCATATACTCTGCTGCATTTCGTAGAAATCTGGTTTTTAAAAAATGCTTTTATTCTGCAAATGAAAAAGTAAATTGCCCTATTTTAAGTTGTACAAACTATGGCTGAGACTGTTTGAATTTAACTGCAACCTCCTAAATGCTTCGTATGTTCCGCGTTGTTGTTATTTTCGTGCTTACGAAGCGAGATGTAAGTTCATGCTAATATTCCTAACTTAATATCTAACCTTTGATTATTAAACTAACATTTAACTTTAAATTGTGTCACAAACTGCTCAAGATGTAGCTGTAAGACTTTTAGAAATAACAGTAGTCGATGATTCATGTGGATTGACTTTGTACGAACTTATAAAATCAGAATTAGCCATGTGTGATATTGCAACATCAATTATTATTTTGTGTTCATTTGAAAGAGCAACAAATATGAAAGGCTGCGATAATGAATCCACAAGTTTAGTTTAAAAAGGAAAAAATGATTTATTTACACTCACTGTACTTAACTTGGTAGTAGCTGATTCAACAGTAACATTGCTCCTAGAAGAAAACTTATTTAGTTGGTGTAAGAATCTGTCGTTTTTCTAAGTTTATCTAAAAAAAAAAATGGCCGTATGGGAGAGGGAAACAAAAAGAAAGCATATTACACATGAAAAACTGCACAGGTTGCAAAACAATAGGAGCCACAAGATGGAGGAGCAAATAATAAAACTCTTTCTTCTATTATCGATAAGGGAATTTTAAGACGTGAGGAAAGTGTAAACACAGGGAAACTATTTCATTTTATTACCGTTTTAAAAGAAATGTCAAATGGAAGTTTTGAATGTAAATCTAAATTCGTGGCAAGAAATTTGATTAGTAAATAGTCTAAATTTGAAAACCTATTAATGTATATTGTTTTACTAGATTAATTCCTTCTTACATCTCTTCAAATTATTTACAAAGTAAAACTATAAAGTAAGGAGTATAACGTAAGGAATAAAATACTATAAAGTAAGACTATTCTACAACCTGGAACTTTGTAACAGAAGGTGCTTCAACAAGTAAGGGATAAAAGGAGTGATAATTAAATACTTTCATGTTCTGTATTCAAAAATAAAATATTATGCAAGTACAGGTAATAGCAAATTAGAAGATAACAATATTTATGTAGAAGTCGGGTAATGCCTGTTGAAAAATCAATAGACGAAGTTCTTGAATCTCAACTGCTCTAAACTATAAATTGGTCTTTTTCAGTGTTTTAGATTATGCCAATACAAGTATCGAAGGAAGATTTAGTCGATTGATTCGTAGTTAGAACAAAAGAAAATTAATGAAATCTTAATGCTTTATATAGTTTTCCAACGGAAGTCCTTTGTAGTATTTCTAAACTTTGTAAAGTTGAAATAAATCAATTATTGATAGAGCTGAAATAGTTTGTAGATCAATATGAAAGTTTTACAATAGCTGAAAAGAATAACATTGAAAGAAAACAAGACAATCTTTGAATGGAGCTGAAGAAATCTGTGTATATGACGATGTGGAATCTGAATTTGAAGAAGACAAAAAAATTTATGGTTACTTCTCTGACAAGAAACAATGTTTTCTGTGCTTTTCTGTTATTTTTTAACTCTCACACAATCTTGAATGTTTACCAACCTGTTTGTAGCTTACAAGTTTGTACTAACCATACCTTGTGGAAAAGTCGTCTGTGAAAGTGTGTTTTCTAAACTTAAAATAGTTAAGAATCGACTTACAAGGAGAGGGCCAACCTTGTTAATCACAGATTTTGATTATTTTAATATATGTTGTAGGGTATAGACCCCTTAGTCTGAGGTTCAACGGATTTTATACAACACTCGTTAGTTCTTGAGAAACCGGGGGGTCTAATATTAGTACACAACTTAAATACTTACTTTGAAACAAAAAGGGAAGGTTGGGCGTAGCTCAGTTGGTACGGCGTTTATTGGCTGACCCGCGGACCAGGGTTCAATACCCGAACTCGCTACATTTTTTGTCTTTCTCATTTTTTGTTTTATAAATATACTTGTAATTATAATTTAATAATTTCAATTAAAAATTTTAATATCGTACATTAATTATAATGTTAACAAATTTAAATTTAAATTTATCATTTTTTATTTTGAACTATTATTTCTCATCCTTTAAAGACATTTAAAAAGAAATTGGATCTATTATTGAATAATAAAAATTCCAAAATCGTTAGAAACCTGTTGTGGTGCCATCTAGTTATGATAAAATAAAACATATTCAAATAAAATAAAAATAAAAGCAGAAAGAAGATAGAGGGGAAAACGAAATATTTGAAAGCGCAAGCATACATATTACAAATTTAAAAATCTTTAATATGCAAAAAATCCGTTGTAATTTAATTCTGATGCTAATTTTTAATATAATTATGTTTGTTACTTTAAAAACAGAATAATAGTATCATCGTATTGATTTCCCTTGTTAAAGCAATGAATAAATGATATTTCTTTAAAATCACGAATTGACACAATTGTTCAATATCATTGCATACATACTGAATATATGAAATACATTTTAAAAGTGATTTTTAAAAAATTATCAGTTTTATGATGTTTTATACAACTATTTAGTTAAAAGTAAAAAAATTAAATAGGTTAAAATTACAATTGAAATACAATAGTATAAATTTTACTTGACAATCCGATTATTAAGTTATAATTACAAGTGTATTTATAAAACAAAATATAAGAAAAACAAATTTAGTGCTTTCGGGCATCGAACCAGATCCCGACGATCAGCCAGCAAACGCCGTACCAACTGAGCTACGCCCAACCTATACTTGTTGTTACAAAGTTAGTATTTAAATCATATACTAATATTAGACCACAAGGTTTCACAAGAACTAACGAGCGTTGTATAAAATCCGTTGAACCTTAGACTAAGGTGTCTATACCCCACAACATATATTAAAATAATCAAAATCTGTGATTAACAAGCTTGGCCCTCTCCTTGTTAGATCTACTATAACCCCTTAACGGTCGCATTAAATTACGGTTTAAAAATTCAAATTGCTTATTGGCACCACTTTTTTGAAAAAAAGTATTCACCTTATTTAATGACAGGTAAAATGATACCATAATAAAGCCGATTACACTATTTTATAAAACTGGTGGGAATCAAACAATATGAATAAAAGACACAGCCCGTGAATATCACGGGAGCGAGAATTAAGGGGTTAAGTCAAATCATGTCTAATCTTCTTTTGTAGAAATAGACGTATTTTATAATTTGGATAAAGATGCTCTTATATATGACGTAACCAGGATCAGAGAATAACTGGCCAAAAAGTTGCTTGGTTAGTAAACAGCCATTCACAAATTTCATAACCTTTCTTAGTTCGCTGTATCTGTACCAAGGTATAGTAGTCATTTTTCTCTTTGTTATAAAATCTATTTTACAAATTGTAACAAATAAATCAAAATTAAATAGGACATTATTTTTTTTCAATATGGCATGTTCGGTATTGAAAATGAAGAGTGTAACATTTCGATTCATTTACAGGAACACTCAAAAGTATTCCGTTACATGACGGTCTCTGGAGAAATATCGTTTGCGATGCATTTTAATGATATTACACATTTTTAAGGATATTGAAATTTATGTGTAACACTGAGGTGTACTACAAAGCTCTTATTGTAGAATCTGGTGTGCATATAATTTATTGCTCATTTACAGGGACACACAAAAGTATTTGGCTACGGTACTGAATATGAAGTATAATTGCTGTAAGTGTGTTTTCAGTCGTGGTATGCGATTTAAAACTTAACTATTTTTTGCATATTACTTGGGGAATATAAGTTCTATGGATCATATACAGGGCTATACAAAAGATCTCAAGTGCATTTTCATTTATTGGCGGACATTGCTGGGGAAAATTTTTTAACTGCACTATGCATCTAATTTAACAGACTTTTAGCATACAACGTAATATACATACAAATCTACAGATCATATAGAGGGTTGCACAAAAAATTCGGATATTTTTGCGATTGTTGATGGTAATTTCAGTAATTGCAGAACAGCTGTATTATGCATTTTCTAAATTCTTCATTTAGACATCTTTCACCTTAATAAACTGTAAAGTTTTATTAGAGTTTCTTAATGTGTTGGAAAATATTACATAATCTTTGCTGGACGCAGGATTTTTCGTTCCTGTTAATATTTACTTAGGTATTATTGTAGGATTTAGATTATTATGGCTTCAACAGAGTCATTTGGTTGCCTAAAACTAAAGATATTTTGCCTCTCATTTTTAAGTTACAAACTCCTCGTAATTAATTAGTATATTTATTTTTTCAAATATGGAACTAGTTTAGGTACTGTATATAAATAATATAAATATTTATTATGAAAGTAAGTAAACTACAACAGAAGAAGATTATTTTTTTACTCGAGTGTTAGGGTCTATCAAAAATATTTTCGTGTTTAGGATACCTCTATATCTATATGAAAGGCTAGATGGCACTATCTTATAATTAACGATCAGTGCAAAATGATATATTAAAGAGTATATGTTCATCCATATTATATTACGCTAATATCTGATCTTTTATCTATTTCTAGGTTATATAATGGCTGATACAAATAGTGAAATATTATCCATCTTAAGACATTATTTTAAAATTGGTCATAAAGTTGCTGAAGCATCTCGTAAAATTTGAGAAGTTGAAGGGGATGATAGGATCCGTAAACGTACGGTCCAAAACTGGTTCAAACTTTTTAAGGGAGATGACATGTCACTTAAAATGAAACCCAGAAGTGAGAGGCAATCACTTGTTAATCTGGAAGACCACATACGTCTCGCAATAAAGTAGAAGAGCTTGACGGAATTGAACTATTACCACATATACCACATAGTCCAGACCTTGTTCCTTCGGTCTGTCACATGTTCCATTCTATAGCATCATTTTTGGGAGAAGACGCTTGTGTAATATTGACAATCTGGAACGGGGTTTTCTAGGCTTTTTTGCTTAAAAATCCAAAGATTGGTATCAAAATGGTATTGTTCAACTTTCAGGAAGATGGAAAGAAACCATAGAATTTCATGGTTTATATATTGATTTGTGATACGTTTATTTTATGTGGAGATATGGCAATAAAAATTTCATTGTGAAAACGAAATTACATTTATACAACCTAATATTTTCCAAGCGACAAAATACCTAAATGTAGTTTTTAGGCACGTAAGCCTAATTTTCAAAAAATAAATATTCTAATATTGTATTCCATCTAAATTTCCCGGTAAGGGGCCCCATTTCAATATCCAGCCGAGGGCCCCCAAAGGCGCCAGTCCGGGCCTGATCTTTAGACGAAATTTGTGGGGATTTTTATCACTATCTTTAGACGAAATTTGTGTTTTTTTCCACAATTTTCCGACGAAATTCACGTATTTTATACGACCTTTCGACAAAATTCGCGTATTTTACACGATCTTTAGACGAAATTCGCATTTTTCCGTTATCTTTTGAGGAAATTCGCGTTTTTTCCGAGATCATTTGATGAAAATCATGTTTTTTCTGCAATCCTTTGACGAAAATAGTGTTTTTTTTTGTGATCCTTTAAAAAAAACCGCGTCTATTTCGCGATTCTTTGGCGGAGATTGCGTCATTTTCATGATCCTCTGATGGAGACCGCGTCAGTTTCGCGATCCTCTCACAGGCACCGCGTCTTTTTCGCGATCTTTTCACAAAAATCACGTTTTTTCTGCAATCTTTTGACGGAAAAAACATTTTTTCCACGATCATTTGACGAAAATCACATTTTTTCCGCAATTCTTTGGCAAAAATGGTGGGTTTTTTTTTCTTTTGCGATCCTGTAACGAAAATCGCGTCTTTTTCGCGATCCTTTGACAGAAAGCGTTTTTTCCGTGATCCTTTGACAAAAATCGCGTTTTTTCTGCAATATTTTGATGGAAATCGCATATTTTTCGCGATAGTTTGACAGAAGAGGTTTTTTTCTGTGATCCATTGACAAAAATCGCGTTTTCCCCCCAATAATTTGACGGAAATCGCATCTTTTTCGCGATCCTTTGACAGAAATAGCGTTTTTTCCACGATCATTTGACGAAAATCACGATTTTTCCGCAATCCTTCGGCAAAAATCTTTTTTTTTTTTTTTTTTTTTTTTTTTTGGCGATCCTGTAACGAAAATCGCATCTTTTTCGCGCTCCTTTGACGAAAGTCGCGTCTTCTTAGCGATCCTTGGATTGAGATCGCATCTTTTTCGCAATTTTTTTGACGGAGATCGCGTCTTTTTCGCGATCCTTTGACAGAAACCGTTTTTTCCGCGATCTTTAGACAGAAATCGCGTTGTTTCCGCGGAAAAGGAAGATTGTCAGAAAAAAATATAAGCTGGGATTTTCAGATTCTACCAAAATTTTAAACGGGATGGTCAAAAAGTGGAGTTTTTTGAAGACAGATTCTTAAACATTTTGCGCGAATCTTGAGAAATCTAAAAACGGATTTTTTTTTTTTTCGTCCTCGGAGATTTTTCCGGTCCGCTTCTGTCCTCGGGAATTTTCAAAAGCCGGAATTCCGACTTGTGGCCGGAAAACTTGCACCCATGGTTTCAGTTTATCGTTAAAACCATTCTCAGGAGTTAATTTTCTAAAATACAAATCGGCAACAAATTATTTACACATTACATTATCGAAGCTATATTCAAACTGAAAGAAATAACAGAAATTTCATAAAAACATTTAAAAAAACCTCACTGGTGCGATCTCTTATTTGAAAATAAATTAAAAAGACATTATTGAAAATATTATGCAAAAATCAAAGTCCTTTCAAAATACTGACCCAAATTTCCAGAATAGAAAATGAAACATTATCATTATGTATTTCTTGACTTCTTAAACAAATCTCTAAAGATTCCCAAATAATTACTTTAAACAGATGATCTTGTTTTGAAAGAATGCTGGCATTGTCAAAGCCAATAAACAAAATAATCCCTTAAGGAAAGTTCTTGACAATGCAGTTGAAAGTTTATTATATTTTAAATCATTTTTATGCTCTTTTAACCTTTCAAAGAAGTGACATATTTTCATCCCGATAGATGAAGAATCTGTACCATCAGTAAGTTTAAAGGATATTGCATAAACCTTTGATAAAAATGTAGGTGGAACAGGATAAATTTTTCTACTTATAATATTAAACAAAGTTCTTGAATTGGATGCCAGAAGTTGAATATTTTATTTCTTAAAAATCCCTTTTACACTTTCAAACATGATTGGGACATATGGAACTTTTTGAAAACATTTGGTATTTTCTTAAAAAGATTCTCCCAAATTTAACTTTTTCAACTTCTACCACGGGTGAATTCATTAATCATATTAATGGTTTAATTTCATATGAAAATACAGTTTTGGCAAGTTTTGACATTGTATCATTGTTCCCCTCCACTCCATTGATGACAGTAAAGTTATTTGTTCCATTTGTTCATCTATTGATGAGTTACCCCATTTAAGTGATAAAATGAAAGTTTCAATAAAATCTGGCTTAAACTTAATTAAGGAAAGCAATGGCTTTATTTTTAAAGACAAGTATTTTAAACAAGGAGCCCCAATAGGGTCCTCTATTTTCAGTACTCTTGCCGAATATAAATTACGTCCTTTGAAAGAACATATTTTTGATGTGTGTAATCCCTAAGTCCATTTCATGGTTGCATTATGTAGACAATGTTTTCGTTATCTAGGAGGGACGGTCCTGATAAAACATTTTTGATGATATTAACCAGGCTGACAATAATATTAAGTTTACGATGGAATTGGAGGATAATAACTTACTTTTGTTTCTTGATGTTTTTCTTATTAAAGAAGACAACTGTTTAAAATGAAAAGTTTATTGGAAATCTATGAAACTAGACAGTGTAATCCCAGTTACAGTGGCAGATTTTTTTTTTAATTACAAAATTGCAGCCTTTAGATCGTTTATTCAATGTGCCTTTTAAGTTTGTTCAGAAGGATTCTTAGATAACGAACTTAATAACATTATTAATATTGGTATGAGACATGGTTAAGAATCACAAAATGTTCTTAAATTAATCAATACAAGGTTACTGATAATTGTTACCCTAAAATGCATCGAGTTTTCAGAAAAGTTCCATATGTCCCAATCCTCTTTGAAAGGTTATAAAGGATTTTCGAGAAATATATTTAACTTGTGGCGCAACAAATTCAAGGACTTTGTTTAATATTATGAGTAGAAAAACTGATCTGTTCCACCTACATATTTCTCTGAGGTTTATGCGATACTCTGTAAATTTACTGACAGTACAGATTCCTTATATATTGCAAAGACAAAGCACCGCTTCTTTGAAAGGTTGAAAAAAAAAATGATTTAAAATATAATAAACTTTCAACTGCATTGTCAAGAACTTTTCTTAATGGAAGTATTTTGTTTATTGACTTTGACAATGCCAGAATTCTTTGAAAACAAGACCATCCCTTTAAAGCAATTATTTGGGAATCATTAGAGATTTGTAGAAGACAAGAAATATGTAATGATAATGTTTCATTTTCTATTTCGTAAGTTTGTGTCAGTATTTTGAAAGGGCTTTGATTTTTGCATAATATTTCCAGTAATGTTGTTTTAATTTATTTTTGGATAAGAGATGGCTCTATATAGAGCCATCTTAGACACACTTAGGTTATTTTAAATGTTTTTACTAAATTTTCTTACTTCTTTCAGTTTGAATATAGATTCAATAATGTAACATGTAAATAATTTTTTCAAATTTGTATTTTAGAAAATTAACTCCTGGGGATGGTTTTAAAGATAAACTGAAACATTGAGCAAAATTTTTATTTTTGTATTTTAATTTTTACATAAAATCACGGAACATAGTGTATGTTAGATAGCCTGTTTTGTTTCCACATTTAAATATGAAATTTGTATACAGAATTATTGAAAAAGTTATTGTACTTAAGTCATAACTATGGCTGAATAAATAAATGACTAAAAATTTTTAAATAAATGTTTTTAATAAATTTCCTATTTAATTTATAATTTTTCACATTGTATAATTTAAAACTGAATATGGCATTTATTACCTCAATTTTAACTTATCATTCTATAACCTCCAAAATAAAGATTCTGCAGACTCTACAATATATTGATACTGAAAAAAGTGGTTTTTTGCAATCGGTTTTAAGAAATGAACTAAATCTAATTAGATACTGATTTTAAAATCCCAGATAAATTATCTTTCAATGCAAGTTACAGATTAACAGCTTGACATCTGTATGCCATATTGAATCTATAATAATAAAAATATTAATTATAACAAAAGTTAGAAATTACTAAATCTTACGAGAAAACATCTTTTTTTCCCAACACTTCATACAGCTGTCTAACAGGAGACTTAGGAATATCTTGACTGAAATAGCCTAGAGAAAAAGAAAGAAATATTAGTACTTTTCCTGTTTAAAGGCACATCGGACCATCCTTAAGGGGAATTTGCTTTTTTTTGGTTGAAAAAAAAAAACAATTTTTCTTTTTTACATTTTTCTATTCCCTAAAGTCTGTAGATTATCCAGACCTGCCAACCTTTGAAAATGAGAAATCGTAGCACACAAAATTCAAATTAATCTGTATGTTGGTTGGTAGGTTTTTCATGTTTCCCGGCTATTTTTTTACATTTGTAAAAGGAATAAGGTTTCAGACTTTCAACTTTCAACTCAATATAGTAAATTTTTTCCTCCATAAATTGTTATATGATTTGTACAGCTTCTTCTGGATTGCGGCTTTTTATATTTGTAAAAGGAGCCCAGTTCCGATTTTTTAGCCCAGTGCAGTAAATTTTGACGAAATTCGCAATTTTTTTCTGCGATTCTTTCACGATATTCACTATTTTTACCACAATCATAATTCACTTTTTTTTATTATGATTCTTGGTTGAAATCCTAGAATGGATGAATTTTTACCTCAAACTTTTGACGAAATTTGCATTTTTTACCACGATCTTTTGACGATTTTTACACGGTCCTTTGGCGAAATTTGTGTTTTCTTTCCACAATCCCCACTTTCGATGAAAAAAATCGTAGTTTGAGACCGATTTTCGTAGCATCGTAATTTATAGGTCCAAATCGTAGCAACTACGATTTTTTCGTAGCAGTTGGTACGTCTGGATTAGACCCTGTTCACACTGCGTTATCGGAACTCTCTTAAACCTCCGAACTCTCTGAGGGAGTTCCACAAACTCTCTGAGAGAGTTTCAACTTTCTTCGGGCTAGAGACAGTCACGACCATTCACTCTCGCTGGCTGTAAAGCTTCGCATTAACTGATTGGGTGTTGCGGGCGGTTTTATCTTAAGCGCATGCGCAAAGAACACAGTGAGTTATCTTAAGTGAGTTTTTCCATGTGAACAGGTTTCCGATTCCGGGAGGGTACCACCTCAAAATTAAGAGAGTTAGATATCTTAAGTATCGTAGTGTGAACATAGTATTATCCTTGTAAAACGATTTGGCCAAATTCAAAGTCCTTTTGCAGTTATAAAGTGCTTTAACGCAACCCATCCGTAGGCTTTAACTGTTTTAGAGCACTACAAATGAATTTTAAGCAAAATGATTTTATTCGAACTAGGGAGGATCAGAATGAAAAAAGTTTTAAACCGAACATGTTATTTTTTTTTAATTACAGGTGATATAATTTATTGGAGCTAGAGCCATTTTCAACCATTTTTATAAAAAAATAAACATTTTTAGAAGTACGCCAAAGTGAAAAAAAAGGGGCCAAATAGATTTTTTTCTTCAAATGTCTGTCACTCTGTTAATTTTCAATTTTTTTTTATCTCAAAGTGATTGAAGTTCCAGACAATATTATCAACTTTCATAATCCTTAACGAAAATTGATTGCAAATGACTCTGGTAATCTATTGGATCCTGCCCGATTGGAAGTGCATTACGACCACTCTAGGACATTCCCCCCCCCCCCCCCCCCCCCCATGCAACTCGAGCCACATCATCAATTTTTTGCATAAAAATTTTTAAATGTTTTTCAAATCATAACAAATAACATGGAAAAAACCTGGAGCTAAAATCTTCATTCCTATTCCAGAAAAAAATTGCTAAAAACATTTTTTTTTTTAGCCTTCTACAGGCAAAACCTCCCTTAACTCCTTTGCAAGGAGTGTATTTTACATTCCATTTAATTCTTCGGCACCAGTTTTTCCAAACTGTAATTTCTCCCTTATTCAACTGCTATCTAATCTCAGATTAGATAAGCTGGAAATGTCTGTACTAAAATATTGGCATTCAAATTCAAAGATTTTGTGCACTTTAAATGGCATGTATATGTACTACATGTTGAAAAAGAGTTAGGAAACATAAATGCATACATCAGTAGAAAAAACACAATTTCAAAAATAAGAACAATTTTTACTTATTTTATTTAAAATACAAAAAGTAAGCAACTATTTTTTATAAGAAGTTATAACATAAACTAAGAGATACAGAAGTAAAAAAAAAAAAAAGCGTATGCCTTAATTTTTTATACCAGTCTCATAGTAAGCAAAATGTTTTTTACAGGAAAAAATATTACTTAATTTGTTACTCAGTTATTGACCAGCCTATATTTAAACTATTATTTTTTTTAATTAAGCGTATTGGAATCTTGTTTTTATAAAAAAATCAAGTATTGAATTTCAGAAATCTACATGGAGTATGACAAGGAAATTTCAGGTAAAAATGATGGCAAATGAAACTATATTCAGTCATTTATACCTGTATTTTGATAACAACAACAACAACAACAACAACAACAAAAAAAAAAAAAACAGAAATATTTTAGTAGAACTAGACTATTTAAAAATATTCTTCATCTATTGTCAGGAAGAAAATGGAAAATTTAGATTTTAATTATTCCCCAGAGTTTCTTAATTAATAAATTCTTTTCTCATGCTAAATATTAAAATTTAGTAATTTGAAGATAGTCTCAGCTTGAATCCTGCTGTTACTCATCCCTCAAATATATATATTTTTTGGTATTTATTCTGCTTATCATTATTATTATTTTGTAAGTAAATACCTTTTTTAAAAATATATTATTTTATTTATGATTTTTCTCTTTATATTCAGATAAAAAAAAAAAAAAAAAAAAATTAGCTTAGCATACAATGCAAGTATTTTTATAGTTAAATTTTTTTTATTTTGCTTTAGCGATTGTTGAGATCCTGGTCTTCCTAATGCAAGATAATATTGAGAATTTTGTACACACAGTGAAACTTTCATTTAACAAAGTCTCATTGTTACACTTAAACACTTTGTTATCAAGAAAATTCGTTAAATAGGAATCAACTCAAATTCATGAAGTTTGTATAATACACATGGTTACACATGGTTAAAATGGCAAATACACATGGTTAAAATGAAAAATAGACATAAAATGGAAATATTGGAAAAATATATTTTAATTCGGGCAGTAATTTTTTTTTATGCAATGTAGACGTATGAGAAAAATTTAATTCGAATAATGTCTAAATAAACACATAATAAAGAGAGGTAATCAGAAACTGAAGCGTTGCATACCTTTTCTCAGTATTCCAAATCCTTAACTTTTAAAAAGTCTGTAATATTATATTACATGTTTATAAAAAATACACTGTTCATAAAAATTTTCACACTTTTCTGAGTATCCGAACAATTTATCTGTAAAATTTTCGTCAAACTGGAACCCCGTTATTATATTGAAGGTTTTTAGCATTTCTTCTTTTGAATGCAAATGACTGAATAAATAATTAATTCCATTTTCATACAATTCTCTGAAATAAATTCATACATCCATTGCAACATCAACTTCTCTATTTGAATGCTGTACATGAAAAGAATGCACGAAAGTGGAATAAACTTCATTATATAGAATGTATTTTTCGTAATATGTAGATAAATTTACATATTAATAGTGTTTAAAGTCAAGGTTCAGCGAAAAATTTCGTAAAGTAGAAAACTTTATTAAATAGGACTTCGTTAAAGGAAAGTTCCACTGTACAGTCGTGGAAAAAAAAAGTAAACACCCCTTACTAACTCTACAAAAAATTATTGTAGAAGAAAGTTACTGGTACCGAACAATTGGAAATAAAGTCTACTTTTAAATGATGTATATAAAATTTGCTTAGGGATCTACATATTAAAATGAAACCAAACTTTGTTTTTTTCAATGGCAGTACACAATTCTGACAGCATAAATGAACTCTACATCCTTCAATTAGTCTAAAAACAAATTTTTATGCAATTCGTACAATAAGTTTCCGAGAAATTAATTATTTTAAAACAAGCACATTTTAAGGGCTGTATCCAAATTGAAGTTCTGTACTCGATTGTTAAGAGGCTACTTCAGCCAAACGAAAAGACCCGTTTGCTACTGCTAATCCTATGGAAGAGATTTATAAAGATATCTCGGTCGCATTTCAATATTTTTAAATGATTTCTTTTGCATTGAATAGTTGAGATCGATCTGTACAAAGGCTTTTTTTTACTTTTTCGATCTTGTTTACAGGTATTTCTTATGAGAACGCTTTCATTTTCGGAACCAGTTTCGAAAGTAAAAGCATCCTCATAAAAAATATCTGCAACCAAAATCGAAAAAGTAAAAAACGGCCTGCATACAGATTGATCTCAACTATTGAATGCAAAAGAAATCATTTTAAAATATTGAAATGCGACCGAGATATCTTTATAAATTTCTTCCATAGGATTAGCATTAGCAAATGCGCCTTTTCATTTGACTGAATTAGCCTCTTAACCGAGAGAGCCCGTTTCTTGATCAAGGCACCTTAAACTCTACTCAAGGAGTCAATGAAGCCTGTTAGATTACAGTACAGCAGAATAAATTTCAAAATGTCTACTCAATTCCATCATAGACGGCCCCTTAAACCATCATTTTGCCGTTTTTTAAGCATAATTTGAAAACTACTTGGAAGAAAAATGTGAAATTTTGGTTTTCCATAAAGCAGGACTTAATAAATCTAAATCCATCAAAAAATTGTAGGTTGCAATTTATAATTTTTTCGAATATTAATTTCATAATTCATATCATAAAATTATAAAAATTGCAAATTCAGCATATTTATGTTTGGGTATATTAGCATTATTGCTACAAAAAAAAAATTAGCACATTAGGAGCATAATTTCAGGAGATATAAATAAAAATATGAAAATGTAATTTAACATTAGAAGTACTCAATTTTGAATGTTTATAATTCAAAAACCTATCATTCACATGACTTGAAATTTGGTGCTTAGACATAGTTTTAACCGAAGATTTAAAATATCTCGTTAAAATTGGGTATTGCCATTGAAAAAAATGAAGTTTGGATTTGTTTTAATATGCAGATGACCCCCTAAGAAAATTTTATATACATCATTTAAAAGTAGACTTTATTTCCAATCGCCCGGTACCAGTAACTTTCGTCTACGATGATTTGTTGAGGAGTTACTAGGGGGTGTTTACTTTTTTTTTTTTCAACGACTGTACATAAGGATTACAATAAATGCACCCAGGACTATAAAGAGGGAGTTGGGGCCAGTACAAATAACAAGGAACTGGCTCTCTTAAACTTGGGTCCTGTTTTTTTAAAAATAAAATACTAAAAATATAGATTCGAGTTCCTCTTGCTTTCAATGAAATGTTGAAGATAAAAGGATTATATTAGTAGAAAAAATTAAAAAGACCGAATTTGAATCATATAAGTTTCATAAATAAGGCATGTTAATGTTATTACCAAGTGCTAAATCAAAATAATTAAAATAAAATATTTAATCTATTAAAACGTTTCTCAAGTTCCCAGGTCAACAACATGAAATTTTCTGATACATTTTATGACTTGTTTTTAAACATAAAGGCATAAAATTGGCAGTTGGAATAAATAATGAGTTTTCCATTTTTTTAATAAATAAATTACTTATAGAGTTATAAGCGATTTTGGGCATTGACAACAAGTTTTTCGCTTTTCTCGAACTGCCAAACTGGGAATTTGGTTTAAAATTCCAACTTTGTTAGTGTTTTCTGAAAAATCTATTGCTTTTACCAAAAAAAAATGGAAAACCTCTTACAAATACATAGTTTCTGAATAACAACACCTGCCTATTTCATGTGTTTCCAAATAAAAATGAATTAAAAAATGTGTCAGAAAGTAGTAAATTTTGAAAATCATTCACGTACAGCTCATATTCAAAATATTAGAATAATTGCTTTATTTTTACAAATTGAAAATATCATTTGGTAATTTAATGTCTTTTAATGCAAATATGCAAATGATATTTTTACTAAGAACTCATTGTTGATTAAACTTATTTATTATCTTAAAATTAATATCATTTTTGAAAAGTTTAATTGAAAAAAAAATATTTTGGAAAGTCAAAATATTAGAATATTTATTCAAGTGGTTAAAAATATTAGAATATTTCACATTAATTCTCCTTTAATTACCACCAATTCATATTTGGTGGCATCACTTATTAAATTCAGACGATTTTATTTAAAATCAGTATTCCTTTTGCAGTTTGTTTGCTTTTTTGTCTTAAAATGGGTCGTTTGAGTGATATTTCTGAATCTATTAAACTTCGTATGGTTGATTTGTATCTGCACGGTAGAAATCAATGTTATATAGCGAATTATTTACATTGTTCGCAATCAAGCATTAGTAAAATACTAACACAATATTCAAAAAGTGGAAATTTTCAAAATAATTACCGAAATGGCAGCCGAAAAACAAAAACATCTGCTAGAGATGATGGGAAACTGAAGTCTATAGTTAAGAAAAACCGTTTTAAAAGTGTGTGATTCTTGCACCGAAAATGGAAAGAAGAAGGAGTTGAAGTTCCTACATTGACAACATTAAGACGTCTCCATAAACTTAAGTTTGAATCTCGTGTACCGAAAACAAAACCTCTCATGACTGCAAAACAAAAGTGTATAAGGGGGTGTGCATATATAACGTTATCAACTTTTTGGTAATTTTGGACCCCCTCCCCCCCTTACGATATCATACGTTATCATCCCTTGAACTCCCCCCCCCCCCGTAATGATATCGTTATCAATGTCTAAAATTTTTTTTATTTTGCGTTCTTTTGTTTGCAGTGATATATAAATATGGTTACATTTATTTTTTGCATATACTTTATTGATTCAAGGGAAATCAATAAAATATCACTTTATATGTGAAATAGCTTTTTATTAAATAACACTTAAAAGAAGTAGTTACTATTTAAAAGTATTTAATAATATATTTTTGTTACATAATGCACTCAACAGTAATAATATGTTCTTGCACTTACGAGGGGGGGGGGGGGGGGAACAAAACTTCTTATTAATAAAACAGGCGGTAAACATTCTTTCTATTTTATTTACTAGTAAACACAAGTGTCATTTTAAACATACTTCGCATATGGTTTCCCGAATAACGTATTATATATGCATACACATATGACAGTAGAATAGAAAGGCCAATCGTTAAGGTATTCCATATTATGGAATTAAATAGTTTTATAAGCATTTAATGATTTTAATAATATATTTGTATTTTCTTAAAAATAGATAATAGACTAAAAAAAGATAGCATACTACTTTGATGTAAAGTCAAAGGTATAAATAAAAGGAGAAAATTTGGGTTGTATCAAAAATGATAACGATATCAAAAGACAAATCCCCCTCCCCCTAGAGATATCCTACGATATCATGCGTCAGATACCCCCTCCCCCCTAAAATGATAACGTTATATATGCATAGCCCCTAAGATTGAATTGGTATAAATCAAGAAGTTTATGGAGCGAAGAAGATTGGAAAAATATATTATTTAGTGATGAAAGTATGTTTTGTATTTCATATGGTAATCAAGGTATTCGAGTTTGGAGAATGAAGCAAGAAGCATTTGATAAAGAATGCCTTAAACATTCCATAAAATTTGCTGCTAGTGTCATGGTTTGGGGTTGCATGAGGGCAGAAGGACCTGGAAAGTTATGCATCGTCTATGAAAAGGTTAACTCTCAGATATATCAAGATATTTTGGAATATTACATGATTCCATCATCAGAAGATTTATTTCAAGACGATTTCATCTTTTAACAAGATTTAGCGTCACCACATACCTCAGTGTCAACTAAGAATTGATTCTGCCAACACAACATTAAGGTTCTTCCTTGGCCACCAAACTCACCAGACCTTAATCCCATCAAAAACTTACGATGTATAGGGAAGTAAAAACTCCAAGAAAATCCTCTTTCAAATAAAACTGAGTTAGTGGCACGTATAAAGTCTATTTGAGCTAATATTGATAGAAATGTTTATAAACACCTAGTATGCAAGACCGATTGTACGCTGTTATGAAAGCTAAAGGGGATGCTACAAAATATTAACTACCATTTACTTCATATTCATACGGTAATATTGTTAAGTAAAATAAAATATTCTAATATTTTGAACTAATCTAAATTTTATTCTAATATTTTGATGTGTTTCAGAAAGCTGCATACCTAATTTATTGTACTGTATTTTATATTTTGTAAATGTTAAAATCTTACCAAAACATTCCAGATTTAATTTATAAGAAATTTAATTGCCTTTACTTAGTATCAAAAATAAATAAATGAAAAATAATTTTTTCTTATTACTTTTTCTCAATTATTCTAATATTTTGAATGTGAGCTTTAGAAGAAAAAATAATAAATATTTTGCAAAAGGAAAGAGCTTGAAACTTACGTATCGCAGGTTCCAGCATAGGGTAGTACACCTCCCATACAGCATTCAGAGACATTCCACTGTCCAGATATATAGCACCAGCAACAGACTCAAAGAGATCGCCTAAAAATTTAGGCACTTCTATTTCATCCAGTTCAAAGCATTCAGTTTCTTCAAGAGCATAACCATTTTCCTAGATAAGATTTTTGATAATCAATTCAAGTTTTTTTTTATCTTGTGTCCTAATAACAGGACATGTCTTTACATTTATAATTATTTTGTCTTTATAATTACTTATTATTTTTATTATTATCTGTTGTAGTAATAGTGTTGACGCTAGACAAAAAGGGACGCCAGGTGGGAATTTTTCAAAAATTTTTCAAACTATTCTAAAAAAAGGGTACATTTTTCAAAAAGGGAACGCTGTTCTAAAAAAAGGGTACATTTTTCAAAAAGGGAACGCTGTTCTAAAAAAGGGTACTTTTTTTCAAAAAGGGGACACTATTCTAAAATAAGGGCACATTTTTTTCAAAAAGGGCACACTTGTACCTTGTTCATAAAACATATTTTAAACTGGTTTGTTTAGAGTCCCTAGAATTTACAATATTTTCCCGGTATCAATTGAATTGCCACAGGCGCATAGGAAGTGTTAAAAAGGGCAGCCGAGCACAAAAAAGAAATAAAAAGGGCCGCTGGGTGCTGTGCCCTGCTAAAGCGGCTTAGAGTCAACACTAAGTAATGATTGTATGGCTTTACATTTACTATAATCACATCATTTAGTATGTTTCAGCATTTAATAATAATAAAATCTGACTTAAAACTGTTTACACTAATAGTTCCCAACCAATGCTCAGAGGTGTTCCAAAAAAATAAATAAAATTTAAATGAAATCAACACACTGCATATCTTTACAAAAATCACTGCGAACTGAAAATATTCAAAAATTTATGCTAGGATGAAATTTTTCTGTTTTTTCAGTATAAAATTTCCAGTTTAAACATTAATTTCTACTATCACTCATTTTTTTAAGTTTCCTGCATGTAATATATGAAAAACTGATGAGCAGAAATTAGATCAAAACAAGAAATTACATTCGAATGGAAATGGGAAGTTGAATTTTGCACATCCTCCTTCATCAACCTGCCTAAGTGATTTGTGGTGAAGTGTTGACAAACAGCTTCACATCTACTGCTAAACTACAGCATCATTTCGAGAGAATCCATCTGGACTTAAAAGATAAATTAACTGATTTTTTCAAGAGAAAGTGACGAAATTCTTGCTTAAAAAAACCATCAGAAAACTTGCTAAAACAAAGAATAAAATAGCCCTGGACACTTCCTACTTAATAAATTACTGACTAAACTTGAGTTCGTGGAGCTTATACATTGCAGAGACTCTTATTAAGTCAAGTGTTAGTCAAATAAGTGATATAACTGATGATATAAAAGAAACATCAAATGCCTCAGTTGTACTAAATTTGGACTACAAATGGATGAATGAACTGATGTTGTTGGATTGGAGGTTTTAATAACATTTGTTCTTTTTCTTTACTTACAAAACTTTTTAGGAGGATCTTCTTTGTAGATCACTACAAATCAACAAGTCAAAGGTTGAAACATTTAATCTTTGGATGAATTCTTACCATTTAATGAAATACTGTGGGATGTCTGCATTGGTGAAGCAAAAGAATTAATGATCACAATGCTGGCGTCAAAATTACAGATAAGGCAGAGGAACTGAAGAAGCAGTCATTGTGTTCTTAATAGATACACACTAGCCTAAAAAATCTCTTTCGATTTTATATAGTTTATTATTTTGCTTTAATGATACAATCAAAATAATAAACTATATAAAACCCTGACCTCTTAAAATCAAACTAATGTGTGAAGGTATGAGGAGCCATCACCAGTCTCTCCTGCTGCATACTGAACTGATTATCTTGTAACAAATCTCTTATGAAACATTTATACATTTGATGGAACTACAGCATTCTTGATGGACAACTGGCTCAACTTTTTGGTCAATTGGCAAAGGTTTAAAATAATAAAGACTAGTAATCAAATTGTCGTATTTGGTCGACATGTTTAGCAAAAGGAATGAAATAAATTTATTTTGCGAGGAAAAACTACCACAGTTTTTGATACAAATGCCAAAGCAGCTGCTATTTTTCAGAGGAGATATGTATAGTAGTAGTTGTGTTTGAAAGGAAGATGTCAATTACTTTCCTCTAGCAAAAAGATTCTTAAAAGAAAATAACATGAAGTTTCAAGAAGAAATACAGAAAACTCTGTTGGAAACAATTTCCCAACAGCTCAAGAAGAGAGTGCTGGACAACTTTAAATGGGTACCGAATGTGCTCAATGACAACCAGTTTAAACTCAGCGAAATGCAAAATCCACGTTGATTTGACATCAGTAAAAATCGCATTTGAAAACCAAAATCTACCAGAATTTTGGTACCATATGAAGAATGTTGTCTGACAAGACAAAGTTAGTTTTGCTGCCTTTCACAACGACATATCTTTGTAAAGCAGAATTCTTTGGTTACAACACAAATTTGGTGCCATTTGAAAAATCTTGTCTGAAAAGGCAAAATTAATTTTGCTGCGTTTCAAAACAACATATCTTTGTAAAGCAGAATTCTCTGGTTACACACCACAAAAAAAAAAAAAAAAAAACTTTTAAATACAGAACCAGACATTCCCCTGCTGTTATGATATTTAACTGTATATTGATACCATTCATACGAAACCATCCGTATAGAGCTTTTGTAGGTTATTTTTCACGGTATTAACAATGTAAAATTTTGTAAGGTTAAATTATGGAATTTTTGAGGATTTCTATGTATGGCCAAGTTTTGACAATTTCATGGATGTTGGGGGTAAGTGAGAATAAATTGGGTATTTTGGTAAAATTTCCAAAATTTAATTTCATATCTGGGACACTGCACAATTATATACCAGATCATCTAGCTCCCTCTATCTCTGTTCCATAGCAACAAATCTAAATAACAGTAACTTGTAAAATATAAAAGCACAGTACGTTTAAGGGGTTCCATAAATCAAAAAAGTTGGGAACTACTGTTATCCACTGTTGCTTAGTTTTTTTAAAACATGAATTTCATTCTTTAAATTTGAAAATAGGGACTAGTTTCCTAAATTAATAATTTATGTTAAAAAAAAAAAAAAGCTGAAAAGTTATGTCTATTTAGTCTCATTGTAATACATTTTCCAAATGTCTTCAAGAATTCTTTCATAATCTATTATTACATTAAAAGTATGTAAAATTAACTTATATATATTAAATTTCAGTAAGTGACATAATACTCTTAGATGTAACTTAGGCTTTTAGATTGGAGGAGGATATAGGCCAGAACCGACTGGACCTAAATTTCACTTTCTCTAAATTCTTCCAGGTACTTCTACCTGATTTAATGTAAACTTTGATGGGTTTTTTACTGAATCAGGTTCACTGCATTGATTTAACTTCAAATTACTGCACCTGTGTTTACTCACAGTAGATACACTGAGACAAGCTCTTAGCAAGCTAAGCCAACTTTGATAATTGATGAACACAAACCTTTGAGAGTTGCCTTTATATTCTAAGAGGTCCTCTATTCCAGTGATGTAGTCGTAAAAAAAAAAAAACAGAGGGCATATGCTCTAAGCAGAGGGTATACACTCAAAACAGAGGGTATACCTTATAGTGTATATACAATAGCTTTTTTGAGAAACAGAGGATATACGGTATACCTGAAAAAAATCCAGAAGGTATATGACATATACCTCCGTATACCCTCCACTACATATCCCTTGCTCTACTCAAGCTCAGAAAACGAAAAAGTGGGTTTGGAAAAGATTCATGACACTTTGGAAATCGGCATACCACTCTCAGAAAATTGCACATTCCATTTTAAAAATAACACGGAACAACCCCATGTTAAATATATCTAGAATAATCACTAACACACACACACACGTATATATAGCGAGAGAGAAGGAGACATAAATGAAGTAGTTAAAATCTTTTATATTTAAAGTAAACTTTTCACTCCTTTAAAATATTATAACAAACTAAAATGTAAGATAAAATAAATCTGATATTGAAATTTTAAGAAACATAACACGAAGGCCTTAACCTGGGGTAGGGTGAGCTGACACCCCCCTTACCAACTTCTACAGCCCCTCTAGACTTCATAATTTTTTAATAATAATAGAATCTATAAAGATTAAAAAATTTTTAAATCTTGTCATAAACAATTTTTGACAGGGAGACAAGACCTTTACTTCTGTCTATATATATAGTTATTAAATATAAGAAAAAGATTAGATGTGAATTTTCACAACTAAAAATGTTCAAAGCCCCTCTGATTTTGCTGGCAGGTTACAGTCCTGAGTAAAACCTATGAAAACTTTATTATAAGGGAATAGGGCAGGGTCGGCGAACCTTTTTACATCAGCATGCCAATTTTTTTCCAATAAATATTTTATGTGACCATGACATGTCAAGCACAAAAAAATAATTTAGTGGACCAAAATTTCTGGATTTTTATTCAATGGGATTTAAAAATATGGAACAATATACGTCTAATAATTACACTAACATATTTTATAAGGTAATAAAATGGTGAATGTGATGTCGGTTATGCCAAATATTAATAGGGTGTTCAACCTACTTACTTTTAACAGGATGCAAGCTGAATTCGAGTTATCTAACAAGTGGTTTGGGTTTCTAATATTTAAGATTTTCTTATCATTTCCGAAAATAATGAGCCACAGGAATAAACAGAGCGAGCAATTGAGAAAACTAAATATTTTATACCAAGTCACTTTAGTTTCATAACTAGGAGTTTTATTTATAATGCCTGATATTTTTCCTATTTATATTCTCCCAACCTTCTCTTAATTTGATAACTTATTGATCCCACATTGAAATAAATTAGAAATTCACTTAGTTGCGTTCCAATAAAAGAAAAGAAATAAAATCCAAGCTTGTGCAAGTTTGCGTGTTTTGTCTAACTTAATTCTATTTTGTTTTAGGATTTCAACGAATGCCGTGCCAAAAATATTCTACCACGTGCCAAGTTTGGTATGCGTGCCATAGGTTTGCCGTCCCTGGAATAGAAAAAAAATTCGGCTGTAGGGGATTTCTATCTCAGCATATATCATTGAATGGTATTCTTCCTATCAAACAGGGGCACCTTTGGAGAAGTTTAGGGGGCAGGAGCTGTTGACAATCTTCAAGAAATTTGATATTTCAGAGATTATCACAGATCAGACTAACATCTCTTTTTTTTTTCAGAAATTGCACAAAAGCTAAAATAACTTGTCAGATTTAATTAAAATAGAATTATTAATCTTACATAAACAGTTTCAGTAGCTAAATTAATAATTATCAATAAGGTTCAATCAATAATTATCAATAATGCTTTCTAAAAATGAGACCACATGTATAAATTATGAGTATTTTAGCTAATTTTAAAACATATGGGATATAAATAAATAAATAAATAAACAAAAATAGATATTAATGATGATTATTTGACATTTTGGAATAGATGCCTTGTATAATGTCTTACTTTGGTTAAAAGGATTCTTAATGCAGTGGTTCCCAACCAACAAGGTACACCTGCCTTGAGAGGCATATAGTACCAATGCCACAAACTGATGGTATTTTTGACAATCCCACAAAAGGAGACAATAGGAGAAAAATAGAGCCTTCTGACTGTTTAGTTTCTCTTAATTCACCTCTAATGAGCAATGGAATACGCTAATAAAGCAGTTTACTTCTAGAGAAAAATGTATTTTCTTTCATGTACCAGAAATATAAAATATTAAAACCAGTGTTTAATTCAGGGCGTGGCTCGGGGAGGGGGTGCAATCCTTCCCCCCCCCCACCTCCCAGAAAAAAGTGTCTGAATTCAACACTGATTGAAACATTGGAACATAGGAAACATTGAATTGAAAAGAAACAATGTGTTAACAACACTAGATTAATTTTAACACAATTATTCTATTTGGTAAATAATTCATATGAGTTGTAATTTTCCAACTGGGCAAAAAATGCTCGGGTCAGGGTTCGAACCAGAGATCTCTTTCAGCCAAGAAATCCTGAATCCTGACCCAGGCATGCTTCACCCAATTAGAAAATTACAACTCATATGTATTAGAATAATTGTGTTAAAATTAATCTAGTGTAATTACGTATTCAGCATTTTTTGGAGTTCCATAAACTGCGATTTATTCTGTTGAGCTGATTCATATATCAGACCAGATGCTGTGATCAATAAGGTTAGCTGAGTGAATTAGGTCCTCCAGATTTGTCTGGGATAGCTCAGCTGGCAGAGCATTGGCAGAATCAGCCAAGAGATCCCTGGTTCGAATCCTAGCGTGTACCTTTTTCACCCAGTTGAAAAATTACAACTCAATGAATGTGTTAACAAAATCATTTTAATTTGGAAAATGACTTGGTTCTGGGACTGACACAGTTAAAACCAAACAGTATCATTTGTGCAATGCAAAACAAGTCCATGTTTTACATTGATGTATACCTACTGTTTTTTTTTTTTAAATGACAAAATTCTTCAATTCATGTTATTACAACTTTTTTAAGAAGAAATAATTTTCTGGTAAAATACTATGTTCAGATATTATTTTCCTCACTTGTGCAAGATGCTGTTTTTGCTGAGTAAGTTCAATCAAAATTTACTGTTATCGTTACTTTATACAAAAGAGGCAAATAAATATTAATGGCTGATCAATAAACACCTATTTTCATACTTAGGAGGATGAGGCAGGCATCATTGCACATTATCCTTGATTGAAGAGGCAGGGGCGCGCCAGCAGTATCCAGCGCCTGTGTGCAGAACTACAGTTGGAGCCCTATACCCCACCCCCCTCCGAAAATAAAACTTTAAAAAATATATGAATATCTATAAATGCTGCCATCATTCTAGAGTTTTCCCCAGGTCAAGTAATTTTTTTGAACCACAAAATTTATTTAATGAAATTTATCTTGTTTCTATAGTGTTCATATTTTATTTCATTTATTAAATAAAATTTCTGGTTTCAAACATGTTTAAATTTCTTGAAAAATAAGGAATGTTGGCAGCTATGTAAATAAAATTCGAAGCACAGCAAAGCCTGTACAAATGGAACCTGTCTATATCAAAATCCTGCATTAAACGGTAAAATTTCATTATCCCGGAGAAAATAATACAATACAATAGCAATACAGTGGTGGAAAATTATTGCCGCAGAGGAGGAGCCTATTGACACCACTAAATATTAGTAGTATTTTATGGCTTATCTAATGACAGAATTTCTGAGTTTTTATTAACGTGACGAATACTATAAAATACTAGTGGTGTCAATAGGCTCCTCCTCTGCGCCAATTTTCCACCACTGGCAATAGATTCCATCTATACTAATAAAAGAAAGTTGTTTGTCATTTCTAATTTTCATATCTATATTAATAAAAGAAAGTTTTTACTCTGAATGTGTTGACTAAGAAAATCTACCACACATATATTTCTGAAAATTTGGTTAAGAATAGACGATTGCACATCCAAATGCACCTGAGGCTCAGATTTTTCATTTCTTTATAATTAGCCGAAATATTAATTAAAAGCCATAATGATCATCGCCAAATGGCGAGCTTCCTTTCTTCAAAGCGATCATGCCTGTGGATTTCCCTAGACGTTAAGCGGTCCTTCATACGGAAGAAAGCGTAGCGTTCTATTTTTACTGCATTTTGAAATTGTGAAGGCCGAGTCCCCGTAGAGTTAAAAAAAGAAAAAAGGAGAAAGAAAATTGCCTTACCTTTCCTATTCCAACGGTGTCATTCATTTCTACTTCAAAAAACTTTTTTGTTTGCCCGCGATTCGCGTCGGCTTTCAGGTTTTCCATTTTTCTAAAGTTTAAAATTAAAAAATACTAATACATTCTCAGTATTTTCCCGCTTCTAGCGATGTCTCTGGTGTAAAAAAATATTGATAATTACCCTAAAAAAATCTTGAAGTCATTTCAAGGATTCGCAAGCGATGTTTTTTCTCTTGGGCAAGTTTTTACCAGATATAGTTTCCTTTTAAGAGATATGTGCTTTGGATATTATTTCGCGTTTCAAAAAAGTGAGGGGATTGTGCGCATTTTAAGATATTTATGTTTTATCAAGAATTTTTGGTCAGAATTGAAAGTTTTATGCTAAATACCAGAAATTAAATACAAATTCGAAATTCGCTTGAAAAATCAAACCTGATAGGGGATAGCAATCCCGCTGTACGCTATCGAAGATAAATGGGCCCTCAACTTGAGGTTAGTTGGATGGATTTTCATTTAAAAATGAAAAATCGTTTAAATTCGAGAATGCACCCTGAAGAAGGCAATTCTGCTGACAATATTAGGTTCGTTTGGAAAGATTTCCATTTCATAGCTGCTAACTTTTACGCTTTATTCTTACCGCTATATTTTAATAGAAAAATGTCTTATTTAATCATCGAAAATTTATGATTAGATAAGGCAAATTTTTCTGATTAAAAATAGTGGTAGGAAAAAGGCGTAAAAGTTGACAGCTATGCCATTCAAAAATATAAAATTAAACCAAACCGGACAGTGCGTTTGGAAAAAATATAAAATCCTTCAACATTTGATTTTAGGCATATAAGGTTATTATCATTGGCTCGGGCAATGCCAGGAGGGTCAGTTAGTAAGGCATAAAGTACACGGGAATTTAAAGCTCTTTTTTTTCATGAATCTATATTTGTTCATTCATATTACAGCCACTTTCTTTTGTCATTCTAGTCTCTGTAGCGTCTAAGGTTATATGTTATGCTTATAAGTGCTCTTATTTCAATATTTTCAATTTTATGTTCTGAATTGAAATTAACAAATTTTACAATCATCAAGGTTTTTATTCAGTATGTGATTAAACACGAGCGTACGCAGGGAGTGCAGAGAAAAGCCGCCCCTCTTAATCTTTGAGAAAGTAGGAATTTTTGGACAGTTATGGCCAAATCGATCCCATTTTTACCATCTCTTCCCTCTTAACAAAATTTTGTTTCCCCCAAGATTATAGGTCCAGAGTACAAGATAGTATAGGTAAAAAATACCCTGGACTCCAAAAGTTAAGATATAACTGGTTTTTTGCGTCTAATTTGCATATGAATGAAGGTAGAAACAACAAATTTGGAGGAAATGCGCACTAAACAGTTATTTATTGAATGCGACATAGAGATTTACATAAGTTAAACACAAAAACAATTTTCAACAAAAAAGTACTCTTGCTAAAAAAGTCCATTCTTGGACAAAACAGTACATCGTAGTATTATGTGGTAAAATGTCTTAGAAACATTACTAAAATGGGTTCTAATAAGGAATGTGTCCACCCTTGGAATGCATTGACGGCACCGACTTTCCATGCTGTCAATTAAGTTGTCGGACATCGAAATGGGAAGCAGGGACCAGACACCAAGTAAGCCTTGTTTCAGCTCATCTAACGATCTTGGAGGAGGACTTAAAGTAGCAACTTGTCTGTTAAGATAGTCCCAAAAATGTTTTATCGGATTTAGGCCTGGAAAGTGAGATGGCCATTCCATTCGCTATCGCTCCAAACCGTGACTCTCAAGATAGTCTTCAACAACTACAATTATCATCCGTCAAAATGAAATCGTTGCCAATAGCACCAGCATATGGGAGGACATATGGATCAAGGATCTCATCCCGATATCTCACACCAGTCAGAGTTCCTCCATGGAACACATGCAGGTCAGTGTGACCACCGAGCGAGATCCCTGCCCAAACCATGATTCCACCACCTCTGTCCCTGTGTGTTTCAACAGTGTTGGATTGATGGTATCTGGTGCGTTGTTCCCTACAGATCAGTAGATGCCCCCCGAATCACTCTCCAGCGTGAATCTGGACTCATCTGTGAAGAGTACTGAAGCCCATTGCTGTCTCTGTCTGGTTCAGGAAAAGTGTTCTATGTTGTACTTTAACTTTTGGAGGACAGTGTACTTTTTATCTATACTATCTTGTACTATGGACCTATAATCATGGCAGAAACAGAATTTTTGTTAAGAAGGAGGAGATGGTTAAAATAGGCTTAATTTGGCCTTAATTGTCCAAAAATTCTTACTTTCTCAAAGAATAAAAGGGGCGGCTTTTCTCTGCACCAATTTTTTTGGTGCTGCTCAGTTTTTTTGTCCAATAGATAATAGGTTCTACAGAAGTGATCATTTGTAGAAGCGCTGAAAAAAGATATTGATTCGGCTGCCTAAAGTAGACTTTGAGCACGAAAATCATAGCGTTAAACCTACGGCACGGAATTCCAAAATCTTCACAAACGGCTGATGCTTCATTTTTACCAGTTAAAAATTGTCCCATAGCTGACTCCAGCCTAAAATCTCTACATTGAACAGCATACTCATACAAATTCTGTTTTTACACTGTTTCTCTATTAGAGCTGTCCAATGAGTCTCCTGCGAACAAGGCGACCGTTTTCTTGGCGCTCATTCGAATGTTTCCGCTTACTAGCTATTTTTTTTTTAATTAACAAGAAGGAAAAATCATGCGGTAAGCAGCGATTATGAAACACTTTCCAACACATTCAGAATAATATGCAACAAAACTTCACCGTTTAATAAGTTGAAATAGGACGTCTAATCGAATTATTTGGAAACGCATAACGCATTTGACAATCCAATTTCAGCAATTCTCTCTCTACAGTCGGAAAATTATCTGAATTCTTTGAAACTACACGCATACAAAAATTTAGTTCAATTAGAAAATACACGCCACAGTTGAAAATTCAGGTAATAAGGTGAATGGTATGTGAATTCTTTTGTACAGTTTTGTGTAGGAGGTATACAATTTACACACAAGTAACATGCAAAAAATTAGTTAAATTTAAAAGCGCACACCGAAATTAAAAACGCAAGTCCAGCAATTATTGCCGAAGACATAGTTAATCATCTTGTAGTGAAAATAAGTGATTTATATCAATTTCAATACATTTGAAATAGCGTAATGTCATTAAAACACACTGCAAACAATTTTTCCCCCATTAACCAATGTAACGAAATTTTTTTAATTTTCCTGTCAGTAATCTGTCAATGCTACATTCTTCATAAATACAGAATATGCCTTGGTAACATATATCAATTGCATGAAAATCCGTATTATTTACGCGAGTTAGAGCATGGACAGATGGACAGACAAACCGAATTCATAAACTCTTTTCATCTATGTTGGATGGTGTTAAAAATCTATTTTAAAGGATAATTTCTTTAAAATCAATAATATTTGAATAGGGTCTTTTCATTGTTATCAATGACCGTTATTTAGTGTTAATTATTTAATAATATTAATTTGTTATTTAGTGATTAAGGTTTCTGGTACCTTCACTTACAAAGCTTTTGAGATAAGTTGTTCCTCTGAAAAATCTAATTTTAAATTTACTATGATTTATATTATTTCTGGAAATTATTTTTAAATAGAGTTTCTGAGTCGTCGGGAACTTATGGATATCACCGTGAGATGTATGTATGTGCATCATAAAGACGCTTGTGACTTGTGATGGATAAACCAACTACTATTTATGGCCTGATTATCGCAGGCGAAACTTCTACCCATATTTCCGAATAGTAATTTCATCTTATTTATGACAGAAATTCTGCAGTAATGCGACGATTGCTATTTAAAACTAAAAAAGCGGAATTTAGCCCCTTTGGTATTAAAACTGCAGTATGCGTTACCATTACTTCAGTGAGATAATAGAGTTGCATGTTTTCAGCCATGTGAATTAAGGCGCCTTTCATTGTTTGCAACTAATTACGTGCGCCTCTATTTATTGAAAGGTTAGACAGGCCTGTGTCTAAATCACTCATTAGAAGACTCAGAAGTAGAGTAAAACGAAATAAAGAAAGAAAGAATTGAATGCTTATAAGTAAGTTTGTCTCACGTAAATCTACAAAACATAATTCAGATTGTCAAGAAACTGTAAAATATATTAGTATAATTAAATGAAGATTTTTTTCTTTTAAGTATTTGCTCCTCAACTGAAATCTTTGGCGCCTTTACTACTTCGGCACCTGTGTGCGCCGCACACTTTGCACACTGGATCGGCGCGCCCCTGTGAAGAGGACTAATTCAGAAAAGGTTGGGAACCACTGTTTTAAAGTATTTAAATATAAGCCATACCTCGAAAAAAGTGAAGTAATCACTATGTGTAAAAATATTCAAGAATTTATCCAACAGTCCATTCAATTCCCAACAGAACATTCGTCTATGCTTGTGATATTCATATTTTACGGCCAAAGATGCAAAATATTTGTTATTTACAAGTGCTGAGCGAAGATCTGTTAAACTTCCAGGGGAAAGGTCATGAGGATCTTCAAATAACTGTCTTGTTATTAAAAAGTCTAGCACTGCATCACCCAAATACTCCAGTCTTTGATAACAGTCTGTAATGTCATTGCGATCACATGAAGGATGGGTAAAAGCTTGCAAGAGCAAAGCTTTATTCTTGAATTTATAGTTAATAATGCTTTCAAATCTATCAAATCCACCAGTTAATTCTTTTAAACGTTCTTCAACATTTTGAATTTCACCTACAATAACATTAGGTAATTTATGAACAGGAGGCCAATTTATGAAATCCTCTCTTACCTCTTCTGAATCATTTTTGTTAGGAAGGGGGTTCAGACCAATCCAGTCCATAAACATAAGTGCTCCTTTCTGACCACAGGAAAGTAAATAGGTTCCGATTAAGGCTTCCACTGCATCAGCAATACACTTATCCGATATAATTTGTTTTGTAAAAAACTGGTACGCAAGTTTAGATTGTTCCTCAGGGTCAGCTTTATTATCAAGAACTCTTTCATCCACTTTTTCATGAATTGTATAACAGGGAGGTAGCCAAGTTGTTTTACAGGTTCTTTTACAGCTGAAAGGTGTGCAATTCAGAAACTCTCCAAGATTCTTTTTCTTAGCTAGTTGATACAAGTGTAAGTTTTGAATAAGTCTACTTCTCAATTTAGTTAGCTTGCCTTCATCAAAATTGGGATATTTGATGTACATTTTCACTGATATAACATACTTAAGGAAAGAATCCCCAATCATTTCCAAGCGTTCCAAATCGAATTCATCATTTGCATTCTTTGAAGTTAAAGCCTGCAATATCAGACTTGGGTTTGGACCAGGATGATTATTTAGATTAACATCACAAGTAAAATTCACAATTTTGTCACCCGATTTTTCGATATCTTCACGTGGAAAATTAGCAGGTATGGAATTGGCATATTCCAATTTACTTAGATATTTTTTTAGGTCTTTGTCACTTGTGCCCAAATCAAAATAAGGCCAGCGGTGATTTTGGGGAAGGTTTACAGTGCCTACTAATTCACAAGAAACAATGTTCTGTCTAATTTCTTCAGCAAGCAGCAAAGAATAAAGCCGAAACAACACTGTAGGAAGATACTGCACTTTAAGGAACAACGGAGAAGGAAATGGGTGTATGATAGACAACTCAGGAACTAAATATTCATGGTAATTCTCACGTTTCTCTTCTGTTTTACTCATGGCTTTGGAATTTGTTAATTTTTCTTTGATTGAAATATGCAGACGCTTCCAATTTACAGTGGCTTCATTTGTGAAAGTTTCAACTAAATGTTGCTCATCATTTTGGATCTCAATTCCATATTTATGTTTGTAGTATTCTTTAAAGTTCATATAAGGGCCTGTAAAGTCGCAAGTGCTACTGGGTTTCTTGTCTGTGATACGAATGACGTGATGATAAGTAGGTTTTTTATGTTCTATTTTGTAAGATTTCAACAACACAGCATCTTTGAATAATTCTTCAGGGTAAACAGTATGGCTAACTGTTTTAGATGTCTTTTTTATCAAATCATTAAATAGGCTTTCTTTAACTGCTTTCATGAAAGACCAGTCTATCCAAGATGATGTATCATCTTAAATAGAAAAAAATTATGTTATATCAACATTAATTATTAAGAACATATTTAAAAACATTTTTAACAGCATTATACAGTAGACTCCCTAAAATCTGCAACCCTAAAATCCACGAATGCCTAAAATCCACAGATTTTTTTAGATGTAAACAATGAAATTTACAGTTAAGTTGCAGGAATTCAAGATGGCGCCAAAATCAGCGACTACCACAATGTTTTTTTTTACTAAATTTTTTGTTAATCATTCTCTTCTGGTTATTACAGCTGATTTATTACTAAATAAATTTACATTACTTTTGATTTTGATATAAATTAGCATATCTATATCAAAAATTCCAAGATTCGAAATAGAAAAATCCACGAACCGAAATGCTATTTTTAAATTATTGTTCGTGGAATTTTTTTTTTTAAATTATAGACAAATATTTTTCTAAACATACAAAGCAGTATAAGAAAAGCATTCAAGACTCTAAATAACAATAAAAAAAGTTACAGAGAGCGCAATAAGCTATATATACTGATAATAGCATAATGACGTATCGATCTTATGATCGCTTTACCACTAGATGGCAGCATAGGATTTTTGGAATCGAATTGAATTGATTTAGTCGGTAATAATTTAATATTTTTCTAAATTTTTATTTTACATACTTATTTTAATAATTACTTACGTTTAAACTAATAAATTATTTTAATATTTTACTTATTTTAATGTTTCACTTTATTGTAAGCATTCATTATAATTTCCCTAGCTTAACTACCAATCAAATTAATGTTTCAAAAATGTAAACAAATCAATGACCAGAAATCCGCAAAATTCTAAAATCCACACAACCTCTGGTCCCAAGCTGTGCGGATTTGAGGGAGTCTACTGTATTGATTCTCTGCTTAGGAAAAAAAAAATAATAATTTTAACTGCAATATATCTGTGGTGAAGGATAGAGACTTCTCATTCTCTTCACAGACCTTTTTTGTTATGAGATTGGTGTACAATCCAGTTTTCATGGTCTATTAACTCAGTGAGAAATATAGATATTGGAATTATTGTCATATACAGGGACCATCAAGACCGGAGAAACTCTGCACAGCCTGATTCAATGCTTACAGTGCTGTAATTTCAGGTAGATAAGCCGTCGCTTATATGTGTTTAAAAGTTAAATTTTACCTTTTGTGGCTTATCTGCTGATGCAGCGTACACGATTAAGTATTGACGATTTTTTCTAGAAAAGAAAATCAGATCATTTAATACTGTTGAGTGAAAAACCGAAAAACAACGTTACAAATGCTTTGGGGATTGAAAATAATAATTACTCAAAATATATTGGGAATTCCGTGACGGGATAAAAAATGCAGAAGAATTAAAGCAAAACTTTTGTTTTGGTTCATGAAAGACGTCAAAGTAGCATGAGAATTCAGTTTTGTTCTCATTTCGGCTGGGAATTTTGGGAGTATGGATTCTAGCAACCCAAAACACGACGAAGTTTTTGCTTTTTTTATAAAGACACGATTAGTTCTGAAATGCATGATTTCTTTCTGCAACAAAACATATTATCTATTCACAATGATCTCATTCTGATAACATTCAACTTCCAACTGCACAGAGTTGAATAAATAAACTGCAGAGACAGGTCTCTCCCTTTTTATAACTAGGAATTTTTGTAGAGGGCTGTAACTTTCTAAAGACTTATTATATTTTAATAAAATTTTGTTACAAATCTTAATTTACTATTATTGTCACTTGCTGAAAGTTTGAACAAAATCAGTCAATTAATAATGGACATAATTTTTTATTTATTTTTAATAGCTAAGAAAAAAACACGGTTTTCTTTTCATTATCTTTTTTTTTTTCTCTCTCTGTTTGCTTGCAGCTCAATAATTTCTTTTTCCACACACACAAGCAATATGAAGTTTCTGACACATTTACAGAATCCTTTTTATACTTAAAGAATAGAATTTGAATAGTGTTGCTTTATCACAGCGTTTTAACAGAAAGAAAAAATGGATTCTCGTTTTTCTTTGCATGTGCACACTTGCGAATGTTGTATTATTTTATTTTCAATAATTAACGTATTAATTTAAATTTTCCTTTGTTTGTTTATTTTTAAAACATTCTTAGAACATTTTATTTTAAATATTTACAGAATATACCTTATTGTGTACCAATTAATTTCTGTTAATAGACATAACCGTTTAGAGTTAGTAGTGAAGAGGTTTTAAAAAAATAAGAAAAATCTGTTTATATGTCCCTCTCCACATTAGCTAGTAGTTCATGTTGTCAAAAGAATTATTTATTATTAGTTATTTTTGGAATTTTACGTTACATTATTTAATTGACGGATTCGAATAAAAAATAAATAGTGGTGAACTTTTGACAAAAATTACAGGGTTTATTTCGTGTTAAAAAAATTTGTGTTTTTTTGCAATTCTTTGATGAAATTTACTTTTTTCCATGATTTTTTGATGAAATTCGTTTTTTTTTACCGTGAACTTAGACAAATTTTGCTTTTTTTTCCTGCGATGCTTTGACGGAGTTAGCATTTTTCTTGCGATCGTTTGATGTAATTGATGATTTTTTTTTTTCTGTGAACGAGTGACAAAATTGATTTTTTTCACCGATCATTTGTCGAAATCTGTGATATTTTTTTCATCTGAATTTTCAGACTGGTGTGGCGTATCTGATAGAATTTTAGGTTTTTTTAATCATTTTCGGACGTAGTGGCCACACCAGGGTGGCTTATCTACCCGAAATTATGGTGTATAAAATTGCCTCTATGATTATAGCTTTTGAGAAAAATATGAAAGAGAAGTATGGTGTCATATCTGGTGCAAGAAAAAAACCTTTATTGAAACATGAACATTGGTATTTACATATATTTGCAGAAGAAGATATGCAAAATATCCACCATGCATATTGAGTCCTATGGAGTCACCTAAAGGAATTGGTCTATCATGACCCAGTTATTATAGAAAGTGATTTAGTTGCTCGTGTTCATGCTGTGTGTACTTTTGTGGACACCACACTGCTGCAGTGTATAGAGTCAGCCACGGTCCTCAGTTCCACAGTGTGCACATGCATGCCTCAACATGTGTATGCAACTACCAATGTTCATGCTTCCAATAAAGTTTTTTTTTGTTGCCCCAGACATGACGTCATATTTTTCTTGAAACTATGAGTCATAGAGGTATAGTTCTTTGTACATTTTTTATGTACTCCAAGCAAAGAATCTGCCTATGCAGAGTTTGGGTGGTCTTGATGAGACCCTGTATATTTTAGAGGTCAGTGTGTTCTATGTGTATATTAAGTTTTATGTTATTTGGTTTATTTTATGTATATGTCTTTGAATGTTTATGTGTTTAACATAGATTTCCCACATAACAGATTTTACAACAGTACCAGCCAGACTAGAAGTAATTACTTAAACATAATACAATTTAGCAATATTATGAAATCTGATTTAAAATACATGGGGGAAGGGGGGGGGGCAGAGGCTACAAAAATATGCAGCAATATTTCACCCTTTCTATGAAAACAATTCAGTCTCTCAGTAACTTCATTCAAGGTAATTATGCATGCCATTAATTAAAAAAGAAATTGAAGAAGTGATCATCAACAGGGGTAATCTGAGACAGATGTGTTACCCAGGCAAAATCTTATATTTTAGCACACGCTCCCCTCTTCCCTTATCTAACTAGTCCTATCTTCTAACCAACATCATTTACTTTTTTCTCTCAGAAACTTATTTTTATGACACGGTATAGACACTAGAATGTAAATTCATTTGCATATTTTAGAATTTGAATGTATAATGCATATTAAAGTATTAAAACACTACTTTTTGCATTAAACGGGGTTTAACTTGTGACACAGAACTTATTTAATGGTTACAACTTTTATAAAAGTGATTGTTAATAAAAGATTAAAAAGAAACAAAATTACAAAATAAGTAAAAATAAATGGCAGTCTTTGAATGTGGTGTGAATTTCAAGCATAGGTCCCCTTATTTTCAGTACCCTGGGCAGCTGCCTAGTTTGCCTGGCCCAAGGATCATTCCTGATCACCAATTAAATTCTTTGAAGGAATTTAAATTCACATTAGTGATACTTTTTAATTTCCTTATTATAATCTAGCAAACATCTAATAACTAAATCTAGTAACATAAGAATCAACATTGGATGCAACAATTCCCATGCATAATATTTTGGCAAAATTATATAATTTCCTAAATTTTATGCCAAGAAATTATGTCTGAGGACTGAAAGACACAGAGCACACTTGTGTGTGACTAAAACTGGAATTCATCATCCAAGTTTAAAACGCTTGAAAATGGAGAAAAATTCTACTTAACCAAATTATAGGATAATAAAATACAAAATTATTTACTTCTGTTTACAGGAACAACATAAAATTGCATCTTGGAAGATGGTGGATCGAAAATTTTATTTTCCTCCAGATGTAAAGCATTAGAGAAAACAAATCTATGAAAGTCTTCGATGATTTGCAACTCATCTTTAGACAAGATAAAGGTTTTATCACACAGCAACACTGAGACCTTCACTTTCCCTACTTTGGTAAAAATTGGGAAGGAATTCACCTGAAAAATAATAAAATGTGTATTGATAACATAAATATAATAACATTATAAAGTGGAATATTAATTATATACTGAATAAACAATGCAAAATGAAATTGTCAAAAAGTTTTAAAATTTCTAAGTAAAAAGACAAGAAGTAGTCCAACCAATTTTTTAAAGCTTTCTGTATTTAAAGGTGTCCTTAGGCTAATGACAGACGAACGTCTTTTTGCACGTTTTTTCCACTCTTACACCATCCCTACACATGCTAGCGAAGATGTAGGGATGGTGTAAGAGCGAAAAAAACATACAAAAAGACATTCGTCTGACATTAGCCTTAGACTTGTATCATTCAGGGGTGTAATGGAAGGTATAAGGAGGTATACACCATTTTCTTTACGACTACAAAACTGGTATCATTTAAAAGAAAAGTTATAGAGTAAAATAACTATAACCAAAATAACAAAAATTTACAACTGTTTAAGATTTTTTTTTTTTTTTTTTTGGTATATACCATATTTACACATGTGAAATGCTCACTTTCCCTCAAAAATCGTATGCATAAAATGGGAAATGTACAGTATGCATAGAATATTTCTGGCAGCTACTATGCCACACATGTTTTTACTAAATCACTCAAGTTGACACAATCACACATAAGATATTACAAAGTACATTAAATAATTTTACTCTTACATGTTGTATTTTGTCTATTATGAAGCTGAAAAAATATACAGCATCTATTTACCGTTGTGATAAATCTCTATCTGTATGTTCTAAAAAACAAGTGGGGAAGTGTGTGGCCGCAGATTGCACAAAGGGTTTCGTTTAATATGTCTTTTAAAACACTTTATCCTTAAATTAATAAATCAAAATTGTTAATTTATAATTGTTAAATTCTTACATAAATGGCAGCACAATTACATTTAATTTTAAAATAATTTAAAAAATACATTTTAATCAAATTAAAAATATTCAAGTAAAATTACTTAAATAAAATTAATAAATCCGAATATTTTTAAATTCATCAATTTAAAAAAAATAGCGGATGTATAAATAAAAAATAATACATTAAAAGCAAAAAATTGTTTAAAACATATTTAAAATGCTGAAATAATAATTTAAAAAATATATATATATATTAATTCTTTCACTTTTCAAAAACTCACTAAGTGGTGCCAAAAAAGAATTTTAACATATACTAAAATTCAAAATAAAAAAATACCTCTAAATTCATCAATAATGCTTATAGATAACTTGAAAAAAATTATCCATAGAAGTTTATTATTTCAAAAAATTGCCTGTAGATAGCCTCAGCAAACAAAAAAATATTCTAGAGGAATCAAATATTTATTCCTCTGTATCGAATTAGTTATTAAAAGTGAGGAATTTTTTTATATTAAATATAGATTTGATTACATCATTTGACATGTTAAACATAAATTGACAGTTTTAAATATACAGTGGAACCCGCTTAAGACGCTCACGGTTAATACGCGATCCCGCTTAATACGCGGATTTTTTCCTGTCCCTTGAATATCGCCCATAAGGCTAATGCTACAATATCACGTTTAACACGCGAACGGTTAATACGCGATCCCGCTTAATACGCGAGAGATTTTCGGTCCTTTGAAGCAAAAAATCATGCTTAAGACGCGAATTCATTGATTAAGATACGAATTCCTTGTCTCTTCTTCAATGTTGCCAATTTACCAGATTTACTTTTATTCTAATAAAACGCACTGCTTACGAATAGTAACATTTGCTTTATTTAATAACAGATTAATTAAGGCGAACATTACTAATCGGAAATAGTGCCAGATATTTGAATTAAGAAAAACCCCTAAATTAGCAACGCTATAATTCTTGCTTGATCCCGCGTCCTAACATTTTTTGTCTCTCGCTTCGTGTATGTTTCTACTGTAGTATAGATGTAGATAAACGAATTCAGGATACTCGGATATGTCATGAAATTATTATGATTAATGATTAGTATACCTATTGTTAGTGAGATTTTAAATCTACGTTATATCCCTACTATGTTTCATGATACATATTATAGGCAAAGAATTAAACTCGTAAAGATTAAATAAATACGACTGCGGTTGTTTACTTCTTTTATGTTTTCTTTGCTTACTTTTTTCTATGCTAACAATGTTTTTTATACAAATACTATTAAAAAGGATAGTTTTTTTTCTTATAATGAAAAGATAATTGTACTCATTATCACAAGTACTAAATATGATTTTAACAAGAACTTCAAAGGTTTAATATTTTTTTAACTCTGTCAAAAAAATTAGTCTAGCAGGAAATTATTCTTATTTTTGGTTGCAGCATATTAATCCATAATAAAGCCGTTTGAATTCACTTTTTATTTTCAGTTATTATTCCATTTGGTTCTATAAAAAGAAACAATGAGTTCAATTAAATTTTAATCTAAATATACCTAAAAGATACAATTTTCTACCGTAAACATATAAATGAAAGTTCTACAGTTCATTTAGACGATTAGATGTTGTAAATAAGCCCATTTCCCGCAACATTTTACAAATCACGTTTAATACGCGATCCCGCTTAATACGCGACTTTTGCCCACTCCCTTGAAACGCGTCTTAACCGGGTTCGACTGTATATATAAGTGAATGATTCTCCGGATTTTTTTTTTTAATTGAAATTTCAGATTTTTTCTGTCTGAAATAAAAAAATAGATTTTATAAATTACTGCCGCACAAAAAAATAAAATAAGCCTTTAAAATTGCAAAAATTCTTTTTATTAAATCCATCTGAAAATGAAGTGTAATAATAAAAATCAAAATTTTAAAGTTGCACCTGACAGATTTGAACCCACAATCTACTGTGTGGGAGGCATATGCCTTACCAGTGGCACTATCGGTCCTTTGCGATATTTGATGAATTTAAGATTGTTTTGAAATAAAAGAAGAACAAATTTATTTAATTAAAATAATATGACTTTCTCAAAATTTTATGATTTTGGGTATGACAGCGAGTATTCAGCTCTATTTAAAAAAAAATTCAAGTCTGTAACTTAAATAGTTTCCGAGTGCGAGGCTGAGACGTACAGACAGAGAAGCGAGACCATAATTGTTTCGTGAGATGAAAGCAACACTAAAAAGTAACTAATGCTGCTGTCATAATTGAATTTATTGTGATCTTCTGACTTTCTCGGATCACAATAAACTGAGGCAAATAAAAGTGTGAAAACTAGTAATTTTATAGAAAAACATATGATAAGCATGCTGAAGTAGACAGTTTTTCAATCAAAGAATTATTCTAAGTGTTATTTAATGTTAAAATTGGTCAAAGCAGTTCAGTTAAAAACGTTTTATGATCTAGATTAGGGAGTACAGAGTCTAATCACTTTTTAAATTGGTCTAATTTTTTGAGTATTTTAAAATCAATTTTGTGTTCAAAATTTCAGTAATAGTGATTTATTTCATATTTTGAAAAAGTCACTTTTTGACATTTTTGCCAAATTTTCATACAAATAATAATGCTTCAAACATTTTATAATTGAAAAACATATTTACATGTGAATATTAAAAGCGACAGAAAATTTTAAAATAATTAAATTATTATGTGTAAAAAAGAATTAAATGGAGTGTGACAGTGAATTACTTAAGGCTGTTCTTAACTGCTCTGCTCAACAAGCGCAAAACGTTTTGACACATTTACAAATTCATTTTTTAGCGAAAAGAAATAAAATTAGAAAATCTGGCCATGGAAGTGATTTGGAATGGAACTGTTTTTTCCATTTTTTGATACATCCATTACCTATTGAGTTGTAAGTGATTATGATCACGTGACAAACACGATTTTCGCCCTTCATGGACTGGTTTTTCCGTTTTCTTCGGGGAACTTCAGTTCAAAACATCCACTTTGACACTCTTTTCTGAAAAATCTAGTGCGTTTCTCTCTATTCTAAAAAAAAGTAACTCCCGCTGTCACCGCCGCCGCCGGTTTTGATTTTTTGGTGACCGGAGGCCTTTCTTCGTTAATATTAACAAAAAAAATGCATACAAAAATATGAAAATTGGTGGTTTTATACAGAAATGTCTGATAAACACGCTGATGCAGACAGTTTTCAAATCGAAGAATTATTTTAAGAGTTATTTAATGCTAAAGTTGGACAAAATCGTTCCACTAAAAAAGTTTTATAGCAGCAAAAACTGTACATGGCAGTGTAATCATTTTTAGATCATTTTATGCGTTAGAAGTTGCCGGAGTGCAGATTGCATTAATTTTTTTATTTTGACTCATTTTTTCAGGTTTTATTTCTATTTTAAATTCGAATTTTCAGCATTTCTAGAGATATTTTCTACAGATTTCAGAAAATTGTACTAATTTAAACTGTTGCCATCTGTATAAAAAGCACAAGCAATAATGTTTGCTTCAAATTAAAAATTTATTTACACGTGACTATTATAAACAGGAAAAAAAACTTTCAAATTAGTATTAAATAATTACGTATAAAAAGCAGGAGCTTATTAAAAATTACGTCATAAAAAGTATACACGTGAATTTTAAAGGAGAAAGGATATTGTAAAATAATAAATTCATTAACATGCGTTAGAAGTCTTAAATAGGAGAAATTACGTCATATTTACGTCACATTACAGTTATTACATAAAATGAACACACAAAATAATATTGCAAAAAAGTTTAAATTTAGAAATTGCGCTAGACATTTATTTGATATTTTGAAAATTAATTTAAAATGTCTCATTTAAAAGAACTTTCTTTTCGCTTTTTTAAAAAATACCAGGAGACAAAGACTCTCTTTACTTAATTCCTTTTATATTAGCTTATTTTGAAAGGTTGTTACACGTGTATACGTCATCAAGTTATTTTTATTTCGACGTTTTATTTGTGTTTTTATTAATGTTGTACGAATTTATTTGTTCTTTCGTTATTTAAAATAAAAATTATATCAATTTGTATAATTTGGCGAATTTGGTCGACAGGATAATCAAGTAGTACCGCAGCGGATTTGGCGTTAAAATTCCCCAATCAAAGAGAAATGAATAGAAATTCGTTTATAGGGAGATCGCCACTGTTTTTTAAATTATAATTCAATCTTTCGAAATCTTTTTAAAGCCGATCAAATTAGCGTGCATTTAGAGTCTGTGGTGTCTGGACGGGGGTTGGCGAGCGTAGCTCGTAGGGGGCCGAGCCCCCTAGTGCAAAAAAAAAAAAAAAAAAAAAAAAAAAAATGGAAAAAATAGCTTGATGACATAGTTTCTGAACAACAACACCTGCTAGTTTCATGCATTTCTGAACAAAAATAAATTAAAACTTATGTCAGAAAGTTGCCCTTTTGAATTTGAGAACACCCTTAAGGAAATAAAAAGGGTAGGAAAAAAAAATATAACATAATAATAAATAACTCTTCCTTGTGCAGGTGTAAACACTTGAAAAGGAGAAACAGGTAGTAGAAATAAAAAATACTTATTTTCATTCATCTTTCTTGAGTGAAGAATTTTTTTTTTTTTTTAGTCACTGTATATAAAGCAACGAACTGGCCACCAGTTTAAAAGAACACATCTTGAAGAAATTTAATCTTTTTTTAGGTGCGTTCGTAATTATATAAATACGTAGCACCTATAGTCGTCGTTCAGTCCGTCCGTCTGTCCGCATGTAACAGAGCAAAAACTACCCAACCGAATGGTCTGAAATTTCAAATATATGATTGTTGCAAAATTTTGTCGAGCCATTTCAAATTTTATGAAAATCGGATGTATAGTTTAATTACAGGGACAGTCAAAAGTTTTTCCTTACATTACGGCCAATGGGAAAAATTATTGCAAGTGCATTTTAATGATATTAGAGCCTTCCGAATGATCTGAAATTTTAAAGATATAACTGTTGCAAAATTTTGTCGAGCCTTTTCAAATTTTAGGAAAATCGGATGCATAGTTTAATTACAGGGACAGTCAAAAGTTTTTCTTTGCATTACGGCCAATGGGAAAAATTATTGCAAGTGCATTTTAATGATATGAGAGCCTTCCGAATGATCTGAAATTTTAAAGATATAACTGTTGCAAAATTTTGTCGAGCCCTTTCAAATTTTAGAAAAATCGGATGTATAGTTTAATTACAGGGACAGTCAAAAGTTTTTCTTTACATTACGGCCAATGGGAAAAATTATTGCAAGTGGATTTTAATGATATTAGAGCCTTCCGAATGATCTGAAATTTTAAAGATATAATTGTTGCAAAATTTTGTTGAGCTATTTCAAATTTTAGGAAAATCGGATGTATAGTTTAATTACAGGGACAGTCAAAAGTGTTCCGTTACATTACGGGGAATGGGAAAAAAATATTGGAAGTGCATTTTAATGATGTATCAGACTATGCGCTTTATGAAGTGCAAAAAATTATACATTCAGTACAATATGGGGTGCAAAAAATAATTATAAAACTAGTTATAGTACGAACGCACCTCATTTGCCACGTTTGACGAGCAATTTCCAACTTGTTATTATTATTATTGAAGAAAGGCAGCCGGAATTAATTTGACTACAGAGGGATGATTTAAATAATCCACAACACCATAAAAGATTTAGTAAAACTATGGACAAATCATGCGAACAGGCAATTCTAGCAACTTTAAGAGACAGCCTTCTAACAAGCACACATAAGCCGCATCCTGTAGGACATTTAAACTGCTCCTTGTTTTACATCATGCTAGCATCTTCAACAAATTAACTCTAAACTGTAATTAAGGACTTTTTGCATATATACTAAACCCACAGGGGGACCAAAGTAAAAAAAAAAAAAAAACATGTACAAATTTAAATTGATTAGACAATTAAAATAATGACGAATCTCCTAAAATGTTAATACAAAACTGAAAATAAAAAGGGGAATTTTGATTCGCCAATGCAAATGCCAAACAGTCATGCCACTCTAGCAAGAGCAGAGAGCAATGCTTATGTCAGACAAAAGAGGGGAAGTTGAAATGACGCATGCATATTTTGCATAAACTGCGCCGACTCTCACCGGGAAAAGGCTAAGAGGAAATCGCTCCTCATATAACTCCTTATGCTATGCCAACAGATGCTGATGTAAGCCCAAAATCTCCGAGTGGTGCACGTTAAGGGGAATCAAAACACACAATTATTACACTGCCACACTCTTATTATTACTATTTTACTGAGCAAGGATGCATAACTATAAGTATTCTTATAATTTATTTACAATATATACAAGAGAAGCCAACGCATTCAGAACAAGTCATTTCTTACAATGATCCTGATTTCCTCGGCTACATGCAAAGCCTCACAATCTCAGACTCTCTGTATGGTGCTGCCATCTCTTAATACAGATCGCTACTATTATTGGGATTCTTGTTGGGATATAACAGCAATAAGAACAGAAATGTGATAGTATTATCACATGTGGGGAAATTACGTCATAATCCCAAATAATAATATTTCCAAACACTTTTCCATTAAAAAATATACAGACATATGATTATTAAAAAAAAGAAAGAAAACATTACTACAAATAAATTATTTAAAATAATTGAAACATATTACATCTGAATAAGAATTTGAAAAAGACATTTAAAATCAGACATTTAATAAACTAAAGAAAACACTAATATAACAAAATAAAATAAATTATTGTAGACATTTCAAGCTTTATATACAAAGTCCTCATCTGTACAAAAGGCAATCAAAAACCAAAGCCATTCTTTACACCTGTTCACATTCAAAATATGCATTTGAATGAAGAAAATTTATTTATTATATCAAATGCATATTTTGAACATAAACATGTGTAAGCAATAGCTTTGGCTTTCATTTGACATTTGTACTGATGGGGAGCTTGTATACAGCTTGAAATGTACAATAATTTATTTTATTTTGTAATTATTACTGTATTTTAGAGTTTATTAAATGACTGATTTTATGTCTTTTATTTTAAATTCTGATTAAGATGTAATATGTTTAGTTATTTGAAATAATTTATTTGTTGTAATTTTTTTTAACTAGCAAGGTGCACTCCACATTATACACAAGACAATTTTTTTTTTCTTTATCGAAAACAGTCCATGGATTACACATGCATGGATGAGTAAATACAGCATCAAAAATAAAGGTATTTGTTCTTAAGAGTAAATTAAAAAAAGGAAAATAATTAAAAAGTTAGCATTTAAGTAGAGTTCATTCAAAATTAAAAGAGAATTTACCTAAACATAACGGTTGTAAATTTAGTAAATTTAGTGCATGGAGTTTCAGTTTATGCTTTTTTTGCTCATTTGGTAATTTTATAAAAATAAATAATTAACTACCCTGCCCCCCATCTCCCCCCCCCCCCCCCCCCGCAAAAAAAAAAAAAAATGTTGAGGAGTATTTTAATGTTTAAAATTCAACTAATCAAGTTAACAAATTTATACATTAATTATACAAATTAAGTAGTTATTTTCAGTTTTTTTTTTTTTTTTTTTTTTTTTTTGTGAACTTTTATGAAAACATTATTAACATTCATTAGTGCAGTTTAGGAATTAAGTTGTAATACAACTTTGTAAGTATTTAAAATAATTTTTTTCTCAGTTTTGTTAAAATTGATTCTTTTTTCTTTTTTGAGGATAATTTAAAAGATATTTTGGGGTTTAATTTTCTATTTTAAAATAATGTAAACATATACTGACTGATAAAAATAAAAACAAACTATGTTTCTTTTATAGCTAAGAAATGATCATAAACTTTGGCAACAACCAACACTTGGGTTCCATTGATTGCAGCAACACATTATAAAAACTACTATAACCTAACTTTACATGTTGATTTTTGCCAATTCTATCTATGAATGAATTGAATTATGATGAAATATATTTTCTGAATAGACTTATATATTCTGATTTTTACCAATTAATCTGTAACGGAATTGAAGTATGGCAAAATATACTTTTAAAGAGCAAATATAAATAAATTATAGACAGACAGATTCATGAAATAACAATAGATAGAAGATCAATTTATTTATTAAACATTCATCCTAATTGCTTTACCTCGGGCAATTTCTTCGATAAAAGAATTCCAAGATTTTGGTGGAAATCATCTGGACCTTTGATTGGCCTGTTACGGGGATTCAGTTCTTTGGGTAGGGGCTCAATTAGTTTCATATCCAAAATATGCAGGTAACTCTCTATAAGGGGTTGAGGCTGAGAATCTTGAAAAAATATAGGAACCTAAAAAATAAATATTAGATTAAACCATAAATACATATTATATGTAAGTAGCTATTGTATAATATTAAGTTTTTAAACTAAAAACACCAGCTTATTACCTAAGAAATATTTAATTTTATTTAATATTAAGCATACTTTTTAAGATTTTATTTTTTTGTGTGAAAAATTATTTAGCAAAGGAAAAAACTACCATCTGTAAATATTTAGAATAAAGAAAGATTTCATAATAATACCTAGTGTTTTTCAAACAACAATATTCACTAGGTGAACTGTCACAACAAAGCTCTTTCTCCTTTGTATAAAAGATCAGTTAAATAAAAAGATTTACTACACGAGGAAATTAACTGAAATTTTGCTCCTTTGTAAGAAAATTTTACATGCAAAAATAAAAGAGTACAAACATTTAGCTAGAGAAAGATATCCATGTGACTTTATTGAAACTCAAAAAATGGAACACGTACACTATTTTAACTACTGATTTCTTATAGGCTGGAGCTTTTAAGAACTACAGTAGAATCCTGATTATTTGACTCTTGATATCTCGACATTCTGTATAACTCAATGATTTTTTTTATTACTGAATGATTTTTGTTGGTCAAGCAAACATTATCTGAGAAATAATGTGGTGGAATCTTTGATTATGTTATTGAGGTGAAATATTTTTCTTTTGAAAAGAGTTTTCCTATCATATATAGACTTCTGCAGATACATCAGTAGAGTTTGTATACATTATGAGTAATATTCATTGTAAAAATATTCGAATAAAAAAGATATTTGACTAGGTTTTGAGATGGGGATGGAATTTAATCTTTTGAAAATTAGTCATCACATGTAGTTTTTGCTTTTATGAGGATCAAATATTTACCATCATATGTGTCCTTTTAATATTTGAAAGTTACTTTTTAAAAATATCTAACAATTATTTTAGGATATGTTGTACTTTTCCATGCCATGTATTGTGCTAGAATTTTCATTAGAGTAACACGCAGTAAAATGTTACAAGTTGTGAATAACCTACCTCTTATTCAGTTAAACTCAACAGTTTTTTTTCGGGGAACCTGGGACAGAACGGGGTACCAAGTTGAAAACATGTTTTAAAAATTCAATTAAGAGAGCTGCAAAATTTTTTATGAACACATTATAACATAATAATCACAAAAATTTAATAATACTGTAAGCAAACAAAATAACAACATACTTTTTTCAGAAACAGAACGTTATGTCATTTGCCCCGGGAAGGACAAGTAATTATGAAAAAAAAAAAAAGTTTGCTCTATATTTATTAAGTTTTAAGTGGCTAGAAGGTTTAACTATAGTTTTCATTGATTGTGTCCTTTTCTGAAGCCTATTGACAAAATTCACACACTAGGACAGTCTCATCATCTTCGCTATCTATTGCCGGACAGAAACTGTGTGCCCATTTTTTGCACATGGAACAAGCGACGCAACCTTCAACTGACTTTGAGTAAAATTCACCACAATATAAACATTCACAGTCAGAACAAGTTAGTTAAAACCGTTGCACAGCAAAATCGGGGTGGGGGTACTTCCCCCATTCCTTCCCAGGACACGATTTAGGTTAGGGAGCTAAGGTCACTTGAGAAAAATACATAAACAAATGTTTAACTACATGAAACTAAATTCAAGCATGAACTAACTACAGTTGTAATATAAACAAGTATGTATGCTTTACCTTGGTTACAAAATCATCAGAAATTACAATACAGGAGCAAAAAATCATACAACGAAAAATTCACGCACCAGCACTCGACAAAACTAGACTAACATGGCTGCCGAACTTGAACGGCAACAGTTTTCTTACTTCTGCTTATGGCCGCTCGCTGGCAGCACTTCCTTGACACCGAAAAATGTTAAAATTCATTCCGCCCAGGTACCCCGTTGTACCCTGGGTTCCCCTACTTGCCCTTTTCAATATTAAGTTGGATTTGTGGGATTCTACTGTATCTATATTATAAAGTAAAAACATGTCCATGAGTAATGCTGGTGTTATATTGACAGAGGCAACACCCTGACAAACTTATTTTGAATTCTTTACAAATTTATTAACTTCTAACTACCACGCAATTCCAATTTTTACACTTCTGAATAGGAAAAAAAAATTACTTTCAAATGCAACTTATCTAAAAGATAGATTGTTTACGGTTTTAAAAAGAATTTTCAAGCATGATTTTTAAATGGTTGGTTATATATATAATGGACATACCTAGCCGTTTAGCTTTAATATTTTTTTAAACAAAAGATAATTTTAATTTTTTTTTATTTTGAGTATTCCATTTTTAAAACCTGCTTTGTTTCAATCTAAGAAACTAGCGACATCTGGTAACCAATTTTGTTCCGCTTAAATGTATACTAAGCATTGCATCATGTTACTTTTATTCATAATTCAATTTACGTGCTTAATTTTTCGTCAAATCAGAAGATTCTGATGGAGAAATCAAGAACTCTTTCCGATCATTACAGCATTTTGTATATTTTTTGTTGTTATGTATTTTATCTTCCTGGTAATAAGGCTTGACAAAAACTGTTTAACTCACTCACTTAGGAGTTCATGCTTCATGTTTGTTTGCTTACCAGTTGCAATATGTTTGCTAACGTGTGTGCCATAATCGGACTGCATACTAAATGATGTATTTTAGAGTGTAAGGTTTGGTAAAACATAGAACTTTTGGAAGCCATTTAATGATAATTACCTTCTCTTTAAACCATGATTAGCTCCATGGTTTGATATTTTTTCAATTACAGAAGAACAATCCTCATATTTATTTTGATGGAATGAGATATTGGGCTGTTGCCTAATTTCAAGTAAAGTTATCCCAGAATATACACATATTTACACAAAACAGATCAAAACTTTCTCAACAATCTCAAATCTCAAACAATAACTTTTTAAAATATTTTTTCTAAAAATATAACTTTTAAGCAGTTTTATTCAAAAAAATAATTTGAGTAAAAATGCTGCCTGGCATATAAAATACAAAATGGTCAGTCCTGTGTCTGTTTAGGACAGTTATATAATTTACACTATTAATAGTATGATGCTTTTTTTTTTTTTTTTTTGCGTATGCAACAAGCACTGTGACATTGGTAAAAAGTATTTTGCATAAAATTATCTGACAAGATTTTTTACCTTTATTTAGATATCAATTGTAAATTGTATGCATAATACACATAACATACATACATAAATGCATAATCATATCTTTGGAATGCTTACATTACAGTATAACTTTAATATTTTGGGGTAGAACTCTGATAAGTTTCACAGCAAAAGTTAAGGAAATAAATATGCTGAAAATAAAAATACACCTCTACACTTTTGAGAACAATTAATTAGCAACCTCATCATCAGGTAATGAACAGTTAGTATTTAATCCAACAATTATCTAATAATGGAGAGTTGCTAATTAATTGCTCTTGAAACTACATTGTTTTTACTCATCATCTGGATAAAAAAGAATATCTACTTGTATACAATTTTTATCTCTGGTTATTTTATTATCACAGCTGAAAAATGTTTTTGGTTAAGATTTAATACACTTAAAAATATTACAAACTAGATTGTTAAGTTACAGCTTCTTTTGCTAATCATTAGCATAAATTATTAGAGGATCATTTGAAGTAAACAGAATTTCCATTTAGATGTAATGCATACATAAAGAATGTTGACAAATGGTATGTGTTTTTATGAACCTATTAAATTACATTACATGCTTGTCATAGATCTGTTTTCTTTTCTTGGTTCCTGGTATGGCGCCTTTTCCATCTTCTTCTTCTAAAGGCCCCAATTCTTCCTCTATTGTATTCTGGAGCTTAGAACTCACGGGAACCAAATGCTCATTGAGTTCTCCTATAAATAAACACAAATAGCATTTCAAATATTAATTTTAGAACTATATTTTTTCATTAAAAAATTAAACTGAACATATATACTTTTTTATGAGTAACAGAGAGCATCATGAGGATTGTTTGTGTTTTGCAGTCTTTAATTTAATTTTCATTAGCTGCAGGAGCACTCAGTTTTTATGAAGTGCTGGTTAGGTCAACGTTCATCCCACGTGTGTCTTCAATCTCCACAGCCATAGACATGGATGATCAAGTCATGGATGGCATGGTGTACTTTTGTCATATCAGTTCTTGTTTCTCATTAATTATTTAGTTTTCAGCATATGATTTTAAAAAAATCTGAATTTATTTTGATGTCCCGGCTTTATAAATGAAAAGCTCAGATAATAAAGACGATATGTGACAAAAAAAAAAAAAAAAAAAAAAGTTAATCATATAGTTGAAGATAATCAATGGTCCTCTGTCATCTGTTAAATTATCATTTGAAAAAAACCTAATACTCACAGAGATTTTAAATGCTTAGCGTTTTAAATATATGAATTGCTTAAAAGGCACAAGTGCCAACCTAGTGAAAAATATTCCATGCCGGGACATGAACCCAGGCCATCAGTATAGCGCACTGACATTCTACCGACTAAACCACATGGAATGATACCCAGCCTGGAACTTCTCACTATTATGGGTTGGCAAGGCTACAAACACAGCTCAAGATGGAATATATTTTTTCTGTGAGCCACTGACATGGGCAAACACGAAACTTAATTAAATCTAGCATCGATTGAAACTATATTAATACTTGGACATTTTTCCAGAGAGAAACATTCGCCTTGCATACAATAATATCTCTGGAAAAATTTCCAAGTATTAATATAGTTTCAATCAATACTGGATTTAATTATGTTCCGTGTTTGCCCCATGTCGGTGGCTCACAGAAAAAGATTCCATCTTGTGCTGCATTTGTAGCCTTGCCAACATGTAATAGTGAGAAGTTCCAGGCTGGGTATCGTTCCATGTGGTTTAGTTGGTAGAATGTCAGTGCGCTATACTGATAGCCCGGGTTTGAGTCCTGGCATGGAACCTTTTTTACTGCAAGGTTGGCAGTTGTGCCCTTTAAGCAATCTATATATTTAAAAAGCTAAGCGTTTTCTTTCAACAGCCCGTAAGAAGAAACTACTGCATGAAATTACACCAGCCTTTTTTAAAATGAAAGATATTTGGCCACAGATTTGTTATTGTACATTCATTTGTTCAAATATTTTATTAATTAGCCATAATTTTAAATTAAAATTCTACAGTTGCACATGCACAGTATATAAGTACAAGTCTGCCTTTGGAGTGACGCACATGCACAAAGATACTCGCTCAGTTGAATTATCACATCACAGGTAGAAGTTGTTTTAAGTTCGTCTGCTATTCGATCTTACTGTATACAAGCTTTTCTTTCTTTCACAAAGTTAATATTATTTGGCTCTTTCAGCATTATTAACAATTCAAAAATTTATCGTGCCGATATTAAGAATACTGTTTATTTCGAGGGTGCCATATTGTTTTGGTCATATTACACACACAAGATAAACACAGTGATTTGAGGCTAAAAGTTATGACTGGTGATCAGTCTTATGAATTGCCAATAGTTACACACAAAGATTGAGAAACTAACATGTTAAGTTGTAGCTGCTTCTTTTAAAAAATAAGGTATCATAAATATTAAAATGCAAAATTACTTCTCTAAGATCAGAACTTAAATTTGAGACAATTGCATATGCGTCAACTGATTTTCAAACCTCTTCAATTTAGAAGGAAGAAAAACGAGTTCCTGCTAACATAGCGTGTTAAAGCAGCAGTTTAAAGCTCTGAATTTTTGTAGAGGATGTAGGTACGAGACCAAGAATGGCAAAATGTGTAGTATTTTTGTCGATAATTCATTTCTCAATAATGACATATTTTATTAGAAAGAGAAGTTCTAGATTTTTATTTTATTATTATTATTATTTGAATGCTTTATTATTAAATTAAATTTAACACTAAATAATATTTTGAAAAAAATAATGATTTTACATTTAAAATAGTTAAGCTAAAATATTTTGCATGTAACTATCAATTAAATAAATTGAGCTAATCTAGGATTTTCTTTATATTTTCTGACCATTATCAAGAATAAATATGTGTGTGTGTCAGAAAGAAAAGTTTGTCATTCATCTGCATAAAAAATAAAATGGAAAGAAAGAAAAATATTCATATAAGAGCTATAAAAGAAATTACCTTGATATCCAGGTTTAATATTTAAAAAATGTATAAAAATGTAAAATAAAATTCAAGTAATAAAAAATATATATTATAAATCGTTAGCTGCATCAAGTTTCAAATTTAGGTTTTTAGAGAAGAGACAGATAAAAATAAAATTCATGGCAGCTTTTAATGGTCGTGTAGTTTAAAAAAATAAATAAATAAATGAAAATAAATACTGTTATTTTTTCAAAAAAAAAAAAAAAGAAATGAGGCCATAGTAAGTAAAAATAAATTCTGTACCTGGTATTTTTAGGTAAATTTTTGATAAAAAGCAAGCATAATTGGTTGTAAATTATAAACTTAAAATTATTTCACTTCATTGAGTAGGTTAGGCTGACAGCACTATCTATCGCCTTAAAGAAATAGGAATCACTTAAGCAATATAGAAAGTTGTCACGTAATTCGTCATTCAGTAATTAATTTAAAAGCAACTAATTAAAAATTCAAGAATTTTTCTAATGAAACATTCAAGTTATTTACCGTCAAATCAAATCTTGATGGGAACTATCTAGTTAATTTGAAATTTGATTTTCATTTGAAATATTTGTATGCAAAGCAAATGATTCTCTCTGGAAAAATTTCCAAGTATTAATAAGATAATTAGGACAAGATTTTATAAGCAGTTGTCTCTGTAAAAATTAATGGCTAAGAGGAAAGCCTAATTTCTACCATTATGTTGTCAAAATAAGGATTTTTTTTTTTTAATTCAAAAGTTGTAATGCTAAATTCTGATTGAGTTTTTTTAATATTATTGTGAATTAATTAAAAACATGAATTTTATGTTGATTTGTAATAATATTCAGCTTTAATTCTTTTTTCTTTTCTTTTTTTTATGGATTTGCCTCATTTTCATTAAAATTTGGTTATTGTAAATACTCAAAATTCACAAATTGGTAAATTTCTATACAGCTACTGATTACAATGATACACATTTTTTACACAAACTGAAGTTTACAACAATTAAAATGATGATTTGTGACATAATTATATAAGTCACAACAAGTAAAATAAAAAACTAAATAATGTTGATAACTACTGGGTAATGAGTAATTACAAAAAATGAACCATGAAAAATACTGAATATCCTGATAAAATAACTAAAGTTGAATAGTAATCATCATTAGCAGATTTAAAAAAAAAAATTATTATTATGCTGAAGAAATTAAAAATAATGTATTATCTTAGTTGCAGAAAATCTATTAAGGCTGTTCTTAACTGCTCTGCTCAACAAGAGCAAAACGTTCTGACACATTTACAAATTCATTTTTTAACGCAAAGATATAAAATTGGAAAGCCTGACCATGGAAGTGATTTGGAATTGAACTGTTTTTTCCATTTTTTGATCAATCAATTATCCATTGAGTTGTAAGCAATTTCGATCATGTGACAAACATATTTTTCTCCTGCTCTTGACTGATTTTTCTACTTTCGTGCGGAAATTCGGTTCAAAACGTCCACTTTGACACTATTTTCTGAAAGATCTATTGCGTTTGCAAAAAAAAGCTCGATGACATAGTTTTTGAACAACACCACCAGTTAGTTTCATGCATTTTCGAACAAAAATAAATTAAAACTTATGTCAGAAAGTTGCCTTTTTGGATTTGAGAACACCCTTAATAATGCAATAATGTGAAATACAAATGAAACTTGATGCAGTTTTAGGTACATCCAAATTACTTTAAGTTTTTTTTAAAGTCCATTTTAAGAAGTGATGATACATAAATTAAGCAAGTTAACTCTATGGTAAATTGAAAACTCATGTTTTATAAATGAAAATTCTCATTCCTCATGCGATGCTGGATTTTCATGTAAAAACCATATATCTAAAACCAAACCAAACTAAACCTGCAGTGCTACAATACATTAAGGATCAGGACCTACAATGCCCAGCCCTGTTTACTTGGCCTTGAGCCCTGAGGTGCTATGCAGCAGGCCTGTCCAATCTTTCAGTAAACAAGGGCGCCCCTCGCCGAATTATAAACGATGGAGAGTGCCAATATTCACAAGACTTAAAACATGAAAGAATTTCATCTCACTACTGTAGTGACAAAGTCTGATTACCACAGGGGTTAACTTTGACAGTATTTTATATAGTAAACGTCAGCTTATTTAAATGCAGAATTTCTATGATAAATATGGAGAAAATTTACTATTCGGAAATTTGCACCTAAGATAATCAAGGGCTGAATAGTAGTAGTCTTATACATCACACACGTCTTTTATGATATACAAACATCTATTTGTGGTAGCCATGTGGTTTCTACCATTCAGGAACTGTATGCAAAAATAATTTAAATAACATAAATTGTAGTAAATTTAGAATGAAATTTTTTGAGAGCAAGTGGGACTATGTAAAAGATTTTGTAGAGGAAGGAGCCATTAATTTGCTCTAATAACAATTAAAAAAATATGCAAATATTATTTATTCAAAAAAAAAGCATTCTTTAAAATGGATTTTGTCCTTACAAAAACTTAGTCATATACGAAAGAGCACTAAAAAACTCTTCAAAGTGTGCCATGGCAGCATGGGCTGTTGGACAGGCCTGCTATGTAGCATATGCCCCAGTCCATGCGGGACCCTCAGTGTTTAGTTCCCAAGCAAGCTTGGTACTCATTTTATTGACACCACACGATTGAAAGCAGGGCTGCGGAGTCTGAGTCAGATCTATTTTTGAGCAAAAGAGTTGGAGTCCAAGTTGCTAAAAAACAAGCAGACTCCGACTCCAGATTTTTTTGTTACACATTTTAAAGTGAAATTAAACTAATTATATGTGATTTTAAATCTATAAAATGAATTATTATTGTTCTTTATGGAGTAATCAGGCTACTCAAGTTAAAATGACTGATTTACTATGGGGTACAAAGTAGATACAAGGTAGATACAGAATAAGTACAGGGATGACTGCCCCGGGAATTCAGCTTTTGTTTTAGAGTATAAGTGCAATCCCGGGGGGAAGAGCAGAATAAATACAAGGTACTACCCGTGTACAGAGTAGATGGAAACTGTTTTAATTCACAACTGTAGTAGATATTTTACATTTAGTATACAAATACTTCCCCTTTTGGGGGGGGGGGGGCAGATAGAACACGAGGTACAAAGGTCTGGAAGGACCCAAGACCTGGAAAATTAAGGCAATTTTTCAAACACGCTGTGTAAGTAAAACTAAGACAATTTATGTTAATAGGCCGGATCAGACTGATAAAAAAATTAAGCCAGCTGACAAGCCCAATATAGCAAATTTGAAAGAATCAAACTATGGCGATAAAATATGAACAATTTACAATGATTGGGGATATGTGATAATAAATACAAAAGCACAGCGGAAAGTTTTAGGGGACAGGCCTTAAAATTCTGGCTCATGCAGTTAGTTCTCTTACTGGGGGTAATGCGAAAATTATAAATTTGCACTATTTTTGAAGGCAAAAGAACTAAGAACCCGGGATAGCATTGTAATAGAAGCCTTTTTCCCTTTCTGTATGACCGAAAGTCAAAATTCTGAGATACCCTTCCTTTATTTATTTATTTTTGTACACAGGTGTCAAAATAAGATGAAATTGTAATTCTTTTTTTCTGTATTGGTGGTACCCAAAATATCGATAAAATAGGGAAATTTCGCCATCTTTCACCTGTTGAATTTAGAATTTTTCAGGACTGCAGTATAAAGCCAAAATTGTAAAATTAATTCAAAAAATGTAATTTTTTTATTTTTTCATTAGAATTCACAGAATACGAATTATTTCCAAAATAATAAAATTTTCATTTTTACTTTTCCTCCTTTCCATAGAAATTTTTCGAATCTGGAGGACACAGCAAAATAAAAAACTGAATTGTAACGATTTCGCTTTTTCTTCTCAGTCCATAGATACAAAATAGTACAACTTTCATTTTGTGTTCTTTAGACTTTTATAGATGGATTTTGATTTTTCGGATTTGCGAGTGTGAAATTAAACTAGTATGTTGTGGCCATCACAAAACTTTCTTCTATATGAATCGCGTCAATTAAATCATTTAAATAGTACAAGAAATAACAATGATTTAGCACCAATTCATGTCAAAGTATATCTGAATTTGGAGTTGGATGAGATTTCGTGCATTCATTCTTGAGATAAGCTATAGCGGAAATTCTGAAAAATGTAGCATAGGAGCATCACATGTTGAGTGATTTACACAAAAAATAAACAGCACTAAATGATATCAAGGTATACCTGAATCTGAAGTTTGTTGAAAATACAAGCATTAGTTGTTGAGATAAAGCTATTGTGGAAATCACAAAAAATACAGCATAGCAGAGCCACCTGTTGAGCGATTTGCACTAAAAATTAAACAGCACTAATTTATACGTCAATTCATGTCAAGGACTAACTAAATCTGAAGTTTGATAAAAATCCGTGCAATAGTTCTTGAGATACAGCTCTTGCGGGAATCGTGAAAAATGCAGCACAGCAGCGCCACCTGTTGGGCGATTTACACCAAAAATTAAACAGCACTAATTTATATCAGGGACTAACTGAATCTGAAGTTTGATGAAAATTCGTGCATTTTTTCTCAAGTTAGAGCTATTGCGATAATCATGAATAATGCAGCATAGCAGCGCCACCTATCGGGCAATTTTCACAAAAAAGTAATCAGCACTAAACTATATCCTGGACAAATTGAATCTGAAGTTTTATGAAAATCCGTGCAGTAGTTCTTGAGATAGCTATTGCAGAAATTGTGAAAAATGCCGCATAGTAGCACCACCTGTTGGGCGATTTTCACCAAAAACTAATCAGGTCCAGATTATATCAAGGTCTAACTAAATATAAAGTTTTGTGAAATTCCGTGCATTAGTTCTTGAGATAGAGCGCCCACAAAATTTTTGTCTTATACAGACTCACAGAGTGACAGACAGACTCACAGACAGACATTTTCTAAAAACCATCAAATCGTGTTCTGGGCATTCTAAAACGTATAAATCCGTCGAAAACCGGAAGGCGAAATTTTTCACGAATCCAATACTTTCTTCTTGTAAAGATAGAAGAAAGTAAAAATTAATAAAGCGGAAAATATAATTTATTTAATTTTTATTTAGGAAGTACTAAAAAGATAGTCAATGCCTAAATAGTGAGATTTTAGCTTTATTTTTCTTAAATTCCATCATTATTTTAACCAACAGGCAACACTAGTACTCCAGCCTGGGTACTAGTGTTGCTAGCCTGGAGTTGGAGTCGTCAAAATATCCCGGAGTCGGTCATTTTTCCGACTGACTCTGCAGCCATGGATGAAAGGTTGAGTGAATCTTGCACATGCAGTAAAAAACCACATATCAAAATACAAATAGTAACATACAAAAAGTAATAGATTATTCTGAAAAAAATTAAAGTTTTGCTCATTTTCTTTTAAAGATATAGAAACAGGAAAGAAAAAAAGCAATTTTTATATTAACGGCAAATGTTACATTACATTATTGTAACAAACACATATTTATTGTTGAGCCATGTGGCAAAAGATTTAAAACAATTCATGTCTGAAAATTATTTAAACTGTCTAGGATTTCTAAATTGTTTTCTCAATGTATAATAAAAATTTAACTAAGATTCATCGATTAATTGATAATTAAATCCTGAAAATATGAAAATATTATATTGTCATTGGAAACATACAACCATGCATAATATCAGAAATCTGGCATTTGAGGAAGTAAGTAGAAAATAGACTACAAAATTCCATCTTTACATACCTGAATTTAAAAAAAAAAAAAAAGAAGTGTTAAAAAATATAACAATTTCATTATTATTCTTACCTTCTTCATCCAAGCATATACAAGCTTTAAGAGCTGCAGCCTGTTTAGCACGCTTTTTACTAGGCATTTTAGGGCCCTAAATGAATGAAATAAAACAAACAAATAAGATTTATAACAAACAATATAAACAAAAACATGCATTTGAAAGTATATTTTATGCCAGACACCCCAACGGTTTACTTGCTGATGGTTGCCAAACACTGGAAATATGATTTAAGCACCAATGTAAAATCCAAATAAATAGTACACAAAAAAAAAAAAAAAAAAAAAAAAAAAAAAAAAAAAAAAAAAAAAAGATTCCTAGATAGACAAAAAAAAAAAAAAAAAAAAAATCTACACTACAATATGTGGGGGAGAGGGGGGCACATGTGAACAGTACATATTTCATTTAGTTAATTTCAAATAAAAAAATTCAAAGAATTACCAATAGATTGTAGTACTGGTACCATCATTTGGCTGAATTTTCAGAACATTAAGCCCTTTTGATTTCTGGTAGTTGTAATTTATTTGTTTTGGAAGGTGTGAAGCAAAAAAGTCTTCTAAGTTATTGAAGTAAAAATTCTTTAAAAACATTTTTTAAAGTAGAATATCAGCATTGCATTCTATAGTGGCATTAATTGGGTAAGTCTACAAAAAGTTTTGTTTCCTTATTTCATTTAAAAATATCTTTTTTTTTTAAAATTAGGCTGAAGTTGATAGATGGGGAACTTGTGAACAGAACTTATGGGGGCAGATGTGAACAGTTCACAAGTGTATTTTTTAAGTCTGTGAGTGCATTTTTTTTTTTTTTAGTATAAAATTGAATTACCCTTGTCAAACATTGAGCTGTAAATTCAATGTTTTTAGGATTGCTTCATAGTTTTAATTTACTGGAAGTTAGATAACAATTAAAAGTGACTGAAAAGGAGCAGGTATGTTAGTGTACGATTTTACAAATAATTTCTTGTATCTATCTTGAAACATTTATTGGTCTATTCACACGACTAGAAAGAGGCATCTAATTAGTTTTTATCACAGTTTTTATTCATAAAAAATTATTTTTGTCTTATTAATGCATGTGTTCACATGTGCCTCCGGTATGTTCACAACTACCCCTCCACCGGGGCACATGTGAACAAATTTAGACAGTTTTTAGACTGATGATATAAGTTAGAAATTCTTGATAAATGCATCCAAAAGTTTCACCAAAAGACCAAACAAATTGTAAAAATTCATATAAATCAATTTTTCGTTCAATAGCACATAACTATTTTGAGAAATAGTCAAAAATGTAAAAATTGTTCACATGTGCCCCCCTCTCCCCTACCCTTTATTCTCTTCTTTTACCTTCAATTTTCCTACAGATTCTGTTTAGTAATGAATTCTATGACACGGTACTTTCTACTGGTCTATTGAATGTCATTAAACAGAAAACTTACTGTAATATTCATGCACATATATATATATTTTTTTTAATCTATGAATGTGCAATGTAAAAATAAACATTTATTTGCTATAATAAAGCAAAATAACATTTTCAGTAACACAAACAAATATAGAAAATTAAGAGGAAAGCAAAAGAATTACTAAAACTAGTGATTTATTGCCAAAGCTTGATTAAGGTATATTTTTCTAATGTATTAGTAATATAAAATTTGATGATTCCAATCTAACTACTGAATTAGCACCAGAAGTAGTGCCGTCAGGTACACTACCCTGAATAGCAGGGACAGGGAAATAAAATAAACAAAACAAAAGCTTCTAAGTAGAATGGTTAAAACGAAACTGTTAAAACAAAATTGCTATGGACTGAGAAAAAATACCATTTTAGACAAATTTTTGCCTGAGCAGATATAATTGTATGCTATTCCTTTCACTAAGAACATAAAAGTTTTTTGTTTAATGCAGGATTCATAATAGAAAAGTTTTTACTGAAATTAAAAATAAAATCTCCATAGTAACTGAAAACATTAAAATAAATGAAACTCAACAGTCTTATACAAATATTTAAAAATAGAAGCCCTAGGTAGCCAGAGTGCAATTCAGAGTTATTGAACTGCAAATCAAATATAATGTGTTTTCCAAAGTTGTAGTTTTTACTTTATGTTTTATACATGATAACACACACACTTAGTACACTTTTGAAAGCAAATGAAATAATACATATTTGAAAAATATTTTTTTTAAAGATATGATGAAGAAAACTAAAATCACCGATGACAATTATAAGACTTTTGATCAATCTATTGAAGACAGCTGCTTTAAGTTTTAAATGAGGCGTCATTCATATTCAAGGCCGGAGTAGCACAGTTGAAGTTTATTCCAACAGAGTGAAAAATGTCCAGACCAGGGATCAAACCTGGATACTTGGCGTGCCATGCCAATGCTTTACCTGTTAAGCTATCCCGACGATACTTGGCTGACATTCACTCTTATTTGTTGGACATGGCTGTGGCTGCAAACTGCAGTGCTAGTTTCATTCATCCGAGCTATAACTATAGCATTTACATGATGAAAGTGTGTTTTAACATGGAAACTCCTGTATAACATGTAATTAGGTCAAATAAAGAGAAGAGAATGAAAATCTTTTCCAACTGGATTAAATCATATTCAAGGCTGGAGCAGCACAGTTGAAGTTTATTCCAACAGAGCGAAAACTGTCCAGACCAGGGATCGAACCTGGACACTAGGCGTGCCGTGCCATGCCAATGCTTTACTAAGAGCGAAAAATGTCCAGACCAGGGATCGAACCTGGATACTTGGCGTGCCGTGCCAATGCTTTACTAAGAGCAAAAAATGTCCTATCCAGGTTCGATCCCTGGTCAGGACATTTTTTGCTCTTTTGGAATAAACTTCAACTGTGCTACTCTAGCCTTGAATATGATTTAATCTGTCCCCCAGGATTGCACTAACACTCTAAGGCGAAAGCTGAGTTCCCAAGGCGGTCATCACTCACTTGAATATCCAGTTGAAAAAATATTCGTTCTCTTCATTATGAGGAGTCATTCCTTCATAAAAGACACAAATCTACCTTAAAATCTAGAAGGTGGTACTTCTTTTCTCGCAGTTATTGTTATTCATGACTCCCTGAAGCACTAGCAATATTATGCTTTTGTTGCCATTTTTCCATGAACGAATTTTTTTTATTTTCAATTTAATGGTACATTATGATCAGGGGTTGGAAGTAGCAAAACTACAGTAGTCACTACTTTTTATCATAATTTGTAGTGTAGCACATTATATTTTGAACAATGTAGTGTAGCGAATAGCGTGATACAAAAAATCAGTAGTTTTTAACGAAAACCGATGCTACTTTTAACGCTACTTCAGGTGAAAAATGCCATATAGCTGTAGCTCGCTTCTTTTGCGCAAAATCTGTTCTGCTCAACAATTTACAAATCTCAGCAGTTATTAGAACTTCATGTTTTAATGCCAGATTTCTTATTTGGTATTGCTTTATTTACAGATTTATGTATTATTTGCATTTAGAGTTTTAAATAGATTTAATAAGAAATACTACCTATTACATTCTTACCTAGGTTGGAATTTCTGAAAATTTTTTTGCAGATCTATGCCAATCATGACCTTTGGAACCCAAAACCACCGCCCCCCAGTTCAAAACTTCATAGAGTAAAACCTGTTTAAGAAGTTCTCGCATAAGAAGTTTATATTTTCAACTCCCATTTTTCTCTTATTCTTACAACGTTAAAATAATTCGTTTAAGAAGTTCAGTTTAAAACTCTTTCCTGCTTAAAAAGTTTTATTTTTTCTTCCATTTTTTATTTCAAAGCGCGTTTATTTTGTCTTATTGATTATTATTTTATTTTCTGTGCTGGAAATGTCTTTTTTTTATATTCTTCGCTATTCAAAAAGGTCAATGTATAGGACTGATAGCAGTTGTGGTCACCTCTATTTCACCTTAAAATCTGTTTCAGTTAAACTAACAAGTTCGATGGAAATGGAATGTGGATAGAGGATGAGTCTCTCATCACTGTAACAATAGTGACTGATAGGGAGAAAATGGAATTGGTCCGCCCTACCGAAGGGTAGTTCTTTCAGTTCAATAGTTACTTTCTGTTACAATAGATTCCAGGGCCGAAACTAGCCTTTTTTGCACCCAGGGCAAGCATGGATTTTGGCGCCCCCCTCCCTCTTCCGAAAAGTATATTTACAAAGAGAATTTTACTAATTTTCTAATAGCAGACTTATTTTAAAATTTAAAATATGTAATCTTAAAATATGTAATACTGAACTACGTTATCAACAATGGCGGGTCCAAGGGGGAGGTCACGGGAGTCATGAGTCTCCTCTGAACACCAACAAAAATATTCTAAAGATCATTTTTAAAATGAAATATACAGTTAGACTCCCGATTATCCGAGCCCTGCTTAACCGAGCTTCACCGAGTTATTTTCTTCTGGTGGACTGATGGCTTCTATTATTATTAAACAGCCATTATAAATGCAGTGTTAGGTGAAGATGAAAAAAAAAAATATGGCCATTTTTTTTTCTTCCCATTCTGACCAGAAAATCAGAGTTCTAACTTTTTACGGCTGCTCTTTCATCTTCACCTAACACTTCATTTATAATGGCTGTTTAATAATAATAGAAGACATCAGTCCATCAGAAGAAAATGATCTATTTCAAAGGTATAATCCTTCATTTGGTGCCCCTTTGTTCTGGCGCCTGGGGCACATGCCCCCTCTGCCCTCCCCCCACCACCCCCCCCCCCTAGTTTCGGCCCTGATAGATTCTCCCCCATCTTCTTCGATGAGTGGAATGAACCAAAGCTGTGTTTGGTTCATTCATTTCGCAGTTTTTAAGTCAGTGTAAAAGTGCATAACATCAAAGCTTTCTCGTTAGAAAATACACTAACGAAAAATTCTGCTTTTTCCCCAAAAAATGTCGGGCAAGGCAATTAAAAGAAAAGCCTTGTCAATTGAAGACAAAATCAAAATTTTGAAAGAAGTTGATAGTAACTCGAAAATAACAAGAGTTGAAATTGCAAAGAAATTTGAACATACCAGTGACTATTCTGAATGGAATTGTAGAAAAACGAGATCTCATTTTAAACTGTTCTGAAAAATCTCAAAAAATTAAAAAGACAAGAAGAGGAAAATATGAAGTTATGGAAGAAAAGTTATTGGTTTGGTTCAAACAAGCCAGATCTGCCAATATTCCTATAAGCGGACCTGCTCTTAGAGAGAAAGCTGAGGAAATTGCCAAAAAAATGGAGATTGAATTTACTCCTTCAAATGGATGGATTGATAGGATGAAGAAAAGAGCTGGATTGAGCTATAATTCTATAAAAGTTGAGAGTAAACATGTCGATCCACAAGAAATCGAAGAGTGAAAGAAAATCTTACCACATTTGATATCCGGCTATCATTTTAAACACGTTTTCAATATGGATGAGTGTGGACTTTTCTACAATCTTTTACCAGATAAAACATATGCATATAAAGGCAAAAAATGTCACGGAGGTAAAAGAAATAAGGAAGACTTTCAATTTTATTGGGTGCCAACATGGATGGTTCTGAGAAGTTGCCAATTTTAGTTGTTGAAAAATTGAAGAAACCAAGATGTTTTCAGAATGTGAAATCACTGCCTTGTGATTATGAAAGCAACAAGACTGTGTCGATGACAATTACAATTTATGAAGCTTATTTGAAAAGATTGAATGATAAAATGAGGAGAGCTAAGAGGAACATCATCATTTTCGTAGACAACTGTGCCGCCCATTCCAAAGACACGGAAAACTTGAACAACATAAAAAGTCCATTTTCTACCACCGAACTCAAATTCCGTTTTACAAACCTATGGATCAGGGAGTAATTAAAGTGTTTAAGCAGTTTATAGAAAATGGCTGGTAAAATGGATGATTGAAAAACTTGACAATACTAGCGAGTAAAAAAAGTGAACGTTTTGGAATCAATTCATTTTATTTTATCTGCATGGGAGTTAATAACTCCATTTGTGAGTGCAAATTATTTTCAAAAAGCGGGATTCTTGAATGGCAAATCAACAGAAGAATATGAATTTGATATTGAATATGATTGAAAGACTCTTCAAAGAAAGATGGATTTCACTGCATCGTTTGAGGAGTATGTGTCGGTAGATGATGAAGTACGTACCATGTGAAATGCTGACAGTGGATGATATTTGTGAAATGACAGAAGGTGAAGAAATGAGTGAAACTGAGGAAGAAGATGTGGAAATTACTAGTTTTTTGGAAGCTGTAAAAGGACTAGAAACCTTTCGGCATTTTATCGAAAGTGTCGAAAATGTGCCTGGAGAAGCTTTCAAAAGCTTAAGACAATTAGACTGTCATCAATTAAAGGCTGCCGAAAAAAAGCGGAAACAAAAAACTATAAGCAATTTGTTTTGCAAAAACATATCAAATGACTCTTAAAGAGAAAATTCTTGTCTTGGATTAAATAAAGAGTTTCTAAGGTAATTATGTATTTTTATTTTATTATCTAATTTTTTAAGTGTGCAAACTAATTTAAATTTCTTAAGAAAAACTCAATTTTATAGAAAGTACTCTTTGTATTATTGTACTAAGATAAAATAAACCCTCTCCTGAATATCAATACTTAAAACTATTGATTTTTTCAAAAATTGTTAATTTTCCAGTTTAAGAAGTTTTTTCCTTCCATTCCTTTGGGAAACTTCTTAAGCAGGTTTCACCGTATATCTATCTTTATATATCACTTTTTATGGACACAATAACTTCCATAATTCTGCACAAATCTCTTCTAAACTGATACATAAAATCAAGGGACAGAAAATCTCGGAAAGTTCATTAATGGGCAAAATCAGACCAAGGGGGTGGAAATAGGGAGGGGTTTTATGAAAACCAAAAAACCCCATAACTTCTCAATTATAATACATATCAAATCAGTTTAAAGTTATTATTACTTCTAGGAAAAGGGCCAAAAATTTCTGTACTACAGATTTTTGATAAAATTAAAAATGGACTCAAGGGGTGAAAAAAAATAGGGTTTTACGAGGAAAAAAATTCATAACTTCATCAATTCTCAAGATATCAAATTCACTTAAACAAATCTTCTTAATACTATCTACAACTTTTATATTGACAAGTTTTTGACAGGACCAATTCTTACCACAAAAAAAGAAGGGGGGGGGGGTTAAAAAAGAAAAAAATTCATAACCTGCTCAATTAACAAGATATCAAATCCACTTAGATTTATTATAAATCTTCTTAATATTATCTACAACTTTTACATGACAAGTTTTCGATAGGACCAACTCTTAGAGCAAAAACATATGAAACAAAAATAGGGGTTGAAGAAAAAATTATCGTATTAACATGATTCTGATAAAACCACCAGTTCTTACAGAAAAATGAAATTAAAAATTCGTCAAAAGTGGGCAGATAAAATTGTTAAACTGGGTTTCTAATCTTGATTTAGTTTTTGTTGGCAAAATTAGTATTTAACTTCGAAATCTACCTCCATCTGTAGACTAAGTCAGCAGGGATTCTTTCTGTAATTTTCTATATTATAAAATTAGACAACTCAACTCTCAACAGAACTAGATACAATTAACATATTAATAATGTACTGGAGAGTTAAATAAATGAATGTATTGGTGAATACATGTCGATGGTGATTTTATATCTCAATGCAATAATTACTGTAAGAATAGTAAGTAAAATTTATGCAAGGTATAATTGGTCATAAATATCTTACATACCAGAGTAGCCTCTCGTTATACGGCTCGTTCATATATATAGCACTGTTTTTGTGCCTACCGAAAAAATAAGCTGCAGTTTAATTCGCATTTTTCCCCCGTACATATAGAATGTAAGGAGAGTAATGCAATTATGATAAAAAACCGATTATAGATTATACTGGTGTAGTTTTCCTTTTGAAGTGCTCTGAATACGTTTTACCTATTTTTATAATGATTCTACATACATGTAAGTATGTATGCATGCATAATAAAGTTTTCACACATTTTCAGATCCCCCGAGCTCATCTTTGTAAAATTAGGATTTAAGATTTTATTTATTGTTATATTACTATTATTTAAATCCACAGTATTCTGTAAACTGTTCGGAAAGTCGAGTGGATTCTCTCCAGATTTTTTTTTAAAGTAATTGTATTTAAATAATGATTGTATTATATATATCTCTTAATTTTGCTAAGAAATTTGTAATTTGTGTATAAATTAACATTTTTAAGACAAACACAAACATTTTCTTGTTTGTTATCTTTCTTAATTTTTAATGACCTCAGTTATATTTCACTTATTTCACTGTATCCTGGCAGATGCAATATAAAGAGGGGTCATTGTATTATTTTATCATTGTCTTCAGTTTCGAGTATAAATTGAATCCTTTGACAAAATCTGAAAGTAGCAAAGTAGTGACTACTTTTGAAAAGTAGTTTGTAGTCGCTACTTTTTATAATAAGTAGTTGTAGTTAACTACAATTTCGATAAAGTAGTTGTAGTTTGCTACAATAAAAAAGTAGTTTTTCTAACTTCTGATCATGATTAGTACCTGCTATATGAACTGGTGAACATAAATATTTAATTTTGTTTCATTTGTATAAATCAATTTACCGACTTTTTGTCTACCTACTCTTTAAAAAATGTATGGTAAAGTATGTTCATGTGACTTTTTTCCACATTTACTTAATTATTAACAAAAAGCTGAAAGATTGAAATAATCCATATAAAATACTATTTTTGGAATTTGAAGGAAATGTGGCTGAAATATCTCTGGTAGAACATAGAATTATTGTCAATTACTGTCAGGCTCAGACAAGAAAAATACTGAACAGATTTCCTGCTTTGGAGGTTCCAAAACTCGTAGGGAAGGAACTTCATCCGTAGAAGGGGAAGGGCAGAAAAGGCTACGATAATTCTCGGAATAACTGATTGAACGGGAGAAAAGAAAATGTCGAACCTCCTTAAAATAAAGTCGACTGACTGAGTCAAAACCAGTTGCAGGGTTTTTCTTGTCTGGCCAGACAATATCTAGCTTTTAAAACATACTATAGTGCAGCGATGGCGAACCTATGGCATGCGTGCCAAAAGTGGCACATGAAAGAATAACTTTGGCACATTGTTACTTGTGACTCTAAATCAATATACATTGATATTATACAAAACACATGGACTCTACATGATCTAATCTTGACTAAATTTGATTTATTGGAAATTGAAGTATTTTAATTGCGGCTTTTTAAAATACCGTAAATTACCACATTAATAACCGTACCAATGATACATTTATTTCAACTTAGAAATTAATTTCAGAGCTATTTAAAGAAATTGGCGTTTGATCTTTTAATAATTTTTCATCTATTTCCGCAAAGTCATTAGTTTCTAAAATGAATAATACCAAAAATCAAATAAAAAGCAGTTGTCATATAAATCCAGTTCAGTTTGCATTCTGTTGAAATTAACTGAGTATGAACCTGATATTAATTGTTTTCCTTCCAAGATGCAAACAACACAATTAATCACATATATTTTTTAAATAATTTCTAGAATTTAATTTTTTATGATTATTATAGTGCAATACCTCACCTGTATGTTACCCATTTGTTTTTGTTTTTATCTCAATGGAGGTTTAAAGGAGGGTTTTTTCATGATTTTCCAGTCCACTAAATTTGTTGGCACGTCAAGGTCATGTAAAATATTTTTGGAAACAAATTTGCACACGGTTATGAAAAGGTTCGTCAACCCTGCTATAGTGGTTAAAAGGAAGAAGCTGATATTCACCACCCCATATCCTAACTATGAAAGACTACCAGGAATGTAACCCAATTATGGGGGACACCATCGTAAAAATTTAAAAGAAATATTCTTTCAGTTAAAGACATCAAATGGTCGGCACATAGGAGCATGGCATTTAACACGTACAATCAGACTTAAGAGGTTTTGAGCCCTCTCATTGCTCTCGATTCTCTCTCTTTTCTAAATTTTATAATCCATACTGATGATACGAACAACTAAAGGAATATAAAATCATTAGTTGCCCGATTGTTATGCCAAGTGTTTTGAATGAAGATACCAATTTAATAGGCACTATTTTTAGCTGACTTCTAAGAAAAGAGGTTATACAATTGTGACTATACATCTAACATATCAAAAAATTAAAAGCCAAAAAAACTTACAACAATAGGAGCTTTTAATGGAGAATTAATAGGCATCTTCAGTGTACATTCAAACTCAGGACTGGGACTGTCTGGATCTGAATCAATACGCCATTTTGCATGGAGTTTTGTGGCCATATCAGAAGGCAAAGTAGCACAGTAACTGAAGAAGGAAAAGAAAAATTACTGAAATGGCAAACTTTATGATGCACAATTTTTAAAGGAAATTATTCATTCAATAAATAAAACTGCACATACAGTGTGTTTAAAAGTCAATTTATAAAGATTTCATATAGATGTAGTATATGACCACTAACTTGTTTGCTCAAATCCAATTGTTCTTTCGACAATTTAATCAATAATTTTTTTTTAACAGCAGTAAATAAACTTTAGTGTAATGACAAATGTAATTTTGGTGTTGTCAAACAACGCTCTTTTTGTTAACCCCTTGAGGGGCAGTGGGATATATTTTATCCCACCTACGATTAATGAATATTTGCACCGGAAAAATTTTATGAAATTTTACTTTTCTAACTTTGGTGGAAAAAAGTCAGAAAATTGCGTTTCTTTATTTTGAATTTTTTTTTTCTTCTAAATTTCCGGTGGGAATTCAGCATTACACAAATGTAATTGCTTGCCTCTCAAGGGGTTAATAGATATCTGCTTATCACAATTTTTCACATTGCATTAACACATTTTTAATTTATTTGTAGATAATCTCATATCATGTCTATTAATACACACTTTTTTCATGGCAAAATCCCATAACCTTGAAACTACTTCAACACATTTTGTTCGGTATACAGAAGGTCATCTGTTAGGTTATTTTTTATTCATTCAATCATTCTCAACTTCATTATTGATCATATTTCCCCATGCAAGCTACTCTTTTTGCCAAAAAGGAAATTTTGGCATCTTTCTTCCAAAGAAAACTATGCAAATTCTTTCTTACAATTGAGAAGGACTCTACAACAAGAACACATGCATACAAAGGGTATGTGTCTTGCACTGCAGTTTAGAAATGCAATCTGCTTTTTATGAGAAGGACTTTATACCAGGAACTGTTTTGAGAGTTCCCACATTCCATTTTTTACAACTGCAATTCATTTATTTATTCCAATAAAAAACTTACAGCTATTAAATGGCATGCAGAACAGCATAAATGGCCAGAAGAACTATAATTACAACAATTACCTACATGTAGTGTGCATTATGGTCATGTATTCAAAATCTAAAATAAATAAATTGTAGCCTTAAAACAAATAGATGAAAGCCTTTTATCCAAGAAAGGAAGAGTATGCTGGATGGATTCCCCCATAGCAGTACTGTGCTTCTCTGGAAAGATGATTCCTCGCTTTAATGTCAGTCAAGTGCAGTTCACTTTTTAAGAGGACGGACATTGTGGTAGTACAGTAAACCTCCCTGTGCGAACACCTCCATTAAGCGACCACCTTCCTGAACGACCATTTTTTCATGGAACGAAATTTATTCTCGTAGGCTCAATTCTAATTTTACCTCCATTCAGAGACTATCCCAGTTGAACTCCCTCCATAAGTGACCCATTTCTTTGAAGAAAATGAAACAAATTCCATTTTTTTCTGGTCGCTTGAAGAAGGTTTTATAAGAAAAAGAATCCCGGAGAGCGCATTATTCATCAAAATTCTGAACTAAGTTTAGAATTTTTTTTTATTCCAGTAACTTTTAAATGTTTAACCCCCTTTGTACCATTTTAGGCAATGAATTTAACTCTGATGACAAATTAAGGAAGACGGTCAATAAACTCTCCGGCCCTATTCTGTCAGAACTCTCTCAAAGAAATAGATAAATTAATGAAATCGTCATTATTTGTTTTTGCCCCACCCCCCCCCCCCCCCCCCAAAAAAAAAAAAAAAAAATTGCATTTATTTACTGAACTTCAAAAGGGTTTGAAAATAAAAGTTATAAAAGATAAAACTGTAAAATCAAAGCAAACATATTCATTTTTTAAACTCTATAGTAATTAACTTATGTAATTATCTTTTGTTTTGATACTTAAATTTTCATATTTTTTCCTAATGTGAGAAATAAATTTTAGTAACATTGTTACCTTTCTTCAACAATTAAAATCTAGATTTAAACATGACCTCCATTAAGAGACCACCTCTCGGAGTGACCCATTTTTATTGTAATGGAACATGGTCGCTTTTGGGAGGTTTTACTGTATATAAAAATAGCAAATAAAGCCTTTGTGCAACAACATTAAAAAGCAGAAAAACCAACGTTTAAAATGCACAAATAATACATGAAAAGCAGCAAACAGCTGTTTCAAATCTACTAGCGAGATTCTTCTTCAGTGCAAGATAGGGAAAAAGGAACAGCGTGCTAGAAAAAGCAAGGCTGAGCTTTTTCTAGTACGCTGTTCCTTTTCCCCTATCTTGCACTGAAAAAGAATTTCGCTAGTAGAGTCGAAACAGCTGTTTGCTGCTTTTCATGTATTATTTGTGCAATTTAAACGTTGTTTTTTCTGCTTTTTAATATCGTGGTAGTAGGTTGAAAACATATTTTGAGCTTGGTGTTGTCAGGAAGAAATCAGTGCACAATTCATTTATCTCACTTGCTCTCCTTTTCTTTTTTTTTCATGAATAGAATGTTTAACCCTACCTCTCAACCTGCTTCGGGAACCATCTCTCTAGAGTAGGACAGCAGACTTTCAGCAGTAGACATTTGATAAAAAAATTAAGCCTATGTTATAGTTTAATGAAGCTTACATTTAAAAACTTTTTCTTCATACAGGCATGAAAGTGGGATATGGGAAAGAAGGCGGAATTTTTTTTCCCTCTATACAATAAGGCCAAACTTGTACAATTTAAATGCATTTCAACAGCTATCCACACAATAAAATGAATTATAACTGTAGATATGATTGCTTTTTTTTTGTTTGTTTGTTTTTTTGTTTTTTTTTTGTAACTTAGAAAGTATTAAAATATAAAATAAATAAATAACAATAAATGTATAAATTCATTAAATCAAAAATGAAAATTGGAAACAGTTTGCTAAAAGTGTAAATCCATCCAAATGTATCTGATGAACTTATGTGAAGTACAGAGATTAATTTTTCAAAATAAATGTATTATTTAATGTTTAAAACTTTACTTAAAAGAAAAAAAAATCTCTATGCTAAATATATACACACCAAATTGATCTTTACTCCAGAAATACATTTTCAAAAATGCATCACTGAAATGACCCAGAAGTGTTTTATAAACAGAATAAAATATTCTATTCCAAAAAGAACCTTATGGAAACTTCCTTTCCCTAGTTAAAGAACGTACCATTTACATGACTTTCAGATGCTTATAATAAAAGCTTGCCTTTGATATGATAGTACAGCAATTCAGAAACAAACTCCAAGGATTTGAGAAGACAAAATGTCTAATTATTAAGCTTTCTAGGACCCCTCCCCCCCCCCCCATATGCTTCTAATATTTTCTTTGCATTTGTGCATCAATCCAGAGAATGTCCAAATTTGCTTTTAAAAAGGTGGAATTCCTCCTTTAGGAGGAACTCTTTCATGCCTGTTCATATAAGTGTATGAAAGTAATATAAATTAAATTTGTAACAGAAAAAATTCTTGAAATTATTATTTTTTCTAAGAAAAAAAAAAAAAAAAGACAATGTCTGTATACAATTACAATCAGTGATGAAACTAGTGGCAGAATTATGAACCTGTATGTAAAAAGGGAATACACATATGGAGAATTTTTAAAGAATGTTTTTTAAAGATTTTTAGAAATTGAATTTTGATTATCTCAATCTCAAGAACCATTAAAGATATTTTAACCACAGTTTTACTCAGTCAGTACCCATGCATACTGACATCTAATAATATTATAAATCTGGTTTTAAAAAAAATTATTGAAAAATAAAAATGATGATGGCTCAGTGTACCCTTCAAGATATTTAATCTGTTAACTGTATATTTGTCACATTGCATATACTCCATGTACTCACAAGTTTAGTTGTGAAGGATTCAATTTTGAGACTGAAATTTTCTGAAATGTCTATTTCTCAGAGGAGGAATTTTGTTAAAGATTATATGTTTTAAGGGGAAAAAATTGTGAAGGTTCCTTTAAGTTCTCAACTCGGGGACTCAAGTTCTTTCTAAACAGATCCCTGCTTACAGATAAGGTTTTCTATGTTAATGTTTTCATGTGGGACATTAATCATGAAAAAAAATATATAAATAAAACTATCAGAATGTAGCAATTATAAAATTCTGATTACATTATTTTATAAATGAAATTTAATTTTTTTTTCAATTTGAAAAAATTGAAAAATAGTCATTTGGAAAAAAATTGACCCCCCCCCCCCCCCCCCCCCAAGGTTTTTCCCAAAATTTTCATTTTTTTTCCAGGCTTTCCCATTTTTATTCAGGATCATGAGATGCACATTCAAGAAACGAAACAGAAAAGGCCAAGTTTCCCTATAGGCAAGCTATTGGCAGCCTGCTTTATTTGGCTTGTGGCATCCATCCAGATTTAGCCTATGCATCAACTTTCATGAGTCAATTTAATGAAGTATACACCGAAGAACACTGTCAAACACATTTTCAGATATTTGCAAGGGACCAAACACAGAAAGCTTAGGTTCAGAAAAACTGGAAAAGGACTCAAAGTTTACTGTGATGCAGATTGGTTTCAAGACCGATTGTAAATCCTTTAGTGATTACATAATACTATTAGCTGGTGCTCCAATTTCTTGGTCCAGCAAAAAGTAACCTGTAGTGGCCTTGTCTTCCACTGAAGCAGAATATGTGGCTATGCGCCAAGTCACAAAGGAAGTATATTAAATGAATAACCTTCTGAAAGAAATCTGTGCAAATTTAATCTCTATTCCACAAAATACATGTGTCTACAATCAAGGTGCAATCTTTCTTGTCAAAAACCATGTAATTTCAGGGTGAAGAAAGCACATTGATATTAAATACTATTTCCTCTGTGACTTAGCTAATGAAAATGTCATAAAGTTTGTTTGTGCATGTAAAATCCAAAGAAAATATTGCAGACATGTTGACAAAATAGGTAATCAAAAGGACATTACAGATATTGAGCTATTAAATGACTTTCATATAACAATACGACTGTAGGTTCCTTACATTATGCTATTTTATTTTTTGATTTATCTCAGCACATAATGTAATGACTGATTTTTAAAGTCCAGAATGTAGATTTAAGACTAACAGCAATTGTGTTTAAATATGTTTACTTGTTTGAATTATCGTTGATTCCTAATTATTATTATTTTTTTTTTTCATGTGTGATTAAGATATGTAATATCAGTTGAAAGTGAAGTTGTCCGTGTTTTATTTGTATGTCTTTTTTAAATTACTTGCAATTAGATAATGTATCAAAAAGACAATGTGACAAACAAGAGCACATGTTAACTGTATATTTGTCACATTGCATATACTCCATGTACTCATAAGTTTAGTCTGTTGCATTTAGCAACAGTCAGTTGTTGTTTACTACTGAGTGTGGCTCGATGGAATATTGGATACAGTAAGGCATGTATCACATCAGAAACAGGGAGGAGCCTAGCAAACCAGGTTTTATTTACCATAGATTGCAATCAAGCATTTGTTGAAAACTAATGGGTGAAAATTAAATGTGAACAATTTGGCTTAATGGTTAAAGCATAACACTCGTAATCTTAAGGTTTTAAGTTGTGTCCTTGCTGATTTTGCAGATTTTTTTAAAAATCTTTATTAAACGAATTTAAAGAATAATTAATACAAAGATCAGCTGATCTTTATTATCAGTTATTTTGTAATTTTTTATAGTCAATTAGATAATTAAATTAATTTTTAATTACAATTTTTTATATCATGTAAGCTATTTTTAATAATTAAATGAAGATTTATTAAAATACATTAATAATGACTTCTAAAATCACATAAAAAATATTTTTATATTAGAGTTTTTGTAACAGATAAATATCAAATTAGCAGAATTATTAAATTTTTTACTTTAATACTAAGCATTATCCTTCATATATGAAAATCTCTATTCATTTACTAGTATTCTTTTGTACCAATTACTGGTTCATCTATCTAGAGTTATAAAGTAGTGCAAGATATTTAAAGATTTTCATAAAAAATATATATTATTATTGTTATTTAAATGTATAATTAATATTAAATAATATTAATCTTCTTCATCTTCTTCGTTTTTTTAAGAGCTTGTGATATCATGATTTCATGACAATATTTCAGCAATAACAATATAAGCATGGGAAATTTTATTACTTTTATAAATATTTATTTTCAAACATTTGACAAAAATTATAAATTAATAATTATTATTGATTATAAATTACAATATAAGAAACGTAAAGAAATATAAATTAAATTTTATAAATAAATTTTATATGATTGTTCTATATAATTAATTGATATTTGATGATAAATTACACGAAAAAAATTACATTGAATACATTTTGGTTTTTAAAGTAATTTATTTGTACAATACATTTACTTTATCCCAAAATTTATTATTTTATAAAACCCAGTTTAATTTAGTCATTAGAAGGGTGATTTTGCATGAGGTTAGTAATTTAGCATAATTGTATTTTATAATCTTAAACATATAGTATAGGTGAAAACTGGGAAATTGAGTTAGTAGCCAGTGGCCGGTAGACTCAGTTTCATTAGTGGCCACTTTTTAAAGTTAGTGGCCACTATAATGTTTCAAACTTTCTTGACATCTAGATAAACTATAATCATTGTATATATACATATTTTTCTATAAATCAGAGTTTTATACCAGCCAACTATTCACAATAAGAATAGGGGAGCAGTCGAAATTCAAGAAAATTACTTTAAAACCACAAAATCTGCTATCATATTAATTTTTTTGGATAATTTGTATATGTTCATAAGCAGCAAAATTCATTTTACTTTCTTTATATAAAAAATAACTAATTCCAACAGCTAGGTGTATTCAATTAAAAAAAGAAAATCAAATAAAACATTATTTTGATTTTATTTAATAAATGCGTTATTAACATGCTACACACATTACATACAGTTGAAGTCTAAGCTGGTGACTGTATTTTGCAGGATTGAACAGTATCTCTTGAAGAAAAATAATCTAACTGATCTAACATATTGAAGATATTGCAATGCCTTAACCCTTTCATGTCAGATTTTTTTTCTTCAGCTTTGATAATAAAATTACTTTTATTTTAATAATGCTAATTGTAGTTATCCGAATAGATTTACTGAAGTTTAAAGATTATCCCATTGTCTGAATTCTAACGAATGTACTTATTTTGCATACTATTCAACTCATATTTATATGATAATAGGAAGGAAGAGTTTTTGGAGACGTTTGGAAAATATCATTACAACAGAGTTTAACAGATATTACAACTTTCTAATGTTTTTTGTGTTTTATCACACATGATTTGTTCAGAAAAGTAACCTATACTATTTTAAATTTAAAGAGTGATATATTTATAAAATAAAGGAATCGCCAACGGTGCAAAGAGAATTAAGCAAACTTTTAGTGTTATTACTAAATGTCCAAACATAAAGGAAATCATAATAAGAAAGGCATAGCCATATACTATCATTACTATATGTAGATAGTAGCAAAAGTAATTGTTAAGACAAAACAATACTCGATGAAAAGACATGTACTATTAATAGTACTCCAAACCCGAAAGGGTTAAAATGCACTTGCATTTTAAAAGTGAAAGAAAAGGAATAAATTATTTGAAACGCATGTAGAATCAAAGCTGATGAATATATTTTGCAGAATAAAACTGTAAAAAAAATAATCCAACTGAAGAGCTTGGCGAAAAAATGAAATATTGAAAATGCAGCTAAATCATTGAAATCTGCTTGCATCTGGTAGGGAAAAAAATTAACCAGTTTGCTAATTAGATGTAATGAAAGTAGAGATGCATATTTTAATGAAAAAAGTTCTATTTCAGTTGGCGATCGATAACAGATTTTTTAATCGCCATTTGGCGAGTGGCGACTATAGTGGCGATCGATGGCCGATTTTTTAATCGCCACTTTAATCGCCACGTGGCGAGTGGCGACCGCTAATTTACACCTATAACATATAGGGAAATAGCATTAGAGGTTTTTAGACAGAAAACATGAGTACTTCTGGTTTCTTAAGTCATACATGCCATACTGTATCCGATATTCTATCAATCCTGAGTGTATGCGCTGCTCTCTGCTGTAACAAGTAAGCTGTTGAGAAACATTAAATTCTTCTTTTTAATATTTACAAATGACATAAACAGTGATTATTTCTATCAACTACATAACTTTAACCTTTTTTTTTATGAATCAAAGAATTAATTAATGATGAATTATTTATGAATTAATTTATAATTATTGAGTATCTATAGCTCACACACTGTCTTATGATAATATAATGAAACTTTTGCAGCAAAAAATGTTCACAAAGTAATTTTTTTAATTATTATTTTTTTTTTTTATGGAAGAAATGGCGCACTCCTCAAATTGGCCTGAATAAGCTTAAAAATATTGTAATCGCTGCACTCGCTGTAAACGCTGCATCCATCGGAACGCTACTTTTGTCGACAGCGTCACATTGACCTAACTTTAATCAAAGTTTTCTGAGCAGTGTAGGATGCCTCGTTTTTAATATCTTAAGATGTCTGAAGTTTTATTTAAAATATTTAAATCCAATTTTAAATATTTTTATGAATTCTTAAATTAAGGAAACTCAGTTGATATTTTTTAAAAATCGTAAACGCCGTGCTTGAAAAAAAAATTAACTTTTAAACTCGTAAACGCCGCAGCATTCCTTCCATAAAATACGGTAAAAGATAACTTACATTTATTTTTTGTAATTTTTATGTGTTATACTGATTTAGGTTACATTATTTAAAAATATATATTAATACATACAATGTACTATTATGTAAAACAACTTGCTCAAAAATGTATAACTGTAAATAGTGTGAATTTAAAAAATACATTAACAGTTACTTGTATTTACATAAATTTTGATCTGAAAATATTTATGGGGTTGGAAGAGCCAATCTACTACCTTGCCTTGCCCCAGGTAAAATTTAGTTTACTTTTCACTGATCACAATCTCCCATGAATTAGAAAAAACAGATTGGTCATAGATACTTTACAATTTATATAAAAATTCTTTGATAATTACCCAATATTTCCATGCTAGTGTTAAAACTTCCCAGATAATGAGGATTTTGTTAGCATACAGTAGAAGATCTTTATAATGCAATTCTCCATATAACATGCAACTTCTCAGATGTAAATAATGAATTTTGCAGTTTGTTAAGAAGCACTTGTATTCTCACGCTGTAAAAAATTGCTACTCTCTAGGGGACTAAATTTGATATATTAGTTCAACTTTATTTCTTAATTTAAAACCTTTTTAATGAAAAAAATACTATTATTACAATAAGCATTTTTGAAAATGAGTAATATAATGAACGATTTGGTCCAAATATATTTGGACAATGTTTATGTTATGGACAATGGTATGTTAAAGTAAATTTAAGACTGTGTGGAATGATGTATATTATTCAAAACTTTATAATCTGGATAACTCCTGGTAACAAGGAATGCAGTGATATGTTTCAGACATATTTGGCCATGTTTACAAGGTGAATTTAATGAGGTGTGAAAGGTCATCCATATAACGCAAAATTCTATATAACACAATACCTTGTGTTTTTAAGTTTGCATTATAAAGATCTTCTACTGTAACGTTACTCCCACGCATACAGTTATTTAGTAAAGAGGATATTTAAAAAAACTTCTTTACAAGATAAACATCAATCATGTAAGAGTCAATTACCGTATTTTTCGGCCTATAATCTGCGGATTATCTGTTAATAAACCTCGAAAATTTTAAGTGCGGATTATCTACTGGTGCGGATTACCTGCTGAAATTTTTTTAAAGCAGAAGTTCATGTCAGATATCCTGTTTCTACCGGCAGTCAAAATAAAATTGTAAATAGCTATCACACGATTGTCTACTATCGACCGCTCGCGGAGTTGCTTGTGATTCGTTCACATACATAGGCGTAGCGTCGAGGGGGCATGTGCCCCCCCAACCTTCTGAACCCAGGGCGCCAGAACAGAAAGCATAGGGGGCGCCAAATGCAGATTTTTTTTGAAAGAATTTTTTTTGAAGAACCATTTGCATTAAAATTTACAAATATATAAAAAGATTCATGTATAACAGAAGACTGCAAATGAATTAGAAGAAAGAGCTGTTCTCTTGTGCTATTTTCTTTCTCCAATTCAAATGTACCATGTACCTTCTATCATTTAAATCCCTTCATCTGTCAGGAGAATCACTAACATTTTCCAAAGTCAGTCTCTACTCATCTCTTCTGTGTGAAACTGTCCCTCACCGATAATTGCCAAACGTCAACCGATTTCCCTGGGGGAGGGGGGTGCAGAGGGGCATGTGCCCGGACGCCAGAACGAAAAGCAAAGGGGGCGCCAAATGAAGATTTTGTTTGATTCTGACTGTTCTGATGAAAAGATTCCATGAAGGCTGTTCAATTTTTTTTACCTCTTTCCCTGAGCAGCGTTGAGCTTTCTTTTTTCCCGTCTTGCTATGGGCGAGGTCGGGTGGTTAACCGGGACAATAAAAACTAACGGGAAGCCGTTAATTGAAGGCTGAAATTAAGGGGGGAGGCAGAGGAGGCATGTGCCCTGTGCGCCACGCGAAGGGGGCGCCAGATGAAAATTTGGTTTGCCGTTTTATACATTATATATATGTTCGTGTGAAATTTGTGCCCTGTGTGCCACGCGAAGGGGACGCCAGATGAAAATTTGGTTTGCCATTTTATACATTATATATATGTTCGTGTGAAATTTGTGTAAAAAAATTTTTTCTAGCAGAAAAATCAAAAAGAAAAGCTGTCTAAAGTGCATTAAAATTGTCAAATAGATAAAAAGATTCGCCTACAATATACAAGACAGCAAATAACCCCATCATTTTTCTTATAATTGCTTTTTTACATGCATATCACTATATCTGGCCTTAGAGGAGGCGAGGTCAGGTGACTGACTGGGAGAATAAAAACCAAGCGGTCGAAATTTCACAAAATAAAAAGTAAAAAATAATTTTGTTATTCTTGTTTTGAGTCACACATAAATTTGAAAATTAGCATTTGGTTGAGGAAAGTATGTTGACATATCTATCTATAAATAAGAAGAGTGGTATAAGTGACAATTCCACGAAATTGGTGTAGATAGTACAGGAAGATATTTTAGAATACTGGAATTCAGTTTTATGCCTACAGTAAATCCTGGGTTTTTTTTTTTTTTTTTTTTTTTTTTTTTTTATCCTAAAACAATGTGACTCATATCACTATAATATTAAATTGCCTCAATTGTAATTATTTGTAATGCTACAACAACAGTAAAATCTGGAAAAATGAAATGCACCTATAATGGAATCTTGTCTTAAATGAAAAAACTACATGGTTTCAACAGAAAGAATACCAACAGTTATATCTGCTAAGACGGAAACCTGTATAAAGCAGAATTATTTCAGCTTCCTTTCAATTTCTTTTTTACAGGTTTTAATGAATATATTTGACAAAGCTGGTTATATATTTCAATATTACGTATTTTACTGTTACACATTTTAAATTTTAAATTAAGTCCGCTAACAGAAACTTTCGTAAATTTCTTTTTGTAAATTTACTTTGCGGAGGAAGTAGAGGGGCGCCAAAATCCATGTGTGCCCCGAGTGAAAATATAGCTAGTTTCGGACCTGGAAGGGGTGGACAAAGCAAAATGCTTTAGTAAAACCCTTTAAAAGAAAAAAAATGAGTATAGCATTTACAGTGGTACAGTAAAAAATCTCCCACAGGGCGCCATGGCTAATGAAGTCGCCTATGCCTTTATCCCCCAAAATGATTTTTTCTCTTCTTTTTGTCATTTCTACACGTTTTGCCAACCCAGGCGGAAGTAGAAAAATGCCGCTCTGTTCCTTTTGGTGCAATTATTTTTTGCATTACTTTTGGTGCATTATTCTTTGCATTACTTTTGGGGCAATTGTTTTTTTGTTTTTTTTTTTTTGCAACCAACCAGATCCAGTCATAAAGAAAGGAGGCGAGCTTGGACGACTGCCCGTGATTTAAAAAAAAAACTCTCACCCAGGGCGCCATGAGTAAAAGCCGCAGCCGCCCCTGCTTTTACCTTCCCAAATTACATTTCTCGTCCTTTTGCCATTCCTAGGTAGGTGACAACTGAAAAATGCTGCCGCCCATGCCGTTTACTAAAATTATTTTTTTTTACATCCAGATCCGGCCTAAAAGGACGCGAGGTCGGGCAACTGTCAATGACTAAAAACTAAGGGTTGAAATATATGCACGATAGAATAGTAACCCGCTTTTTTAATGGTTTTTTAAGAATATAGCCCGGGTCAAAACTAGGGGGGTAGAGAAGGGGTATGTGTCCCAAGCATCAGAATAAAGGCGAAGGGGGCGCTAAATGAAGATTTTGTTTGTCGTTTCATACAAAATTGTATATATATATATACGAAATACAAAGAAACTCGCAAGCTAATCTTAAACTTATTGGAGCGTTCTTTTCAAATTTCTCTCTTGCATTTTAATATTTTACAATGCTTTATTTTCCTAGGATAGTTTAGATTCATCTTTAGTGTTGCTATACTTTTAAGTTTCGAAACCTGTACTGGAAGTGAAAGTAATTTTATAAAAAATATCTGCAACCAAAATCGGAAATGTGAACACTAACCCGGTTAGAATTCAACCTCAGCTTTTATAAGCTAAAAAAATCATTTAAAACTATTGATATGCAAGCGAAAAAATTTAAAAAGAACATTTCCATAAGTTTAGTATTAGCGTTCCATTTTTTTCGCGTGACTAGTGTAGGCTCTTAATGCTCAAGCTAATGTTAATCCTATGGGAAAGTTGTTTACATATTTCTTATTCTAATTTTAACTGTTAAATGATTTTTATTATTTTTTTTTATTCTTTGCATAGGGTACCTGAGGTCGATAACTTTTATTGTGGGTGAGGAGATGTGTGTGTGTGTGTGTGTGTGTGGAGGGGGGGGGGAGTAAGGCGCCAAAATCCATGTTTTCCCTGGGCGCAAAAAAAGGGTAGTTTCGGCCCTGCCCGTACGATTGATATTAAGGGTGTGCTTATTGTGCAATATATTAAAAATATTCATTAGTCACTGTTTTAAAAAGATATGTAATTGTGTATTATACATGGGATTTTGCAGATATCAACAATTGGTCGCAGAAAAATAGTTTTCCATCGGTCTCGAAAAAAAAAAACTTGTAAATTTCGCCTAACCATTACGGAACGAAAATCGAAAATTTTGTCAAACTGTCGCGGACAAGGAAAAAAAAAAAAAAAAACCCTCGAATTTGGTCAAATAGTCTCGCAAAAAATCGAGCAAAAAATATTGCGAATTTCGTCAAAAGATCTCTGAAACAAATACCGAATATCATTTTCATCAATCGGCCGTAGAAAAATTCACGAAATTTGGCAAAGGATCGTGTAAAGTAAATCGTGAACTCCATGAAACGATCGGCAGAAGAAAAAAAATGCGAATTTTGGTAATTCTCGACAAAAAAAATCGCGGATCTTCTGAAAGGACCGTGGAAAGGAAGCCGTGGAAAGGTTGCAGAAACAAATGGCGACTTTCGTCAATCTGCCACCGAAAAATCGTCGCAAATTTCGTCAAAATAATGCACAAAATACTACGAATTTTGTCTAACGATCAAGAGAAAAAAAAATTGAAAAATTCGTCAAATGGTCGCGGGCAAAAAGACAGCAGGAGTCTGAGCAAAAAAAAAAAAAAAAAAAAAAAAAAAAAAAAAAAAAAAAAAAATTCTGAAATTCACAGCAAATTTTCCAAAAGGATACAGCAGAGGAGAAAAAGGGGGTGGGGTGGGGAATCTCCTCCCGTCACCAATTATGCGTTTTTTCGGCGATCCTTTAGCGAAATTCGCGTTTTTACTGCGATCCTTTGCCGAAATTCGCGTTTTTCCGCGATCTTTTAAACAAAATTTACGTTTTTCCGTGATCCTTCGACGAAATTTGTGTTTCTTTATTGCGATCCTTTGACGAAATTAGTGTTTTTCTGCGATCTTTTGATGAAATTTGTGTTTTTTGTGATACCTTGGGGAATTTTGTATTTTTTTCCCGATCCCTTAACGAAGTTTGCATTTTTTCGTAAGTCGCGTTTTTTCCGCAATTCTTTGGCGAAATTAGTTTTTTTCTTTGGCGATCTTTTGAAGAAATTTAGCGATTTTTTCTGTGAACGATTGTCGTAATTGAATTTTTGGCTACCATTTGCCGAAATTCGCGATAGTTTTTATGACCAAATTTTCGGACTAATAACCGATTTTTTTAAATTTTCGGAAAATTCGCAATAGAATCACCCTTGAAAAGACGCGAATTTGGTCAAATAATCGCGTAAAAAATCGAGAATTTAAACAGATTTTGCGCGAATAATCAAGAATTTCGTAAGTCGGTTTTGAAAAGAAAATCACGAATTTCGACAAACTATCGTGGAAAAGAATAGCGAATTTCGTAAAATGATATCTGAAACAAACAGCGAATGCCATCAATCGGTCGTGAAAAAATACATATCGCGAATTTCGACAAATGGTGGCGGAAAAAAAAATTTCGCCAATCTGTCGCAGAAAAATTCGCGAATTTTGGCAAAGGATCGCGGGAAAAAAATCGTGAGTTCCGTAAAACGATCGCTAGAACAAAGACGCGGAATTTGGCAAAGTATCACGGAGAAAAAAAATTGAGTTCTGTGAAACGATCGCCCCCAAAAAAAAATCGGGAAATTTGCAAGGAAAAACTGCGAAATCTCCTTCAAAGATCGTAGCAAAAGATAGCAAAAAGAAATAACTATTTTCGTCGATTGATTGAGGAAAAAATCGCGAATCTCCTCACACAACCGAAGGAAAAGTGCTTTTGGGATGTTGACTTTGCAGGCACTTTGAAGAAAAAGATCGAGTATTTTCAGTAAAAATAGTCGCTGAAATGAGAAAAAGTAGCGGGTTTTCATGAAATAGTCACTTTTTAATGATTTTCGACCTAAAATAGTCGCCATAGCCGCCGGATTCTGAAAATAGTCGCTTTTTGTAGCATTTTAGTAGTAAGTGGCAGCCCTGCAATTGTATGTTAAGAAAAATTTATGTTAAGAAGATTTTTTGAGAAACTGAGTCGAGCAGAAGCCTGATTTAATTGATATTTAATGGGCCAGGCTTGTTTTGACTGATTTTTGTACGAGCCGGGCCTGGTCGTAAACTGTGAAAATATGAACGGGCCGGGCTCGGGTGGAACTTCTAATTTTCTCACCGGGCTGGGCTCGGGCCTGGAAATTGCGGTCCGTGCAGACCTCTAGGGGCGTGACTCCCAGGGACGTGAAAAGAGGGGCTAAAGGAGAGGTCGCCCCGGGCGCGAAATTTATGCTACGAACAACGTTTTATTTGTTTATTAATTTTTTGGCCGCTTATCATTTTCCGGTGAAATTTCTTTTTCTCTCTTGATTATTTTTTTCCTGTCGCAAAACATCATGAACTCTTTAACAAATAAGTACAATTTTCTTTTATGTTATTTAGTTGTGCAGAATTTCTAAATTAAAAATAAACCTTTTAAAGTTCCAAAATAAACACGAAATATTTATTTGATAGAATTTATTTATGTTTCTGCACTTTATCAATTTTATTACACCCATCAAAAAGAGAGTTTTTTTTTTTTTTTGGGGGGGGGGGGGGGAGCAAGATTGAAAATTCGCTCCGGGCGCCGTTTTTACTTGGTGCCCCCCCCAAAATTTCTGGTCACGCTACGCCTATGTTCACATATGATGTGTACGTGCTAGTGGGAGTGGCTTCCGATTATAATTTTTAGCCTTTTGGTAACATGTTTTTATGAAGAACAAAGCATTTCTCAACTCATCTCTTTCAAAAATTGCAATGCAATATAATAAATAATGTCTAACAGAAAACATGTTATTTAACACTACAGAATTTAAACTGAACATTATTATAAAAGCAGAAAATTATTTAAAAACAGCAATTATTATAGAATTATCTGTATTCACAAGACAGGCTACATTTTAGATACAAGATTCAATGAAAAAAAAGTATTTGTATTTTTTAATTTGTAATTATTTTATAATTATTTTATTACAATTATCATTTAAATACAGCAACTAAATAAATAGGGAGGTGGTTTATTAATAGTACTTTAGAATGTTGAAAACAATGAGTAATCCTCATATAGTCCGGCATAATATCTGCGGATTATAGGCCGATGCGGATTATCTCCTGAAATTTTTTTATAAGCACTAAAAGTTGCAGCTGCAGATTAAATGCCGCCGCAGATTATAGGTCGAAAAATATGGTACAAATAATTTAATTTTTGAAGCTTTTTTAGTTACTACAAATTTATATTTTTTGAAGCAACAGCTGATCAAATCTGATAATCTGTTCTTAGGTCTAAAAGACAAAAGAGAAAGAAGTTATTTTGATCGTTTATAAAAAGAAAAATACTGTGATCAACTTGAGAAAGATATTCAAATTTTGAAGGTATCTGAAATTTTTTCTCAAATTAGAATGTAGATGAGTAAACAACTACATTCACTATACTATAATAATTTTAAAATAATGAATTTAATATAGTGAAAATTTCTAAAAAATGAAACAGTTCAAAATTATTCAATAAATAAATATAGGTTAGTAAAACTTCAAAAGTGGGTGCTGTTAACCCATAGACTTGTCTCTGGCTATGGCTTCAGAAATTTCTAAATCATCTGGAGAAGGGGGGGGGGGATTTTGATCTACCAACCCTCATTAATTGAACACTCTAGAACCAACACCAGGCTATATTGAAGAAGGAAGGTGATTTTGCATGAATTAACAACCTTCCAACCAAATAGTACTCTTAACTGAAAGAAAAGCCAAGAATTCAACAACTTACTGAAAAAGATCTAATTACTTCTGAATAAATCATATTTTTGTATAATTTTAAAGGGTTTTTTTTCTTCCAGATTGATGTGATTGCTTAGTAATGGAAATAAAAATTATTTTTTCTTTCACATTTTGCCTACAAATTCCCTAACATCTCCATATTTTTCAGGTCTTTGATGAAAAAGCACGACGTCCCTGAAGAAAAGGAAGGGAAAAATAACAAAAAACATACCGATTTATAAGAGAAATAGCTGATGTAGATGTTATACGAGGACCTGATTCACCATAAGGCATATAAGGTGGAATCACATGGTCTTCCATGAATTCTCTTATATCGTCTTCATCAGGAACTGTGCGATTGCGACATTTTTCAAGCAGCATCTGTAATGTATTCAGAAATAATATAGACACACATTAAACATCTATCACTTAAATATAAAATTATTCACAGAGATTTTATGTATTTATTTATTGTTATTAAAGCACAAGCAGGGGTCTGTCCAGACTTTTTTCACAGATTCTGTTTTTGTAAAATTGGGAAGAGTTTTCTACATTTGTGGAAAATCTAGTCATAATTTTGTGAATTTGAAACTATCATTGCATTGGCATTCAGGCTTGTGTTTATTTTTAAGATACTTTATATACAAAACTAGTCGGATGTACCAATCCCAAAACTTTCTTCTATCTCGTACATGTTAATACTTCAAAATTCGCTATCACACTGCCAAAATTAAATGGCAATCTATGCATCTCATGAGGATTCTAAAGTTATGAAATTCCGTGCATTAGTTCTTGAGATATGACTATCGCTGAAATCGTCTGAATCCAGCAAAATGCTGCCTAGCAACGCCACCCGTTCGGTGATTTATACCAAATCCTAATCAGCAACAATTTATGTCAACGTCTGACTGAATCTGAAGTTTGGAGAAAATCTGTGCATTAGTTTTTGAGATAGAGCTATTGCGAAAATCGTGAAAATTCCCGCATAGCAGCGCCACCTATTGGGTGATTAACACCAAAACCTAATTAACAACAACTTGTGTCAACATATAACTAAATCTGAAGTTAGCTGAAAATTCGTCCATTAGTTCTATAGATAGAGCTATTGAGGCAATCATGAAAAAGGCAGCACAGAAGTGCCACCTGTTGGGCGATTTACACCAACACATAATCTGTAGCAAGTCATATCAAGGACTAACTGAATTTGAAGTTTGATGAAAATTCGTGCGTTAGTTCTTAAGATAGAGCTATTGGGGAAATAGTGTAAATCCCGCAAAATTCATCATAGCAGTGCCACCTGTTGGGCGATTTACACCAACACATAATCTGTAGCAAGTCACATCAAGGACTAACTGAATTTGAAGTTTGATGAAAATCCGTGCGTTAGTTCTTAAGATAGAGCTATTGGGGAAATAGTGTAAATCCTGCAAAATTCATCATAACAGCGCCACCTGTTGGGCGATTTACACCAAAACGTAATCAGCATCATTTCATATCAAGGACTAACTAAATATGAAGTTTCATCAAAATCCGTGGATTAGTTCTTGAGATAGAGCTATTGCGAAAATCGTGAAAAATGCAACATAGCAGCGCCACCTGTTGAGCGATTTACACCAAAAACTAATCAGCATCAATCTGTATTAGGGACTAACTGAATATAAATTTTTATTAAATTCCGTGCTTTAGTTCTTGAGATAGAGCGCACGCAAAATTGTGTCACATACAGACAGACAGACAGACATTTTGTAAAAACATGTTTTTTGGAATCTCTGACCCCTAAAACGTGTAAATCCGTCGAAAACCGAAATTTGAAAATTTTCATGAATCCAATACTTTCTTCTTGTAAAGATAGAAGAAAGTAAAAGCTAGGTAATAGGTTCTTTGGTGACTTCAGCTGTCTTCTGTCAGTTGCTTTGTGAAAGTTCTGTTTTTAACACAAAGAACTTTGTAAAAGGTCCTATTTCAAGGTGAAAGTTTTTTAAAAAGGCCTTGTTTTAAGATGAAAGTTTTTGTAAAGGACCCTGTTTTAAGATAAAAGATTTTGTGATAGGTTCTTTAAGGGACCCAATTTTTTATTATGCCCAATTAATGGAGACTTTGGTTAGTGTGGACAAAAAAGCAGATTCCCTTAATCTGTACTTATGGGAGTTCATTGTATATTAAAAGTTTAGAAGCTTATGTTTTCTTCTAGATTATAAAAATAAGCTAAAAAGTCTCAATATTTAAAGTTACTTCAATATATTTTTTAAATACTAATGATATTAATAACTAAAACTGTATGTGTGTTTGTTTATTGTTAGAATATCACAGACAAACTACTGCATGGGTTTTAATGGGATTTTTACTGGAATGAAGTTTTATGCACAGTTTACCATTTAGCCTATTTTTGAACGTTTAGTACAAAAATTGAGAAGGTATAGTCAGGAAAATAAAATTTTCTTTATATTTTATAAAATAAAAATTTTCTTCATGTCATAGATTTTAATTTTGGAACAGATGTAATCGAAGATCAATGAAAATTACACAATTTTGACATTTTATTTTGATTCCTTTGATCAAAGCAACCCGGAAAAAAATAAAAAAAGACTTTTAACATAAATTGAAATAGCACATAATTTCCAATTGAATGGCTATTTTTGTTTTTTTTCTGGGACAATTTGATGATTAAAAAGCATACAGAGTTCTTTTTTTCTTCATCTTCAACTGTACATAAACTTAGCATTGACTCTAGCCCAATTTAGTAGAGCGCAGCACCCGGCAGCCCTTTTTGACTATTTTATGTCTTTTACGATCTTGGGAGGAAAAAATCACGAAATATGTTCATTATTCACTGGAAATAAATCATAAATTTAGTCATTCGGGCACGGCAAAATGTTGCGAAATTTGTCAATCGCTCGTATAATTAAAAAAGAGAAAAACCAGTTATAGAAAAAAAAAAAAAATCAAGAAAATCTTAAGTTGATTGCAAGAAAAAATCTGGAACTTCACCAATTGTTCATGAGGAAAATATCGCAAAATTTATCGATCAGTTGTGGAAAACCCCCCACAATTTTTGCCAATCAGGCAAAAGAAAAAGCCACAAAATTCACCAATCGGTTGACAGAAAATATCGTAGTTCTTCAATCTTTTGTGGGAAAGAAATTGCGAAATTCGTCAGTTTATCGTTGGAAAAAATCATGAAAATCTATAATTTTTTGTGGGAAAAAAGTGCGAAATTTGTCAATACATAAGGGGCAAAAATCATAAAATTTAGTCAGCTTTGAAGAAAAAAAAATCGTGAAATTCATTAACTGTTAGCAGAGATTTATCACAAAATTCGTCAAATGGTCACGGGAACAAAAAAACGCAAAATCTACTGATAAAAAGTGACTTAAAACAAACCAGTTCAAAATATGTTTTTTGGATAGGGTGCTAGAGTGCACTTTTTTAAAAATTCCCACCCGGCAGAAGCGAGTCAACACTCGGAGGGGGCTAAGCTTAGTCTATGGGGCTGAGATACAGTAAAAGTTTCTAAGACGGAATTGCAAGAAACAGGGAAAATTCTGCTTTAAACAGGTTTTATATCTTATTAGCAGGTAACGCATCTATTATACGATCAAATCTGCTAAGATGAAATTGCATGGGACAGGAGAAAATGTCGTTTTAAGCAGGTTTTTGTCTTCACAAGTATAATTACATCGTTATACAGCCTTTTTTTAAACGGAATATTGAAAATTATCTACTAAAAGGTATTTAATAAATAGTAAATAAAACTGAAACAATCAGCAAATTTAAAACTATATAAGAACATTCTCAATCTACCCCACCTCCCTCAACACATTCTCGAACTCATTTTGGAGCACAGACATGCATGGCATTTGTGAAATAACACACTTTCTAAGAAGAAAATCTGTCTAAAACGGAATATTTTTTCTAGTTCATTTTGAATTTTATCTTAGCAAGTTTCATTATATTTTGCTAAACTTTTGTAATTAAACTTGGTATCTTCTACAAATTTCGGGGGGGGGCTGAAGCCCCATCAGCCCAACCCTTAGATACGTCACTGCCTACAGCAGGGATGGTGAACCTACAGCACATGTGCCTGGAATAGCAAGCAAAACAATTCCTCTGGCATGTTAACTAATTATAGGTAATGTAATGATCACTTTACGAGAGAAATTTACTTTTATGTAAATTTTCAATTTTATAAACCCAAAATTGTTTAAGATGCATAGCGTATTAAAAAGAATTTTATAAACCCAAAATTGTTTAAGATGCATAGCGTATTAAAAAGAATTTTAATTACTTTTGCATTATCAATTTCAGTGCTGGCATTCTGTAGCACCACTTATGCTCGTATTCACCATCTACCTCGACCTTGAAAATATCGGTCGAATGCTCAAATGGAATTCACGATAACATTTGATTGGACACTATCAAGGAGCCATCCAATCAGGATTAAAGGTGCATACCATTTGAGCGTTCGACCGAGGTTATAACTCGGGGTCGAAGTAGTTGGGGAATTACGAGCGTTACTTGCTAAGCCATTTAATACATATGCTTCCCAAATCATTTTGCTTGATCATAAAGTTTAAAGGACTTTATTTTTTCAATAACAATTGAAATAATAAAGAGCCTAATAGACCCATTTATATTGTCAAATAACAAAAACTGACAAGATAAGAATTACAAACAGCTTGAAGCTACACAAAAGAGAAAAAATTTATTTATAAACCATACGGATTTTAATGCAAATGTCTAAATAAATAAATTAGGTGTTGAATTTAGGATAAGTACTAAAAACTATATTTTGTAGAATAATATTTTAAGATGGAATGTTCTTGGCATATCAGAATCTTGGTAAATATTTTTTTTCTGAGATTTTTAGCATGTGCATGCAAAACAGTTCGCCATCTCTGACCTACAAGCATATGATGCATCCCTATTTTTAAAGCATCTTCTCAGGGAATTAATATTTTCAACTTCTTTTTTCTGTGTATTCTGCAAGAAGGATGTCTCCCTTTTAGTTGTCAAAATACAATAAACTCTGTCTAAGGCGGAATCGAAATATGAATGCTTCGTCACATAACCATAGGTTTAACATTAGTGAGAAGAATTTGATATCTCACTAACAAACAGTCTTAAGGCTAATGTCAGATGAATGTCTAATTGCACGCTTTTTGTTTCATCATGAAAAAGAAACACCTTCACTAACAAGTGTTTCTTTTTCATGTTGAAACAAAAAGCATGCAAATAGACGTTCGTCTGACATTAGCCTAAGTGATGTTAACCATTTTAAAAATGATAAATTTTCCTCTAAGCTTATTCTTTTAACATAACTTAAAGAAGATATAATTTTCAGATGATTGTCTGTTTGTTTTTTCTGGAACAATTTGGTGATTAAAATGGTATGTTATCTCACTCTAACTTTATTGGCTGGTTGTACTTTTTCTTAAATTTTCATAGTTATAAAAGAAAGTGCGTTAAGGATTTATGCATAAATTTCAAAAAATAAAATCTAAGATCTTACAAGGGAAACACCAGGAACATTTAATTAGATATCAGAAAAATTATTTAGAAATTCGAAATAGAAAATAACCCAACTTTCACATAATGTGACTATTCACATAATAATCACCCAACTTTCACATAATGTGAAAGAAAACTCAATAACTTTCTTTTTTTAGGTTTCTTCTTAAGATTTTCTTTTCTTCCAATATAACAACAACAAAAAAAATCTTTTTGTTGTATATCATAATAAAAAGCTTACAGAACAACTTTCAAATAAATAAAGTTTTAAAATCATATAAGGTGTATGTGCCAAAGAAATTTACATCCTGCAGATTTTTAAAAATATTAATTTCGTATATTACTATTTTGACATAAGGATAAGATGTTTATTTTGTTACTTTGAAATAAGAGCTTGGAAAAAATTTAAAAGATCCTATTTTTATGTGAGGTAACTGCATAAAAATAGGTGTTAGAATTTAAACAAATTTACAGCATTAGAATTTAAAATAAAAAGTCAATAGCCCCAAGGACCAGTGACTATGACAATTTACTGGACCGCAGGCATCATCACTAGCCCGCGACATAAAATTCTATCAAGTAATTTTAGCCCTTTCAGTAAGCAACCCCCCCCCCACACACACACACAGACCTAGAATATAAACCAAATTTACTTTGTAGTTGTCAAAAATTTTCCTCATAATAAAAATTATAATTATAATTCACTAAAAATTAAATAAACAACAGTACATAAATTAGAACTATAAAATTATTAATTAGATATTTTATTTTCACTTATTTATTTCAACTGACTGTAAGGTTTAGTAATTTCATGTTTTTAAATAAAATAAAATTGTGCGATTTGTGTTCAGCTGCAGTTTTCTCAGGGCCGGGAAAATTTATGTTTGCCTGTCAAAGAGGAAACAAAAGTTACTGGTCCTGCGGACCACTAAACTTTTCAAATTAGTGCTCCAATTGAATTTTTGGTGGTCTCGGACCAGCGGACCACCAAGAATTTCGAACGCTGTTTTATTGCAGCAGACCAACAAGGAAAATATGTGTAGCATTCTAAGATTAAGAAAGGTTTACAAGTTCTATTTTAGGTTGACAATCTTCATAATATTTCCCCATGACTGAATGAAGAAATTTACAATTTATTTTCTGCAATCAATGGATGCATTTTGTGATTTTTCTTCCCCGGCCGGATAAGGGAAATGGATTGAAAGGGAGTATCAAAAAAGGGCAGTAAGGGCTACTAGTGCGTAAAATATTTAAAAAGGGCCTCCAGATGAATAAAATATTTTTAAAGGGCTGCTGGGCACATAGAGTAATTAAAAAAGGCCCCCGGGTGATAAGTAATTAAAAAGGGTCGCCTAGCACTGAATCCTGTGAAATTGGCCTAGAGTCAACACTAATCACTCACATCCTTGAAAACGAATTTTAGCAATTAGTAACCCTGACAACATATTTTGTGTAGAACATCAAACGTTTTAAAATAATATATTTCAAATTTTGTGAGAAAAATACTAATCTCTTACCATTTCTATAGTTTTATAACAGCACATGTCGTTGATGAATTCGGTATGTTTTTCACCAGCTTCTAACATCAATATGTAGATAGAATTCTTAGCTCTTGCTCTTCCTTTAGACTGAACATATCCTCGAAAATCATCAGGCAAATCAAAACGAATGACAAGATTGCATTGTTGGACATCCATACCTTCTTCTAAGACACTTGTAGATATCAAAACATTACATTTCTTTTGTCGAAAATCAAATAAGACATTTTTCTGTGATTTCACAGACATAGAAATTTTTTTCACACCATTAGTACCATGACCAACAATATATTCAGGATTCAAAAAACTGAGCTCAGGTAAGATGCATCGAATTTCTAATATCCACTGTTGCAATACATAAGCAGTTATTCTTTCTTTAACAAATATAATGGAACATACTTGAATGTCTGATGAATTTTCTTCTTTAAGCATTTGGCGATATTTTTCAGGATCATCATCAAATGAAACAGTCATATTAGGTGCTAACTTCTTTAAAAATTTCTTGCTTCTTTTAATAGATAAAAAAATATCTAAAAGTCTTCTTAATTTATTAGGAAATTTGCCTTTATCATCTAAATCATCTCGTGTGAACCCAATATTTATTTGTATGCATTCATTGATGAAGTCATGCAGAAATGTATTTAGTTTTTCAAGTGCTTCCTGTTTCTCTTCAGTGAAAAATTTATTTAAAATCTGTTTATTTAAAACTTTGCTAACTTCTCCCATAAAAACTTCAGCTGCCTTCTGAGCACACCAGAAGCCTAAATTTTCTAATGTGCTTTCAAGAGCCTTTAAACATTTTAATGGAGTATCAAAAAAATTCAATTCAATTTCAGGTAAATTTTCATTGCCTCTGCCTAGATTTTTTTTCTGACACTTTATTTCATTTTTCAGTTGCTTAATTTTAGAAAGTAAAATTGTTTCAATTTCAAAAGGCACATAACCAATTATATATTCATCGGGATCTGCTACATATTTTTGTATGTTAATGACATCACTCACAGTTGTGATGGAACTTCTTAGAGTTTTTTGGAGATCTTTCAATTGTTTTTCAAGTTGAGTTGGCTTACATTTGCCATTTATTAACGAAGCACTCAGTCCAAAAATCCTCGGTAATTCTTTCTCATCCATACTAGTGAAGCACTTCATTGCTTGAGAATAAGGATGACTGCCCTGAGCTTGATGACATTCATCAAAGATTATCAATCTTATCTTGTTATAAGGTATAAAAGCATGGTCGACTATGATCCTGAAGATCTCTGCAGTCATGACAAGCACTTCACCATCAACGAACTCATTGTTCCACATATCCTCATTCCAAGTATTAACATTCATCTCTCCATAAAAATGTTTAACTATCAAATCTGTGTGTTCTTTAATAGCTTCAGCTTGTTGATGTACTAATTCAACTGTAAAGAAAAATAAAGGTAATTATAAATCTATTACAGTAAAACCTCCCTAAAGTGACCACGTTCCTTTCCAATAAAAATTGGTCGCTCCAAGAGGTGTTCTTTTAATGGAGATCATGTTTAAATCTAGATTCTAATTGTTGAAAAAAGGTAACAATTAATATTACTAAAATTTATTTTTCACATTAGGAAAAAATATGAAAATTTAACACTAGAACCACCATTAGGGGTCATTTTGACCCCTACCAAATTGATAACAGTCAATTCGAACCAGAAATTTCTACATAAGACATCTTAAATATATGCAGCACCAAAATTGTCAAATTAAGTTAAATAGTTTTAAATAAAAATTTTGGTATAAAACACTTTTTTATAGAACTTAAGTAAAAAAGCTGGCGGTTCTAGTGTTAGGTATCAAAACAAAAGTTAATTACTATAGAGTTTAAAAAATGAATACATTGACGTTTGCTTTGATTTTACAGTTTTATCTCTAACTGTTATTTCAAAGTCCTTCCAAAGTTCAATAAATAAAAGCAATTTTTTTTTTTTTTTTTTTGATGGGAACAAATAATAATGATTTCATTATTTTATTTATTTATTAGAGAGTTTCATGACAGAATAGGCAGGGGGATTTATTGCCTGTCTTTCTTAATTTGTCATCAGAGTTAAATTCATTGCCTAAAAAGGCACAAAGGGGGGGGGGGGGGGGGGGGGGGATAAACACTTTAAAGTTACCGGAATTAAAAAAAAAATTCTAAACTTAGTTTACAAGTTTGATGAATAAAACACTCTCCGGAATTATTTTTCTAATAAAACCTTGTTCAAGCGACCAGGAAAAAACAGAATTTGTTTGATTTTCTTCAAAGAAATGGGTCGCTCATGGAGGGAGTTCAACAGGGATGGTCTCTGAATGGAGGTAAAATTAGTATCGAGCCTATGGGAATAAATTTCGTTCCATGAAAAAATGGTCATTCAGGGAGGTGGTCGCACAGAGAGGTTTCACTATATATGTATTATGATAAACAGTGTTTAAAAATACTGGTGAATAGGTAACCATAGCAATTAAAAATTCAGAGCCAGAAACTAAAATTTTGAACTGTTTTACTACTTAGTTAAAAGTAATATACACTTTTTAAAAGAAACAATTGGTCAATATATTGTTCAACAGTGATAGAAAAAGAAAATGGCTTGGAAACAAAAAATTAGGCTGTATAACATGTATGGAGCATTTAGAAAAATTATCAAATAGCTCTATATGGAAGAGGTTGAAACTGCAAAGGATTAATTAGCTTAGCACAAAAAATACTTAAGAATTGTTTGTTACATTTCTTTAAATTACTCAATTCATTAATCTAACAAACTGTTACCTTTTCTTAATATACTACTTAAAAATTTCAACATAAAAAAAAAAAGAAAAGAAAGAAAGCTGATGTCTTTAAAGACCATTTTCATATTTAAATAAAAACACTGAGACAATAGCTGTTATGTTAGTTTCCATGGTTTGAGTTAAGAGAGATTTTTTTTTTTTTCACATGAAACTGATAAGAAATAAATTAAGGAATTTAAAAAATAAAATAAAATAAAATAAAATAGAGAGCTTTCAAAACTTAATAATGATTTATCTGAATGGAACTCATTTAAAGATGTTTAAGCTGCAAAAGCTGTTAATAATTCATATTTTAAATCTAAAGGTGTTGTGCATGTAAATGGCCACAGGAAAAATATGCAGCTCAGTTTAAGTTTTCTCGCCTGGCTCCTAGTATTTCGAAAGATTTCTTAATTTCTTGATGATAAATATTCACAAATACCACAAAACACTGTATTATTAGCATAATGTATACTGACTGCCTCATTTTTTAAAAGAAATTTTCAGAAAAAAAGCAATATTTTTGCATGAAGAGAATGAAATTATTTGAACTGATTAATTTAATTATCATACATATCTCACTACATGCGAATTAGAAATTTTCCTTTTCAACCTCACTAAAACAATTTTTTTTTTTACCCAAACCATATTGAAATTAGGCCCTTAGAACACGAGGAAAGAATGCACCCCAAGCAGTGTAAGGTGCTTCCTCCTGTAAATTTCCCGAATTACCTTTAATATTAACACGATATTTAATAAACAGATGAAATCCCTTATCTAAAGTTTCACAAATACACTTATGATTAACAACACCAGATGAAAATCAATACGCTCTTTATCAATCATTACAAAAGCATAAAAATATAAGATTAAAAAAAAAAATCCCACAATAGCATTAAAACACAAAAACAAAGAACTTCTATGGAAAGGATACAGAAAAAAGAGAAACAGAAAATGCATGGAACTAACCAGTAGGCACAATGAAAAATATTCTTTTGCCATTTTCCTTATAAGGTAAACGGACATCATTTGCAAACTCACGAATCAACATAACAGCAATGAAAGTTTTTCCTGTACCAGTTCCTAAGCAGGCTATGGTATTTTCTTTTTTGGCTGCTTCTAATATTTCAATCTAATAAAATAAAAAATAAGGATTAATATTATAAAAGTAATAAGAAATTATCAAAACACACAATAAAATAATTATGATAAAATAAATTTTGAGAACAATCATTAATACAGGGTGGCTACTAAATACTGATACAAATATTTAGACATTTTATTTTACAAATATAAAATAGAAAAAAATAATTACACTAATATGATGAACATCATACATGAAAGTTTACCTGTAAACAAATTCACTCAAATCGACCGCCATCTTTATCAATTACCAAAGATAATCTATTATATCATTGTCCGAGGGCGGCACGAATCATTTTAAGAGGTAATTTGTCCCATTCACGCAATATGGAAGCTTTGAGAGAGTCCAAACTTCTGTGTTGTTTGCTATTTACTTTAGCCTCTAAAATCCCCCAGACACAATAATCTAAAGGATTTAGATCCGGTGAAGAAGGTGGCCAATCTTCATGCATGATAAAATTCGGACAATTGACCTGGAGCCAAGTTTGTGTTGATTTAGCTCGGTGTGAAGGTGCAGAATCTTGCTGAAATATCCAATTCTTTTTTGGATACAACCTGTCAGCATGTGGCAATAAATGTGCAGCCAATATGTTCTGTTTGTAATATTCCGCATTGATTTTTACCCCTTTATCTATGAATTTCAAAGGCAATTTCCCATTGTTTGACACTGCAGCCCAAACCATAACAGAATTCTTGTTCTGAAAGCGTTTAACAGTTCGGAGAGTTTCAGGTATATCCTCAAACGTTGCTGAATATACGACATCATTTTTAGCATTATAACACTATTCAGTGCAAAATAGCTTCTCATCAGAAAATATCATTCTGTCAATATTTTTCTTACCGTGCCGTTTCAGCAATTTCTTGCATCTTTGTAATATTTTATCTTTTGGGCATCAGTCAAACCTTGAACTTTTCTTTTCCGATAAGGACGAAAACCCAGGTCTTCATTTATAATAACTTGCATAGTTCTGCGACTCACGTTCTCTTCTGCAGCCATTTTATTTGCAGAGCGTTGTGGATTTCTTCGTATCTTTTCACGAATTCTTTTGATGCGCTCTTTTGTGCGAACTGATCGTGGGCGACCAGACCTAGGTCGATCTTTACAGCTATTAGTATCCAATAATCGATTCATAGTTCTATATATAAATAATCTATTAAAACCAAGGCATTTCAATTGCTTAAATATTTGACCTGCGGAAAGCCCGCGATCAAAGAGCTGTTTAATCATCATTCTTTTAGCTTCCATTTTAAAAATAATTCTAAATATTTGATTTTTACAAAAATCGTCTGCACTAATAGAAAATTGCCAAACGCTGAAATACAGAAATAAATTATTTTACCAAACGATTAAAATTAATTCTTATTTTTTGAAGTGTATCAGTATTTAGTAGCCACCCTGCAAATGTAGAATACCTTGAATTAAAAGTGAAATTAGTTACCAAGTCTACATAATATTACAAATGTCCAAGAATATCAGCATTTTAAATCGCATAAATTATATACTTTAATTACCCTTTTTAACTATAAAAAGTAAAAAAAAAAAAAACCTTACACTAAAGAACACATACGGTCAACTCTGTCAAATCCACACAGCTTGGAACCAAACGTTTGGCAGATTCTAGATCCTCTTTTGTTTACATATCTTTTCTTTTAGTCTGATTATAAATTAGTAATATTTGCATGAAAATGCAAATGCAAAAAGAAAATATAGTATAAGAATAACTTGTTTAAAACAGAATTAAACGTAAATCTTAATAGTTGTTATTCAGTTACTAAACTTAGCAGAATGATAATTTAAGTTTTAATTTACGATTCACATCATTTTATGTATTCTACCACTAGTTATTATCTCTAGTTTTGAAATAAAATGCAAATGAAATCAATTTATAGATAAACTGAATACAAGAATTTTATAAATGAATATTTTATTTCAACTAATTCAATTAACCTCTTGATTACGGGCTAAGACTGCCAACTATTTTTATATTCATTTGTACCATAATTTACAAAAATAAAAATCTTTGTGGTAAATTTCTGTTGAAAGTATCCTAGTATGAGTGTGTGTGCGTGACAGAGATTATTTTTGAAAAAGTGGTACATATAGAATAAAGAAATAGTGGCTGGGACAACATATGTCCCAAGCCCGTAAGCAAAGGGTTAATGTTACGTGAGGTTTATCTAACACCTAGCAGCAGGGGCTCTTAAATTTTTGACAGTTGCAACATGGCTTGACAAATGCAATCACCACAGTGCTGAATACAGGGGTTGGCCCGGGAGAATATTCCACACTGGAGCATTGAACCCCCTCCCCCTGGAAGATTTGAGATTCTGTGTTTTGAATGGTCAAAAAGTGCAATTTCACCCCCCCCGGAGCCACAAAAATTACTTCTGGAGAAAAGTGTCTCAATTCAACACTGAATCACCAGGTTTCCAATGATGACCATATTTTTTTCCACCTGGTGACCAAATTATTTAATTTGTCGTGTTTTTTACTTCCTTTTGCATAAAAATTGATCTAAGAAAGAAACATAAACAGCATTTTTTCTCTCCTTCACCCCTACTTGTGCGCGGCAAGCAGTGATTTTTTTTTCTCTCATACTTTTAATTCAAATCAGATTTTTTGTGTTCAGAATTAAAATAATATCTATCACATTCATTTTAAAGAATAATAACATATAAGTTATTAAAAGTAATTCATTTGAAGTAAATCTATAAAACTTAGTAAAAATTTCAAGAATTAATTAAAAAAAAATAATAATAATACATATATTTAAAAAATGTTTCTTCCTTGCTTAAAATATTTGGCATGTTTATTATCATGCCTGTATGCACTCCATGCATTGCACAACAAGTCGGCACTATCCTGGTTTGGAGATAAGTGTCTGGTACTGGATTACTTAGTAATGTTTTATGCGAGAGGGCTTGGTTTACAGTTCTTCAGAGGATTTTGGTGGGAGAGGTGTGCGAGAGAGAATTTTTAATTATGTGACCACTAGAAATTTAGTCAATATGATGTGGAAGGTTGAGGGCTTTTTTTATAGAGTAGCTCCTTTAAAAAAAAGAAGAGGATAAAATTGAAAAAAAAAATGGCATAAAATTATGTCTTTCAAAATAATTGTCATAAAAATTGATTTTAGTAAAGAAAAATTGTTTCTGTTACAAAACTGTACATTTATTCATTCAGACTTTGTGATATAGACAATAAATGCTCGATTATCCAGGAACAGGGAAGAATGTTTTATTTAACCCTCCGAGTGTCTTGAGGGTTTACCTGGATTTTCATAAAAATGCTTATAAAAATAATCTTAATTTAAATTTTCTTCCCCTGTTTCCTTCTAAATTACACTTTATGCCTCTTTATTTGACATGCATTTTAAAATACAATTATGTTTAATTTTTTTTTTTTTTTTTTTTTTTTTTTACAACAGCTTTAAGTTATTTTGGAGAAACGGAAAAATATGGGCAAATCACTCAGAGGGTTATGAATGAGAAATTATTATTTGACAAATTATTTAACTTAGATCATTGTTTTACCCAAGAATTTTTATTACTACTAATTTTACTACATTAGCTAGTCACAAATATTTTATAATTTTACGGGATGCAGGTTTCAGGTCATTTGCTCCCCGCCATGTTTACGCAACAGGACATACGTAAGAGTGTGGATAGGAACAGGAATAGCGATATTTGTACAATAAAAAGAGAAACATGATCCCAGTAGCAGAAACGGTGCAGCACGGAAGCGGGCGCAGCAGATTATTTTAAACCTTGCAGATCAATCCACAAGCTTAAAAAGAAATGCTGAGCTTAAAAAATAGCTAAAATTTACTTTAAGTCTCTAGATTTATGGTATTTGTGTTATCCTTTTATTATAGTTTCTTTATAAATGCAAATTTCGCTTATTTTATGGGTTTATATTATTTCTTATGACAGTAAGCTTAGTCTAGCATTGTTAGGTCGCAGATAAATTTTAGTTTACTGCAGACTGACACAGAAAATTCTGCTTCTGGGAACATGATTACACAAGAAGAAAAGCAAATGTGTGTTGTTACATTACAAATAGTTATTAAAATAATTGTGAGCAGTTTGTCAGAATCATCAGCAGCATCGACCTCTTAACAATTAACATTCAGTTCATACATCTGTCCAAATTTATTGCGAGCCTGGCGCTGGCTAGGCTAGAGTATAACAACACCTATAGATTGAATATTAGCTACAAACAATATATTTTCTCCCTGAGTGTCGACAACTTGCACAAAACATTTAATTGGTAAAACATTTTACATTTTAAAAATAAGCATGTTATGTTTAGACATATAAATTTTATTATGAAATAAATGTTATAAGAAAATGAGCAATAAATATTTAGCTACTTTCGATTAACCTTTGCACGGGGGCTTGGACAGCATCTGTCTGGCTTTAGAATGTATTCTCGGACAGATGTGGTCTGAGTCCTTGCTTAAAGATTAAATAATTGTTTCAGTTTGAGATCTTCCAATCCACGAGGCCCTGTGTGACTGCACCTGTTGTATACCCCAATGAACGACTCTGAGCATGGGAGAATGGTTATTTTAGAAATGCATATTGCATACTCTCCAGTTATTTTATAAGCGTAATTAGTTTTGATATTTCTCATATTGGGGTTTATTTTATAAGCATGTTATGATATTTATTATTCGAGCCAGCTTATGTATATAAATAGGCTTATTTTTTTACAATCAATATGTTAGCAGTCCACAATTTCCATCAAGAGCAGCATCTGTTAATCATTTGTTCAATAATGTTCATAATGTTCAATTCATCATAATGTTCAATTAAAATTCTTAGGATATCTCATTACAGATGTTGCAAGCTACAAAATATTAAGAAATAAACTTAGAAATTACATTTAAAAAAATATTTTAATTTTTAATTTTAATTTGGCAAAAATAAGTTTATCAAATGCAAATTTTAAAATAATAAAATCAGAATAATGACTGACTTGGAACGCAAAATAGGCAAAAAATTGTTTTCCTGCTTCGCTATTTCATCAACGTCCGACAGTCAGGAGTTTGTAGCACTCAACTATCTGGACATTTGAAGCATTCGGTAATCAGAATTTCATGAACATATCAGTTAATTCAACCTTTATAATTTCCCCCCCCCCCCCCTTAAATCAGAGATGTACAATTTTGAGGAGTTTCATTACAAAACTTAGTTTATATTATCTCTTTCTAAATTACGTATTATTCTAAACTATGTAACCAGGGGTCAGGCCAGGCAAAATTTGGGGCCCATCTAAGGCCCCCTCACAAAAATCCATTCAATAAAGCAGCACACTTCGCAAAATTCCTTTTAATAAAACAGGCCCCTTCACAAAATTCCTTTTAATAAAATAAGTCTCTTCGCAAAATTCAATTCCATAAAAACATACTCTTCACTAATTATTTTTATATTGTTGGGTTTTAAAATATGTAAATTGCAAAGAAAACAGGGGAGGGGGGGGACTATAATTTTTTTTTTCCATTATAAATATGCTTCATAATCTTCAAAGGTTTTACTGTATTATGTTCCACTCGATGCAGACTAACGAATAGCATGTTACTTAAAGAAATGTAACAAAATTTGTGTATCATAAAAATTGGGATTTTTGGCAACCCATGGGACAGGTCTTGGAAGCCCTGAAAGTTGGGACATCCTGTGTAAATCAAGGCACCTGGCAACACTACCTGTGATCACAAAAAAGTGTCAAATTTGCAAAACACTATGGAATCAAGCTGTGCAGATTAGCAGTCTTCTAATATATTACAATACTTGGACTTAAATTATCTCTTTTCTTTATTGGCATTTATACATTGAATAGCAACGTGCTTAATAATATGCAAGATATCATAGAAAGTAGAGACAGACTGAAAATTTGGTTTTGTTTTCGATTCAAAATCTGAGTTTTGCCAAAAATTTGTTTTCGCCAAAAATGCGGCTAGACCGAAACTATCAGCATTCCAAAAATCTCGTCTCTTCCTTCAGAAATTTTCAACATTACTCATTGATTTGTGCTTAATACTATGTTCATACTGGATACCTTAAGATATCTCAAGCTGCCGAACTCTCCCAGTGAGTTTCGACTTACTTCGGCTAGATACAGGAACAACCACTCACTCTTGTTGGCTCTGAAGCTTCGCTTTTACTGATTAGCTGTTGCAGCCGTTTTTATTTTAAGCGCATGCACATACTTTACTTTTGTTCAGATCACAGCCACAGTGACACTACTGAGATACCTTAGGTAAGTTTTTCAATGTGAACATGCATCCAATTCCGGGAGGGTACCACTTCAAAACTGGCGGTCTAAGATATCTTAAGTTTCTAGTGTGAACAGGGTATTACCGGCTGAAATGAGACTATTTATTACTATGAACTTCGTTGTTTATAATTTTCAGTCATAACTGGCTCAAGACATGAATGCAATTATAAAGCAAGCAATGCATACATAACAAAATTTTTTCATGTGCTCATTAAAAGCTGCTGATAGCAGTGATAGAAAATATTCAGTTTGAAACTGCAGAAGTGTTTCGAATCCTCTTTGAGAAAGTTCTCATATAAAAGATGATCATTTACAGAATTCATTATAAAAGATAAATCGAGGTGTGTATACATAAAACTAAAATATTTTTTAATTAAATGAAATTCATATAATTAGAAAATCTTTCTGTGTCATTGATGAATTAAGTTTTATTTTACGTGAAAATAAAAAGTTTTGGGTTTAAGGCACCGAGAGCCAACATGGGTCACACGTATAACTAATTAATAATTATGTATATTTAATAAATATGCATAATTATAAGTAATCAAAAATTATGTATAATTAATTAATAATTACGTATGCATTAATTACTTTAATACATACAATTTAATTCCTTAAAAAAAAATTTGAACATTTTCGGCCAAAAAATAGGAAGATCACAGAAATTCGGTTTTGGCTTTGGCCTTAAAAACCTGTTTCAGTCGATCCTTAATAGAAAGATTTGGAGCAATCAAGTTGCAACAACTCATGATTCATTGGCATGCGCTTATGTGTACTGTACACTCTCAAAAATTCACACAACATGGGAATAAGGGTTTTATAGACTTCTGAATTTTGAGGATTATTGCATTGTTTACATTTTAAAACCATGTGACAAATGCATGTTAGTCATAAATGACTGGGAGCATATGGCACATATTTAAAAGTAAAAGGTCATATTTTTAGGTTACAAAAGGGTTGATTCCAATTTCATTTTATTTCTTAAAAATTAATTCAATAGTAAATGACCTGGGGTTTTAAAATATTTAAAAATAAACAACAGAAAAAGGAAAGGTAAAACTAATTCATGGCCATATATAGTTAGAATTTTACAAGTTGTATAATGCAATTTTCATTCAAAGTTATAGTTAAAGTGAATTTATTTTAAGTACTTTTTAAATATTGAATCATAATGGTAGTGATCGTCGTTTACGGTTATGGTATGTTGTTGTTGGTTTCAGATTACAGACTTGATAGATTAGATTAGCGCTATTTTAGGCACTGCAGGTAATTTTATAGCTATTTTTGTGTACATAATTTTATAATTCATTAAGAATATGTGCCCAGCACCGTGCGAAGAGAAAACTGCGCCCGGGGCAAAGTTTCAATTTGGCACCCCCCCCCCCCTCCTCACTTTTTCTTTGTGACATATGTCATAAAGTTGAAAAGTGAAGAAAGAGAAATAAATTCTATTGAATACTTATTTCGCGTTTATTTTGGAACTTTATGTTTAATTTTAATTCAGAAACTCCAAACAACTAAATAACATAAGGGAAAATTGCACTTATATTTTGACAAAGGGCATTTGGGAAATGGGTGTAGAAAAAATGTACAGTATAACAGTTTGTATATATAATATATAATAGTACAGTATAACAGTTTGCAACCCTTTTGTATTCCCAGAAGGAAATGCATGCTATTTTGAGAGTATATGTTTTTGTCACAAGCACAGAAAGAAAATTACACAATATGTAGATATATAATTAAAAAAAGATGAAACGAGGTATGGAAGATAAATTTGGCGCCCCCTCAATATCCACACCCGGGACGACTGCCCTCTTCGCCCCCCGCTTTGCACGGCCCCGTATGTGCCATGTATTTTGGGTTTATTTTCTATTTGTAATTGTGTGTTTATTTGGGAGAAACTTCTATTAATAATAACTTTTTAATTAAATAGCATGTATTTTAATACTGCATATCGATAAATCACATTAATTATAATCACAGTGGCTACATGAACTTTAACATGGGTTTAACTCACATGAAATCACAATGTATATAATGTAATTTTAAGGGCAGTGGCTTTTATTATTATTTCTCAAATTTGATGATTAAGTATTTGAATAGTGTTCTTTAGTTAGTTATGTCATAGCAAGAATATAATTGAAATTTATAAATGTTAATAATTACATTTTTAGAATAAGATTTATACATTTTAATTTAAAGATAGGATTTTGCTCCAGAAAACTCATGAAATACAAGTGCAACATAAAAGGTTTCTATTTCTACACAGCTAGTTAAATTATAAAATCACCTGATAACTCCGAGGAACAAAATCTTCTGAGTCTTGATTTGTATCCATTGTAGTGCAAAGTCTTTTTGGAGGACTCTCTTCATTAAAAGCAATCTACAAATAAAGAACAGATTTTAAAAAAATATAATTATCAATTGTGTAAATTTCAAGAAAAATAAACACGAAATTCAATTTACAAAAAATGTAGCATAAATATTAACATACCAGTAGTCAACTGATGTTAATTTATTAACTGCTCAACACAAAAACTGGTTTGAAAATGTTTAAAAGCACAGAAAAACAAGTATTCTACATAGGCACAAAAAAGCAAAATATTGTAATCTAGGAAGAATTTCTGTCATTGAAAGTAACTAGATTAATAATTAACTCCTTAATCTATTTTTGGATATACTTATACAGTGAAACCTCCCAGTGCAACCACCTCTCTGACCGATCATTTTTTTCATGGAACGAAATTTATTCCCATAGGCTCAATACTAATTTTACCTCTATTCAGAGACCACCCCAGTTGAACTCCCTCCATGAGTGACCCATTTCTTTGAAGAAAATGAAACAAATTCCGTTTTTTCCTAGTTGCTTGAAGAAGGTTTTATTAGAATAATAATTCCAGAGAGTGCCAGAGATACCCCTTGCTGGGTATCGTTCCAAGTGGTTTAGTCGGTAGAACGTCAGTGCGCTATACTGATGGCCCGGGTTCGAGTCCCGGCTTGGAATCTTTTTCACTATGTTGGCCTTTGCGCCTTTTAAGCAATTACTTTGAAATTTGATTTTCATTTGAAATATTCTATCCAAGGCGAATGTTTCCCTCTGGAATATTTTCCATGTATTAATATAGTTTCTATCGATGCTGGATTTAATTATGCTCCGTGTTTGCCAAAGGTTGGTGGCTCACGGTAAATATTCCATCTTGTGCTGCGTTTGTAGCCTTGCCAACATATAATAGTGAGAAATTTTCCTTGCTGGGTATCGTTCCAAGTGGTTTAGTCGGTAGAACGTCAGTGCGCTATACTGATGGCCCGGGTTCGAGTCCCGGCTTGGAATCTTTTTCACTATGTTGGCCTTTGCGCCTTTTAAGCAATTACTTTGAAATTTGATTTTCATTTGAAATATTCTATCCAAGGCAAATGTTTCCCTCTGGAATATTTTCCATGTATTAATAGAGTGCATTATTCATCAAACTTCTGAACTAAGTTTAGAATTTTTATTTATACTGATAACTTTTAAGAGTTTAAACCCTTTGTGCTTTTTTAGGTAATGAATTTAACTCTGATGACAAATTAAGGATGACAGTCAATTAACTCCCCTGCCCTATTCTGTCATGAAACTCTCAAAGAAATATAGATAAATTAATGAAGTTGTCATAATTTGTTCCCATCAAAGAAAAAAAAAATGCATTTATTTACTGAACTTTGAAAGGACTTGGAAATAAAAGTTATGGAAGATAAAACCGTAAAATCAAAGTCCATGTATTCATTTTTAAAACTCTGCAGTAATTAACTTTTGTTTTGATACTTAAATTTTCGTATTTTTTTCAAATGTGAAGAATAAATTTTAGTAACATTAATTGTTACCTTTTTTCAACAATTAAAATCTAAATTTAAAAATGACTTCCATTAAGAGAACACCTCTCGGAGCGACCCATTTTTATTGGAACGGAATGTGGTCGCTTTAGGGAGGTTTTAATGTACTGCATTATATATTCTCAAAAATTTACAGAGCTTGTAACCAGGGCAAGGGCTTTGCAGTTTTCCAAATTTTACATTTTTTTTAAATAGAATTTCCAGCACTAAAAATAACTATTAGATAAGTAATTAACTACATTAAATATTCTCTAAAATCTACACATCTTCCAACCAGGACAGGGGCTTTCCAGCTTTCTGAATTTCAAACAGATTTTAGATCTTTGCTTTGTGTATATTTTAATATTTCCTCTTAATAGTTTATACCTTACGCAAAATAACTAAATTTTAAAACTCAATATTGTATTAGTGAAACACAAATAATTAATTGAAAAAATTATGAATATTTAATGAATAATTGGTACTTTTCTGTTAGCCGGGCGCCAGTGTTATTAGGATGAGTGAAGCGAATCCTATACTAGTCTACTCAAATTACATTTTGTCGTACACTTTACAAAAAAACTATTCAGTATTTTGACTTGAAATTAAACATAAAAATAAATTATGACCTGTAGATTTGCACAATATTATTTTTTTTTACAGAATAACCTTAAAAAATTTATTATTGTAATTAATTTATTTTACATGTTTTTCCATTACGGATGCTTTTTTGCAAATAAAAAATGAAAAAACAAATATATTTTCAGGAGAAAAAATAAATCATGGAGTTAGTCATAGATAGAATCATGATTAATTAAATAGTTTCATGATTTCATTTATGAAATTTTTAAAATACCTTTTTTATGGAAATTATAGCCTATTTTTAATGAATTAAAATTTGTGAAAATTCAATTATTTACATTAAATTGTAAAAGTATTTTTCAGTGTTAGGAATTCCAATACAAATTTATTTTTATTATTTGAAATCATTTACGCAGACGATACTTAGGCAATTTAAAAGAATTATATCAAGACTCCATTATCATATATCAGACTTGACAATCACTAAGTTTCTTTTGTCCACTGTACAGGTGGTCAGAAATGGTTGTCCTATTACTAGCGCCATCTAATATGGGAAATAGAAATATTTTTAAATTTGTTTTTCATATCTGTTTTTCCATTTTCTTTACGATATGCTGAATATTTGTAATTTACAAATGATAGTTGTTAACCTTTCAGCGGGCGCGCCTGCGCAAATTTTACGACAAACGGAATATTCCTTACACTGCTTTCACAAACTGTATCGAAAGTGCTTCAAGGTCATTCCTATTCCTTTATGGGGCCCCTCCCTTCGCGATGAAATGGGTGTGATCCAATTCCAAGGTTAAATTTCAGCTTCGCAGTAGGTTTTATGCAGAGCTGTGCTATATTCGTAAAGTTTACGACACGCGTCCGCTCTTGCGAGTTGAAATAATAATAATTTTTTTCTTGTTTTTAAAGCTTTATTTCGGCAGCTCTATATTTAATGTTTATTACAATGTCTTGTCAGTTAATTTTATGTAGTCTAAAAATATATTTTTAGTAGAATTTTCAAAATATGGCTTCAAGATGGGTAAACTATGAAGATATTCCACGCCTCCTTCAGGAACTATCTGATGAGGAAAAAGAAGATAATAATGAGGAAGCAGATCTGGAAAGTGACAGTGATCTTAGTGATGAAAATATCGAAGTAAATTGCATCAGCAGTGAATCCGAGCAAAGTATTTCTGAGGACGGACAAGAAAATGCATTTGAAGATGAAGAATTTTACATTGGTAAAGACACAACTACCAAATGGCGTAAAATACAAAACACGAAGTGCTCGAAGACAAAAAAGCTGAACATTGTCAAAGTTCTTCCTGGCATCAAAACTTTTGCGAAAAATATAGAAGACGAAGTTGAATCATTTATGAAAATAATAGATCTAAATATGATTCATGAAATTTTGAAATGTACAAACCAACATATAAATCAGTTAAGATCAAAACATAACTACTCCAGAGAAAGAGATTGTCAAGATGTAACAAGATGTGAAATGATGGCGTATTTTGGACTATTGTATTTGATAGGAATAAAAAAGGGACATCATGCCAATGTGAAAGAATTATTTTCAAATGATGGTACAGGAATAGAAATAGCAAGGAGCGTCATGAGCTATAAGAGATTTTTATTTCTAACGAGATGTCTTCGATTTGATGACAGAACAACAAGAATTTCCGGACGTAAGGAGGATAAGCTGGCAGCTTTACGAACAATTTTTGATTTGAAATTGCAATAACTGTTATAGTATGAGTGAATTTGCTATGATAGATGAAATGTTGCATCCCTTTCGTGGTCGTTGCCAATGGATTCAATATATTCCAAGTAAACCTGCAAAATACGGAATAAAAATGTACGCTCTATGTGATTCAAAAACTTTTTATACATACAATCTGGAAATTTATTGTGGATTGCAACCTAATGGTCCATATGCAGTTTCAAACTCTCCACTGGATGTTGTGAAAAGGTTGGTTACTCCAATTGAAAATTCGCGCAGAAATATAACTACAGATAATTGTTAGCAATAACCAAAGGGTTAATTACTCTGACAATACTTAAACAAATGAGTTAACACACAGATGGAAACATCTGCTGACTTTGTTTACCCAAAAACCTGTTTAACTAAAGCTGGTGAAATAAACAATATAAGAATATCTGCAAAAGAATATTTAAAAAGGAACAAAGCCAAGTTCAAACAAATAACAATTTTATTAAACATTTAAATAAAACAAAGGTAGAAATAAAATCATTAAAAATAGTATAAGTCTTCCAAACACATGACATGAGTTCTCTAGTTCACTACTAGTTAAAAAGCAGTTTAACATGACTCTATATCAACATGATTGAAACATGAACCGGAGCACCAAAAAGTAAACATATTATTTCAAAGAAATCATATTTTTACTATAAATGTAAAAGCTGCAATTAAACTTATAATCAATTTAAACTTTTAATCAAAAACTATTAACTTTATTTATAAACCGATTAAAAGGAAAAAATAAAGCTTAATTTCAAAAGGGTATTTATCTTAAAAGCAAAACGTAAATTTATTTCAATTAACTATTGATTAATGACGTTTAAGAAAAACAATAATTAAGGAAAAGATTACATTACTTAATCAAATTCAAACTCTCCTCTCCCATAAAAGATTTCATATAAAAAGGCAAGCACAACTTATTTATCATTCGCTTAACTGAAATCTCCAGATACTCTCAACTGCCACTCAAAAGTAAACTAAAGACCAGAAGCAGAACATTAACTGAAAGTTAATGATAAGTGGATTTCCAAATTGCAGCATGCCTAATTGGAAACACCCTAGCGAGTACCGGCTGATAGCGTTTCCTAGGAATCACAAATATCCCGATGTTGCAAGTCGTAACAGTTCCGACTACACCGCGCGGTAATCCGCTGTTGCGTGTGTATCGGACTAACTTCCTATCACAACCTAGCTGCAACACAGAGATCGGGAAAAACCCTGGTCTCTTATGCTGCGTTTACACTATGTGGCCTGTCAGGTCTGTTGGGTCTTTCAGGTCCAAGAATCGAAAAAATTGCGTCCACACTACGGCATAAGAACTTGGCTTGCGCATGCGTATATTTGCAGGTTGGGGGAAGGGAGGGACAGTCGTGTTTGTTTGTTTACGTTCGTATTCGTATCGAAACGAACGTGTCAGAATTGTTTGCGCCGTAATTTCTTTTGCACAGACATTAATTACGTGTAAATTAATAAAAATTACGCGTTTTTCTAAGCTCATTGCCCACAAGGGAAGCAAGAAAATGCAATTGCCCCCTAATTTTCTTTTTCTCTGACTCTGAAAAAAATAAAATTTATTCTTTTCAAACAGTTTAAAATAATGAAACACAGAGAGAAAATGAATCTTTTTTTTTTGTTGTTGTCTGGGAAAGGGGTACGATCCCTCCTTTCCACAAAATAAAATTTACATTTATTTTTCCCTTTGATTTAAGGGGGCAGTTTACCTTAAAATTGGTCAAAAAATTGATTTTTCTTTTTTAATATTAAATGAAAGCCTGTTTAATTGTGAATATTTTGATACCTCATTTTTATCCATACCATAAATATATCGCGAGGTATTGTAAATTTTGTTAAAACACTCAGCGCAATTACCACACAAATTAAAACTTTAAATGCTTTTTCTCCATTTTCATATTTTCTTCACTTTCATGTTTTAAGGCTTTTTCTGTATTTGAGATAGAGATTTTTAACCTTTTTTTTTGGTGCATGTTCTTTATTACATATGTGATAAATCTGCGCATGGAATTAGCATTTAGGTTTTTTGTTATTAAAAAAAAAAAAAAAAAGTATATTTAGATATGTTAGATTTCATCGTTTTGCACTATATATATATATCAGTAAAAAAAATCATAATAAATGTAATATTAGATATGTCTAAAAATCCATGTGCAAGTTTGTGTAGTACACATTTGAAAATCTAAAAAAGGGCAAAAATATCATTTTTTTTTAAAAAGTAGTAGAGATTTAAAATTCAAATTTTTATAAAATTTTTTCAAAATGTACTTTTAGTTGAACATTGAAATTCAGTGAGTTCACCATTTGAATCATATTTAAAATAAAGAAAATTGTTGAAAAGGGAAACTGCCCCTTAAGTGTTCAGAAATTACCTTAAACAGGGGTCCAGGAGGGCAGGGACGACCCCCCTGACAAAAGAGATAACTGCTTCAATTCTTCATTTAAAAAATGACAGTAGGAGCTTACTTTTGTTTTCTTAATTGTTATATGTATGGTTTGGCTTTAATGTTGACATTATGTTGCTACAATGTGAAATGAATACCAACACTGATGGAAAACCTAATCGAAGACATCACCAGTAATCAGGTTACCACTCATTTCACATTGCAGCAGAGCATATGATGTTGCTACGGCAACACCACTCTCTGGTGCAACAGTTAACTGCCTGTCTCATTATTTATATTATTATCATCTGTGACACTACCTTCTGAGCAATAAATCTTTAAAACGACAATGAGGAAAAAATTAATTACTTTGACACAATAATAGTAAATTCCCGCTGTTTTATAAGGGAGAATACAGAATTTCTTTGGCACATGTAACTGGAAAAAAAAGGAACTAAATGTAACATTTCATGAAATTTTACTTTTGGACAGTTTGAAAATAAAGCTTTTACTTTATAGATAATGGACATTAATTTCAGAAGAGAAATTATTGTCCTCACCTGATGATAAAACAATATTTTTAAATGGAAACTTACATTATCGCTTGTGAAAATTAAATCTACAATGATTACATGAAAATGACGCCATTTTCTATATACTTTTAGTCGTGATGTTACATTTAAATAAAGGTACTATGGTAACACTTATAGTAAAGGCTTAAAAATTTATATATGAAAAATATGCATTATCTGTTCAAAATGATGCCATTTTTGCATGTGAAAATACAGTGAGTCTGATTTTTAATTGATTTATAAAAATAATGCTCATACCCATTTTCTTTTTGTGGCAATATAAAAGAAAAAGTTGCATTAGAAAATTAAATAACATTTTTTAAAAATTATAAACTATAGCAGATGGTTGAAAATAGGGCTGAGAAATCTGATAATTGTTTTAAATTTGCAATAATTTTACTCCCGTTCTAAAACTATTGTATGGTGTTGTACATATATAATGTTATCAACATTTAGGTAATTATAGTCCCCACCCCATCACTTACAATATCATACGTTATCATTCCTCGACACCCCCCCCCCCATACACACACACCTTAATGAAATCATCATCAATGTTTAAAAATCCTTTTTATTTTTATATGTTTGTGTTTGCATAAAGATATGATTTTACATTTAAACAACTGTATATCAATTAACATCTAACTACACTTACTATTTAAAAAGGTATAAGACTATTTTGATGTAAAGAAAAAATTAAAGCACTAAAACAAAAAATATCGTTTGGATTAAAAAAAAAAAAAAAACTTTCCCCAAAAATATCTTATGACAATCAAACGTCAGGTCCCCCCTCCCACACACATTAAAATGATAATTTTATATATGCACAGCCCTTAATTTGTATAAACACTGCAGCAGCAAAAGAAGGTGACATTTCAAAATTCCTCCCACAGTATTTAAAAAACTAATAAGTTGTATTGAAAATACCTTATATTATAAAGAAGCTTTTCTATGAAACCTTTAAACACATAAATGCTAAACTTATTATGTTTGCTTTTCATTACATTGGTTTTTATTTGTCACATATTGTATCCCACAAGGAGTAATAATTCTCCAAAACCCCTTACAAATAAGGATACTGGCTGCACCACTGGTATAAGGAATATACACAAATTATGAAAAATTAGGCATAGATTATGAAATACTCTCCAACAGTAGCTATTAAGAAATTTAATATTTTCATACAATGAAATGAAATATCTAAATGTGCCATTTAAAAACACGTAACTCAGTAAAAATGCATTTTCAGCACTTGTTGTCCCCATAACACTTTTTGGTGCATTATATTTATTGAATTTCACATTTAAATAACACCCTCTATAGCGAACATCATTAGCATTTAATAATTACAATGCAATCACAGTATATTTACAAGTGTGACAAGCTGAATTCATAAATACTTTTCAACCATGTTGAAAGTGTTTTTCTCATTTTATATCTTAGCCATTTTTTTTTTTTTTTTATAAAAAATAAATAGATAATTAAAAACAATTCTTAAATCAAGGTTTACATGATAGACAAAACAAGCAAATACCTGAAATACCATTTATAATAAAAATATATAGTCAAATAAAAGACAACAAATCTTTAATAAATTTCTTTTATTTGAAAGTACAAGTTACAGAAACAAAATAAAATTTCTTTATATTATAAATATTATTGAATATAATGATTACTACGTATAATAAATGAAACAATATTAATATGTATCATAATGGTCTATGATGATGACAATGTTTTGCAGAAAACTTTATTGATCTGAAGAAAAAGGTATTTATATTTCAATCTGAAAGGAAGATAATGCATTAGTAAAAATTGAGTAAAAATAAACTGTAACTAGCTAAATTGTGAACTATTAAGACAGTTTTTTGGAAAGAAGCGAGATAATCATTTAATAACTTTCAGTTGGTATAATAATTAAGAAGTAATAAATAGTGCATCAAAACCAAAAAGCATGTTCTTGACATACCTAAAAAAAAGGAGGTAATATGGAAATAATAGGATTCCATCTTAAATATGACGTAATCAACATGGCAACCTAGAATCATTACATGTCATGGGATATCACTGAATTAATTATGTACGATAGGATTTAATAGAATGAAGAAAACTTATTAATATCTTTTTAAGTTTTGATTTGATTTTCTTAAAATTTGAAATGACTTGACAAAATTCTGCAACAATTATATATATATATTAAATTTCAAACCATTTGGTTAGGTATTTTTTGCGCTGTTATATGCGGACAGATGGACAAACCAGATGAAGACTATAGGTGCTTCATATTTATACAGTTACAAACACATCTAAAAAGAGCTTAAAAAACACTATTTCTGTTTCCCTTTCATTCTGATAAAAATAACATTAAAATGACTTGAAATGGAATACGTAATTTTTAAGGGAAAAAAGTTGTTTTATTTTTTTCTGTATGAGAATAAATAAAATTGTTAATTTCAGAATGAATGAGTTCGGGCCCACCCGAGCTCGAAGAATGGTACAAAAATCGAGCCCAAGGCCATATCTCTCATCTCTAGTAGTAACACAAGAACACTGAAACTAAATGTTAAACCAACGGCAATGTTCTTTTCAAAATTCTTATTTGCATTTCAATACTTTTTTTTTTTTTTTGGCCTAGGCAACCTGAACCTGATGTCTAACCAAATATGTTTACTTTTTATTTCTTTGGTTGCAGTTTTTTTTTTTTTTTTTCTGAGGGCATTTTTAATTTTGAAACAAGTTCTGAAACTGAAATTTTCCTCTGAAAAACTGCACCTGAAATCAAGGACAAAAAGATACCCAATTAGACATGTCCCACGCAAAACAGAAAAAATTATTTAAAAATATTCAAAAGCAAATGATAAATTTGTAAAGTTACCATTGGTTTAATATTAGTAGTTTGCAAGCATCTTTCCATGAGAGTTAACATAGTATAATTAATAAATAAACTTAAAATTTCGAACCCAGAATCAAAATAACATTAATTATTAATAACATTAAAACTCTTCATTTCACGATTTGCATAGTAATATAAAAAATAATTTAAAAATATGGTACTTTTCTGTTAGTCGGCACAGGCGATAAATCAACAAATATTTTTCCTTTGTCATCATTTGCATTGCATTCACTTAATTTTAAATATAAACCATTCACTCATTTCATTCTAATACATATGTCGCATTTAAATACATGCCTTTCACTCATTTTAATTCAATTGCAGAAAAAAAATATATCATCAAAATATTGTTTCTAATTTTCATGTGTGTAAAAAAAAAAAAAGTTATTGGAAAGATTTGTACACGAGTGACATAAAAGTACCAAAAATACTCAGAAGTTAAATATAAGTATTAAATAGCTTAACCAGCATGAGTAATAGTCAGTGTAGAATAATTTAAATAGAAAAAATAAGAGAATATGCTTTCCACACGTAGAAGAATTCAATAAAACACACTTATTTATATTACGCACTATACATAAAGGTTATTTTTCCAAAAAAAGCAGGGGGGGGGGGGACAACCAAATGCAGCTAATGCGCAATATGTTTTACTAATAAACATCATTACTTTCCATATGTTATATTTATAAACTGCATTAATTACAACTAAATAAAATAACCAAACCATACAAGTGATAAATTTTATACCTATGGTCATTTAAATTTCTCAAAACGCTTTTGAACTAAATTCTGATTCAGCAGCTATGAATATTATCATTAACATCTCAAAACTAATCTTTTGAGCTAAAAAAAAAAACATTTAAAAAACTTTTACTTGCTATGCTCACAATTTCTTAGTTAATTCATATTTAAAATAAAGTATGAAGCTGCAGCTTACTTACAAAATATATTATAGGAAAAATGTAAATTTTGTGAGCAAAATCTAAAAGCGTAAAAATCATAAAAGCATGGCTTCATATTTTTTTTTTTTTTTTTTTTTGTTTAATAAAAAGACTTATTTCAAATTATAGCATTTTATGACACCGGATACGTATTAATTCCAATTTTGATTGTCGTTGAATACTAAGGTCATTCCATGGTAACTTACGTTATAATTTAAAACAATTTACAGCAGTAATTTCAGTAATATAACACCAAAAAATTTTCAAATGTTAAGTTGACATGATTTGTTAATTAAACCTATCCAAAGGCCAATTTGGATAAAAATTACCTAGAAAATGAAAATTACATTTTTTTATGGCAACTTACGTTACTTTTTCAGTAATGTCAGTTACCATAATAAATATAACTGGCAGAGTTCAAGAAAAAACACTAAAATTAGGCCATTATCATCTATCTTTGAATAGGTTTAATTAACAAATGTCAACTTTGCATTGTTAATATATTTTTTTTCTTTCGTCTTTTATTACTAAAATTACTGAAGTAAACTGTTCTAAATGTAACGTAAGTTACCATCGAATGACCCAGTGAATTATAAACATTGAGCGAAACAAACAATATCACTTATTTTATTTTGAAGCTCAGAGCTTTATAAAAATTAATTACAATGTTGACACATTTTAATTAAATTCTAAAATACACCATATGCTCCTGATAATTTCAATAACTTATACTAATGAAATAAATAATTCATATCACTTCAAAGAATTGTAAATAAACAACCCAAATCACAACAACAACAAAACAAAACAAACAACAACATTAATAATAATACATTTTAGATTAGTTCAACATTAACAAATATTAAATCAAATACATTAGATTATTACATATGCAGCTTAATAATTGTTAAAGAAATAAAAACCATGATACTATCACAGATAATACATTTTATATTATTTCAATATTAAATAAAATATATTAATAATTAATAGTATATTAATAATTAATAATTATTAAGCTGATATTAAATTAAAATTATCCAGGTGTACCAAATGGAAGAAAAAGGAATTAGAAATGGAAGAGATATCATTTGATCATAGTTCACAGCTACGAAGCAATATACATAACCATATTCTCAAATATATACATTATTACTAATTAATTACTGTGCTTAAATTGCTTATTTAACACTGTGATCTTATTTTAGACAAATCTGATAAGTTATTCTAGCTTTCGTGTAATTTCAGAATTTTTTTAAGTCTGAGCGACACATTTTTTGCAATATCAAATCCTTGAAAAGTGTGTATAGGGAGGGAAGTAGAGGTTAACTGCTTCCCACTAACAGAATACTCATATACTCGATGTTTATATAAAACATTGTTTACATATTTACATAAACTACATTTTTTTAATTGATCATTTAATGCCTTTTTATAAATTAAAAAAACTAATGCGAAGAAAACATTGATTAAAGAATAAAAGGAATTAAATAATAAATATTGTATTGAGAATAAAGTTTTCTTAGATACAGATTGATTTTGTGAGAAAAATGACGTTATATATAAAAGATAAAACAATGATAAATAAAATACAGAACATGTACTTTTGAGAAAAATGACTTACTTACAATCATCATACACGAATATTATTAAAGATTCATATCTTCAAAAAAAGCATGCAAATCTCATGTAAAAGTCGGGTCAACAGGCAGTCGACACACATTCACATAACTGTTGAAAATCTCCCATTGAAAACATCCTGCAATGTAAATGAATAGAAAAAAAAGAGTATAATAAACTAATAAAAACAACAAAAACAATGAAGAATGCATTTCAAAATCTCTCGTTCTAAGCAACAGAAAATAAATATATAAAAAAACTACATACTTACAGTCAGTCATACAAGTTAGTAATACTTTATTTATACGAGAGTTCCTGATTGATGAATTTTAAGTAGAAAACAACAAAACAGCACATAGTCCAAGAGCATCAGACAATCCACTTTCTTGCAGAAGATCACAAATGGTAGTCACTTATTATAGAAGACTACACACCTGCGATATCCTGAGAGCAAACTTGGTAAAATATGTATTTATCTTGGCACCAGCAGATTCTAATCTCTACTTCAAGTATAACTTTTATAGGTTTGAAAGTTTTTCAAACTCTTTCTGATAAAAAAAAAAAAAAAATAATTTACGAACTTTTCAATCGTAAATCATCTCTTGTGGGGAAGTGGAGAGAAAAAATTCATGTTCTAGATTTTACAGTTTTAATATACCTACTACTACTGATTAATTATTAAAGAAAACTACAGAAAGATAAACATATAAGATAAAATTTTAAAAAGAATAAGGGATGGTTTATAAATTATTAATAATAATTACAAGTAAAAACTTTATTTAAAAACAAGTTTGTTCAATTTAAAAAAAGTTAAATTTTATATGTCATTAGAATTTTTTTAGGGGGAGGATAAGAAGCTAAATACAATTCAAAGTCTTCATATTACTTTTTAGATAGTACCGTATCATTGTAAAAATTAACACATTTAAAACTGATTAATAATAATGTAAATCATGTATGCAGAGTTTGCTATGATCAGTCAATTATATAAAAATAATAGAGAAAACTTTGGAGTTAATTCAAAATTAATTCTATGGTTAAAAATTTGTTGCTAGTTTTAGGATAAATTAAAAAATTGTCAGTACTAAAAATGCATTGAAATAGAATATCAAATAAATTCCTGAAGGAAATGAAACTATTTATTCACAAAAAAGGGATTACCGTACATTATAATAGAATGACGACCGTATTATATTAATTTGTATTCATATACTATCAAATTTGTTTTAAATTCATGCATATGCAACCAGGTTGATTTTAAAGAATTTGGAAATGAGGAACATAATTATCTATTAACAAATGCATAGGCAGCGTTGTATGTAAATACAGGAAGATGCAAATTAAAGAATTTACGAATACATCGTTTTATAGAGTTTGGTAATATTAAAAAGTAACATAGTTAACAAATTAATTTTAGTAGTGTAGTATGCAAATACATGAAAGTAGTAACTTACGATTGTATAGCTTTATAAAAGAAACTTCTACAGTTATGAAACAATGTAAAGAAATGTTAAAAAAACATCTGAAAAACCATTGCGTACCTTTAATTTGTAAATCCCTTATTAATTTCAAATAATCTTTAAAATCATAAGCTGTCGTCTGCTTCTTCAATCTTTTAAAATGGCGGAATACAGAAAAATGAAGCACGCTGATTGGTTGGGTCTAGTATTTTAAAGCCAAGGCCTAGACCACAGAGACCAAGCCTCGCAGACCACGCAGACCCTCCTAAACCAGGCTAAACCCACGCCTGGCAGACCTCGCAGACTTTGTAGACCTGATAAGCCATAGTGTAAACGCAGCATATCAGCGTGCTTCATTTTTCTGTATTCCGCCATTTTAAAAGATTGAAGAAGCAGACGACAGCTTATAATTTTAAAGATTATTTGAAATTAATAAGGGATTTACAAATTAAAGGTACGTAATGGTTTTTCAGATGTTTTTTTAACATTTCTTTACATTGTTTCATAACTGTAGAAGTTTCTTTTATAAAGCTATACAATCGTAAGTTACTATTTTCATGTATTTACATACTACGCTACTAAAATTAATTTGTTAACTATGTTACTTTTTAATATTACCAAACTCTATAAAACGATGTATTCGTAAATTCTTTAATTTGCATCTTCCTTTATTTACATTTACATACAACGCTGCCTATGCATTTGTTAATAGCTAATTATGCTCCTCATTTCCAAATTCTTTAAAATTAACCTGGTTTCATATGCATGAATTTAAAACAAATTTGATAGTATATGAATACAAATTAATATAATACGGTCGTCATTCTATTATAATGTACGGTAATGCCTTTTTTGTGAATAAATAGTTTCATTTCCTTCAGGAATTTATTTGATATTCTATTTCAATGCATTTTTAGTACTGGCAATTTTTTAATTTATTCTAAAACTAGCAACAAATTTTTAACCATAGAATTAATTTTGAATTAACTCCAAAGTTTTCTCTATTATTTTTATATAATTGACTGATCATAGAAAACTCTGCATATATGATTTACATTATTATTAATCAGTTTTAAATGTGTTAATTTTTACAATGATACGGTACTATCTAAAAAGTAATATGAAGACTTTGAATTGTATTTAGCTTCTTATCCTCCCCCTAAAAAAATTCTAATGACATATAAAATTTAACTTTTTTTAAATTGAACAAACTTGTTTTTAAATAAAGTTTTTACTTGTAATTATTATTAATAATTTATAAACCACCCCTTATTCTTTTTAAAATTTTATCTTATATGTTTATCTTTCTGTAGTTTTCTTTAATAATTAATCAGTAGTAGTATATTAAAACTGTAAAATCTAGAACATGAATTTTTTCTCTCCACTTCCCCACAAGAGATGATTTACGATTGAAAAGTTCGTAAATTATTTTTTCTTTCAGAAAGAGTTTGAAAAACTTTCAAACCTATAAAAGTTATACTTGAAGTAGAGATTAGAATCTGCTGGTGCCAAGATAAATAAATATTTTACCAAGTTTGCTCTCAGGATATCGCAGGTGTGTAGTCTTCTATAATAAGTGACTACCATTTGTGATCTTCTGCAAGAAAGTTGATTGTCTGATGCTCTTGCACTATGTGCTGTTTTGTTGTTTTCTACTTAAAATTCATCAATCAGGAACTGTTATATAAATAAAGCATTACTAACTTGTATGACTGACTGTAAGTATGTAGTTTTTTTATATATTTATTTTCTGTTGCTTAGAACGAGGGATTTTGAAATGCATTCTACATTGTTTTTGTTGTTTTGATTAGTTTATTATAGTCTTTTTTTTCTATTCATTTACATTGCAGGATGTTTTCAATGGGACATTTTCAACAGTTATGTGAATGTTTGTCGATTGCCTGTTGACCCGACTTTTACATGAGATTTGCATTCTTTTTTTGAAGATATGAATCTTCAATAATATTCGTGTATGATGATTGTAAGTAAGTCATTTTTCTCAAAAGTACATGTTCTGTATTTTATTTATCATTGTTTTATCTTTTATATATAACGTCATTTTTCTCACAAAATCAATCTGTATCTAAGAAAATTTTATTCTCAATACAATATTTATTATTTAATTCCTTTTATTCTTTAATCAATGTTTTCTTCGCATTAGTTTTTTTAATTTATAAAATGGCGTTAAATGATCAATTAAAAAAATGTAGTTTATGTAAATATGTAAACTATGTTTTATATAAACATCGAGTATATGAGTATTCTGTTAGTGGGAAGCAGTTAACCTCTACCTCCCTCCCTCCCTATACACACTTTTCAAGGATTTGATATTGCAAAAAATGTGTCGCTCAGACTTAAAAAAATTCAGAAATTGCACGAAAGCTAGAATAACTTATCAGATTTGTCTAAAATAAGATCACAGTGTTAAATAAGCAATTTAAGCACAGTAATTAATTAGTAATAATGTATATATTTGAGAATATGGTTATGTATATTGCTTCGTAGCTGTGAACTATGATCAAATGATATCTCTTCCATTTCTAATTCCCTTTTCTTCCATTTGGTACACCTGGATAATTTTAATTTAATATCAGCTTAATAATTATTAAACTGCATATATTTTATTTAATATTGAAATAATATAAAATGTATTATCTGTGATAGTATCATGGTTTTTATTTGTTTAATAATTATTAAGCTGCATATGTAATAATCTAATGTATTTGATTTAATATTTGTTAATGTTGAACTAATCTAAAATGTATTACTATTATTATTAATGTTGTTGTTTGTTTTTTTTTTTGTTGTTGTTGTGATTTAGGTTGTTTATTTACAATTCTTTGAGTGATATGAATTATCTATTTCATTAGTATAAGTTATTGAAATTATCAGGAGCATATGGTGTATTTTAGAATTTAATTAAAATGTGTCAACATTGTAATTAATTTTTATAAATCTCTGAGCTTCAAAATAAAATAAGTGATATTGTTTGTTTCGCTCAATCAATGTTTATAATTCACTGGGTCATTCGATGGTAACTTACGTTACATTTAGAACAGTTTACTTCAGTAATTTTAGTAATAAAAGACAAAAAAAAAAAATATTAACAATGCAAAGTTAACATGATTTGTTAATTAAACATATTCAAAGATAAATTTAGAAGATAATGGCCTAATTTTAGTGTTTTTTTCTTGAACTCTGCCAGTTATATTTATTATGGTAACTGACATTACTGAAAAAGTAACGTAAGTTGCCATAAAAAATGTAATTTTCATTTTCTAGGTAATTTTTATCCAAATTGGCCTTTGGATAGGTTTAATTAACAAATCATGTCAACTTAACATTTGAAAATTTTTTGGTGTTATATTACTGAAATTACCGCTGTAAATTGTTTTAAATTATAACGTAAGTTACCATGGAATGACCTTAGTATTCAACGACAATCAAAATTGGAATTAATATGTATCCAGTGCCATAAAATGCTATAATTGGAAATAAGTCTTCTAAATTTTTGGGTCAAAATTCATTAAAAAAAAAAAAAAAAAATATGAAGCCATGCTTTTATGATTTTTATGCTTTTAGATTTCGCTCACAAAATTTACATTTTTCCTAATATATTTTGTAAGTAAGCTGCAGCTTCATACTTTATTTTAAATATGAATTAACTAAGAAATTGTGAGCATAGCAAGTAAAAGTTTTTTTTTTTAGCTCAAAAGATTAGTTTTGAGATGTTAATGATAATATTCATAGCTGCTGAATCAGAATTTAGTTCAAAAGCGTTTTGAGAAATTTAAATGACCATAGGTATAAAATTTATCACTTGTATGGTTTGGTTATTTTATATTTTATTTAGTTGTAATTAATGCAGTTTATAAATATAACATATGGAAAGTAATGATGTTTATTAGTAAAACATATTGTGCATTAGCTCTGTTTGGTTGTCCCCCCCCCCCCCCCCTGCTTTTTTTGGAAAAATAACCTTTATGTATAGTGCGTAATATAAATAAGTGTGTTTTATTGAATTCTTCTATGTGTGGAAAGCATATTCTCTTATTTTTTCTATTTAAATTATTCTACACTGACTATTACTCATGCTGGTTAAGCTATTTAATACTTATATTTAAGTTCTGAGTATTTTTGGTACTTTTATGTCACTCGTGTACAAATCTTTCCAATAACTATTTTTTTTTACACACATGAAAATTAGAAACAATATTTTGATGATATATTTTTTTTTCTGCAATTGAATCGAAATGAGTGAAAGGCATGTATTTAAATGCGACATATGTATTAGAATGAAATGAGTGAATGGTTTATATTTAAAATTAAGTGAATGCAATGCAAATGATGACAAAGGAAAAATATTTGTTGATTTATCGCCTGTGCCGACTAACAGAAAAGTACCATATTTTTTAATTATTTTTTATATTACTATGCAAATCGTGAAATGAAGAGTTTTAATGTTATTAATAATTAATGTTTATTTTGATTCTGGGTTCGAAATTTTAAGTTTGTTTATTAATTATACTATGTTAACTCTCATGGAAAGATGCTTGCAAACTAATATTAAACCAATGGTAACTTTACAAATTTATCGTTTGCTTTTGAATATTTTTAAATAATTTTTTCTGTTTTGCGTGGGACATGTCTAATTGGGTATCTTTTTGCCCTTGATTTCAGGTGCAGTTTTTCAGAGGAAAATTTCAGTTTCAGAACTTGTTTCAAAATTAAAAGTGTCGTCAGAAGAAAAAAAAAACTGCAACCAAAGAAATAAAAAGTAAACATATTTGGTTAGACATCAGGTTCAGGTTACCCAGGCCAAAAAAAAAAAAAAAACCAAAGTATTGAAATGCAAATAAGAATTTTGAAAAGAACATTGCCGTTGGTTTAACATTTAGTTTCAGTGTTCTCGAGTTACTACTAGAGATGAGAGATATGGCCTTGGGCTCGATTTTTGTACCATTCTTCGAGCTCGGGTGGGCCCGAACTCATTCATTCTGAAATTAACAATTTTATTTATTCTCATACAGAAAAAAATAAAACAACTTTCTTTCCCTTAAAAATTACTTATTCCATTTCAAGTCATTTTAATGTTATTTTTATCAGAATGAAAGGGAAACAGAAATAGTGTTTTTTAAGCTCTTTTTAGATGTGTTTGTAACTATATAAATACGAAGCACCTATAGTCTTCATCTGGTTTGTCCATCTGTCCGCATATAACAGCGCAAAAAATACCCAACCAAATGGTTTGAAATTTAATATATATATATATAATCGTTGCAGAATTTTGTCAAGTCATTTCAAATTTTAAGAAAATCAAATCAAAACTTAAAAAGATATTAATAAAAGTTTTCTTCATTCTATTAAATCCTATCGTACATAATTAATTCAGTGATATCCCATGACATGTAATGATTCTAGGTTGCCATGTTGATTACGTCATATTTAAGATGGAATCCTATTATTTCCATATTACTGAATTTAATATATAGAATCATAATAAATTTTTGTATTCATGCATTTTTGCATAAAACTGCAACAGCTATTGCACCAAGATCTGAATATTTATAAAACTAGTTATAGTATGAACGCACGTCTCATTTGCCATACAATTTCTAACTTGTTTAAATTTAGTATGAGTTTTGATTTCCCTGAAAGCAGTTCTGACAGCCACACAATAAGTTTCTCTTATTTATGAGAAGTAAATATACAATACTCTATATACATTCTTGTAATATTTTTAGAAATTTTGATATGTAAACAATAAAGGTTTCCCTTTTAATAGGATCACTTGCATTTTGTATGTCTTCAATCTACTGATATTCTTAGCAGTTTGAATTAGACTTATTTTTTTTGTCTCACTAAATATTATTTACTAATTTATGTATTCTTTATTTCAATTAATGGACTGAAATTTTCTTTCTTTCCTTTTTTTAGGTATGTCAAGAACATGCTTTTTGGTTTTGATGCACTATTTATTACTTCTTAATTATTATACCAACTGAAAGTTATTAAATGATTATCTCGCTTCTTTCCAAAAAACTGTCTTAATAGTTCACAATTTAGCTAGTTACACAGTTTATTTTTACTCAATTTTTACTAATGCTTTATCTTCCTTTCAGATTGAAATATAAATACCTTTTTCTTCAGATCAATAAAGTTTTCTGCAAAACATTGTCATCATCATAGACCATTATGATACATATTAATATTGTTTCATTTATTATACGTAGTAATCATTATATTCAATAATATTTATAATATAAATAAATTTTATTTTGTTTCTGTAACTTGTACTTTCAAATAAAAGAAATTTATTAAAAATTTGTTGTCTTTTATTTGACTATATATTTTTATTATAAATGGTATTTCAGGTATTTACTTGTTTTGTTTATCATGTAAACCTTGATTTAAGAATTGTTTTTACTTATCTATTTATTTTTTATTAAAAAAAAATGGCTAAGATATAAAATGAGAAAAACACTTTCAACATGGTTGAAAAGTATTTATGAATTCAGCTTGTCACACTTGTAAATATACTGTGATTGCATTGTAATTATTAAATGCTAATGATGTTCGCTATAGAGGGTGCTATTTAAATGTGAAATTGAATAAATATAATGCATCAAAAAGTGTTATGGGGACAACAAGTGCTGAAAATGCATTTTTACTGAGTTACGTGTTTTTAAATGGCACATTTAGATATTTCATTTCATTGTAGAAAATATTAAATTTCTTAAGGGTGTATTCCGATCCAAACTGCTTATTTTCTGATTCATTTTTGCTCTCAAACGCATCAAACTTGGAAATTCTCTTATTTAGAAACTATATAATGTGCGGTGCTCCTTAATTTTTTGATAAATGCAGAAAATACTGTGAAAAACGCTGTCAAAGTTGGCGTTTTGAACCGAATTTTCCGAAGTGGGCGATCTGGGAATGAAAAAAATGGTCATACTGAGAAAATAATTATTTAAAAATCAAATTCTAATTAATTGAGCTGAAAATGAAATCACACGGCATGTTAAACATGTCTTCAGAAATCACCCCAGCAAGTTTCATGTTTTTACTTTTAAAAATGAGTCTGAAAATGTCTCAGAAAATTTCGAGCTGTTGAGGGTGGAAAAATATTTTTTCGAATACACCCTTAATAGCTACTGTTGGAGAGTGTTTCATAATCTATGCCTAATTTTTCATAATTTGTGTATATTCCTTATACCAGTGGTGCAGCCAGTATCCTTATTTGTAAGGGGTTTTGGAGAATTATTACTCCTTGTGGGATACAATATGTGACAAATAAAAACCAATGTAATGAAAAGCAAAAACAAACATAATAAGTTTAACATTTATGTGTTTAAAGGTTTCATAGAAAAGCTTCTTTATAATATAAGGTATTTTCAATACAACTTATTAGTTTTTTAAATACTGTGGGAGGAATTTTGAAATGCCACCTTCTTTTGCTGCTGTAGTGTTTATACAAATTAAGGCATACATAAAATTATCATTTTAATGTGAGGGGGGGGGGGGGGGACCTGATGCTTGATTGTCATAAGATATTTTTGGGGAAAGTTTTTTTTTTTTTTTTAATCTAAACGATATTTTTTGTTTTAGTGCTTTAATTTTTTCTTTACATCAAAATAGTCTTATACCTTTTTAAATAGTAAGTGCAGTTAGATGTTAATTGATATACAGTTGTTTAAATGTAAAGTCATATCTTTATGCAAACGCAAACATATAAAAATAAAAAGGATTTTTAAACATTGATGATGATTTCATTAAGGTGTGTGTGTGTGTGGGGGGGGGGGGGAGAAGAATGATAACGTATGATATTGTAAATGATGGGGTGGTGGCTAAAATTACCTAAATGTTGATAACATTATATATGTACAACACCATACAATAGTTTTAGAATGGGAGTAAAATTATTGCAAATTTAAAACAATTATCAGATTTCTCAGCCCTGTTTTCAACCATCTGCTATAGTTTATAATTTAAAAAAAAATGTTATTTAATTTTCTAATGCAACTTTTTCTTTCATATTGCCACAAAAAGAAAATGGGTATGAGCATTATTTTTATAAATCAATTAAAAATCAGACTCACTGTATTTTCACATGCAAAAATGGCATCATTTTGAACAGATAATGCATATTTTTTATATATAAATGTTTAAGCCTTTACTTTAAATAAATTTTGTGTTACCATAGTACCTTTATTTAAATGTAACATCACGACTAAAAGTATATAGAAAATGGTGTCAATTTCATGTAATCATTGTAGATTTAATTTTCACAAGCGATAATGTAAGTTTCCATTTAAAAATATTGTTTTATCATCAGGTGAGGACAATAATTTCTCTTCTGAAATTAATCTCCATTATCTATAAAGTAAAAGCTTTATTTTCAAACTGTCCAAAAGTAAAATTTCACGAAATGTTACATTTAGTTCCTTTTTTTTCCAGTTACATGTGCCAAAGAAATTCTGTATTCTCCCTTATAAAACAGCGGGAATTTACTATTATTGTGTCAAAGTAATTAATTTTTTCCTCATTGTCGTTTTAAAGATTTATTGCTCAGAAGGTAGTGTCACAGATGATAATAATATAAATAATGAGACAGGCAGTTAACTGTTGCACCAGAGAGTGGTGTTGCCGTAGCAACATCATACGCTCTGCTGCAATGTGAAATGAGTGGTAACCTGATTACTGGTGATGTCTTCGAGTAGGTTTTCCATCAGTGTTGGTATTCATTTCACATTGTAGCAACATTAAAGCCAAACCATACATATAACAATTAAGAAAACAAAAGTAAGCTCCTACTGCCATTTTTTAAATGAAGAATTGAAGCAGTTATCTCTTTTGTCAGGGGGTCGTCCCTGCCCTCCTGGACCCCTGTTTAAAATAATTTTTGAACACTTAAATCAAAAAGAAAAATCGTCCTTGCCCTCCTGGACCCCTGTTTAAGGTAATTTCTGAACACTTAAGGGACAGTTTCCCTTTTCAACAATTTTCTTTATTTTAAATATGATTCAAATGGTGAACTCACTGAATTTCAATGTTCAACTAAAAGTACATTTTGAAAAAAATTTATAAAAATTTGAATTTTTTAAAATCCCTACTACTTTTTAAAAAAATTGACATTTTTGCCCTTTTTTTTAGATTTTCAAATGTGTACTACACAAACTTGCACATGGATTTTTAGACATATCTAATATTACATTTATTATGATTTTTTTTACTGGTATATATATAGTGCAAAACGATGAAATCTAACATATCTTCATACACTTTTATTATTTTTTTAAATAACAAAAAACCTAAAGGCTAATTCCATGCGCAGATTTATCACATATGTAATAAAGAACATGCACAAAAAAAAAAAGGTTAAAAATCTCTATCTCAAATACAGAAAAAGCCTTAAAACATGAAAGTGAAGAAAATATGAAAATGGAGAAAAAGCATTTAAAGTTTTAATTTGTGTGGTAATTGCGCTGAGTGTTTTAACAAAATTTACAGTACCTCGCGATATATTTACGGTATGGATAAAAATGAGGTATCAAAATACTCACAATTAAACAGGCTTTCATTTAATATTAAAAATGAAAAATCAATTTTTTGACCAATTTTAAGGTAAACTGCGCCCTTAAATCAAAAGGAAAAATAAATGTAAATTTTATTTTGTGGAAAGGAGGGATCGTACCCCTTTCCCAGACAACAACAACAAAAAAAAGTTAGATTCATTTTCTCTCTGTTTCATTATTTTAAACTGTTTGAAAAGAATAAATTTTGTTTTTTTCAGAGTCAGAGAAAAAGAAAATTAGGGGGCAATTGCATTTTCTTGCTTCCCTTGTGGGGAATGAGCTTAGAAAAATGCGTAATTTTTATTAATTTACACGTAATTAATGTCTGTGCAAAAGAAATTACGGCGCAAACAACTCTGACACGTTCATTTCGATACGAATACGAACGTAAACAAACAAACACGACTGTCCCTCCCTTCCCCTAACCTGCAAATATACGCATGCGCAAGCCAAGTTCTTATGCCGTAGTGTAAACGCAATTTTTTCGATTCTTGGACCTGAAAGACCCAAAAGACCTGACAGGCCACATAGTGTAAACGCAGCATTAGAAACCATATTATAATCCTACAACTAGTTCCTCCACTATAAAAGTAAAGTTGGCAAGATTCCAAAAAGTAAAACCAGAATAATATCTGGAACTTAAAACGTACTTTTAAAAAGGAGAGAGAATATTAACTGTAAATAAAAGTCAAACTATTTCAATAAATAGAAACAATTAAAAGAAACATTATCTGAAAAATGTGCGGCAGGCAGCAGACATTTCCCAATTCCAAAAGATTGACCTCCACACACGTACATCTCCAGGTAATTCCTTACGGAATCTTAAAATGGCAAATGCACGGTGACAGTTCATATCCATCCTCTGTTTACACTTCTAAAAGAAACTGCATTTCCATCACACTCCACAATCACTTGAAATACGATTAAAAATTACACGAGTGGATATAAGGCTTTCCATCCGAAAAAGCATAAATGACTAGAAAAACAGCACCGGGAAATATAATAGTTAAAATGCCATCCACTTCATCTTTAAAAACAAACGCAACGATAAAAACATTTTAAAAACGTGAACCACCTTCTTCCCCAAAGCACCAACACGTACAGACACAAGACATCGACGAAGCTAAGTCAAGCTATAAATAGCACTGCCCATCCGCCGAGAACATCCCCACGTGACTTCCGATCACCTGGTCTACGTTACTTCCGACATCTGACGATTCGGGGAAAACTGACCAGTGAACGGACACGAGATAGGGTACGTCACGACGGACAGGTCACGCCATCTACCGACAGCCATCATAACTCTTCAGTCTGTGAGCTAACTTTTCAGTACAGTGTTGACACCGGCGAAAAATGAAAGAACCTGAATGCCGTAGGACATGTAGTAATGGAAGAAACGTGATGAACAAACGAAAGTGAACTTACGTAAAAGTAAAAAATAAGGTAAGATAAGAATATTATATTTATTGTAAAACTATATTTAAACACTGAAAATAAAGATAAGAAAGTGTTTAAATATGAGACTCAAAAGTATTGTAACTTAAAGTATATAACCAGAGTTTATTTAGAAATAAATACCAACTTAAATAGGAAATATTAAATAGAGTTTAATATAGTTAAAGATTGAATGGAAAAGGTAATTGGAATAACAAGAATAGAAGGGAAAAATATATATTTTTCCTGTCAATAATTACTATACTAGTATTCCTCTGGCAGATTTTTTGCTGCAAAAGAAGCTGACACTTGTGGGTACCCTAAAGAAAAATAAGAAGGAAATTCCACCAGAGTTTTTGCCATGCAAGGAAAAGGTGGTTAAATCGACAATATTCGGTTTTCAAAAAGATAAAGCTCTTGTTTCTTATGTCCCTCGAAAGAACAAAGCTGTCATACTCCTGTCTACAATGCATGACACATCAAATATTGACAAAGATACAGGTAAACCGGAAATTATCTTGGATTACAACTCTACAAAAGGTGGAGTAGACACTGTCGACAAAATGTGCGCTACATACTCTGTTTCCCGGATTACAAGGAGATGGCCATGTGCAGTCTTTTACAGCCTTATGAATATTGCCGGAATAAATGCACAAATTATATATATGCTATCAAAACCTGCAGAAAATCCTCCAATTCGAAGAATTTTCTTGAAAAACTTAGCACTGGGACTTATGAAAGAACACCTTACAGCTCGAGCCAAAATTCGTTCTTTACCACGTGATATTACAACATTTCTAAGTCTTAATTATGCCTTACCTTCTGAAGCAAGTACTGAAGAAGAGAGAACGCAAGAACAACAAGTACAGAAACGCGGAACTTGCGGTGTGTGTGTAAAAGAAAGAAGAAGATCATCAGCATCAATGAAATGCTATATATGCAACAGATATACCTGCAAGCAACATTCTCTTACAAAAATTCGATGCCTTGAATGTCAGGAGAGTGATGCTAGTGACTAAAAACTTATAAAATATAATTATTTCTCTTATAATCTATATCCTTTTTTGATTTTCACATCCTTTTTATGCGGTATTATTGTTTATCTCATTGTTTCTCATGTTAAAATTTTGTCAATATTTCCTTTTATCTTAAAAAAGTGTATTGTTTTATATTTCCAACTATAATAAAAGTTTAATTTGATCCATTGATATGCAAAAATTGTTTTTTAATTTAACTGATATTATAATTGTGAAATGTCTTGGATTTATAACAGCGCAAATATGGGAAAACTTTTTGTCGTAAAAAATACGACACGCGCCTGCTCATGCAAAAAAATATAGCGCGCTCGCTGGAAGGTTAATTAAAAAAATTTCATAGGTTCTGGACATTTTTTTAATAACGTGGACTTATTTTACTGTTAAACAAAAAAAAGTTTATTGCTGAATTCCATTATGTATATAACAATACTCAGGAAATAAAAATATTTTTCCACAAATTCGTCAGTGACATTACATTAGCTTTTGAAATAAATGGATAGCACCTAGATCCCGAAAAAGTTAAATATTTTAATATATTTTCTCTTTTATATTTTCAAATATGTAATTTACTTTATTGCTGGTGTTTTGTTTCTTTTCACAGTTAATTTCATGGTAAAGTATTAATTTAATATCGTTCCTTCAATTTTTTAATGCACACTTTCATTTATTTGTTTATTTGTTAATGATTTGTTATATTTTTGAAGCAATGGGGGATCATTTCAGCTTAACATACTTTAGGCGCAAGCTTGACTTTTTTTTCATGTAAAGTTTGTATGCATTAATCCATGAAAAGTTTCATAATCGGGTCCACAGCAAATTGGCATATCTTGGCGCGCATAGTTAGGCGCATAATTAATACCTTTTTTGTAACTCACATGTGTTATGTGGGTTACTGTGTATATGAGACGTTATGTACATCTGTATATGATATATAGAAGTTCAATGCACTTCATAATATGTACTAAAATTTATTTAACTTCGAATCCAGCAATTACTAGCCTTAATAATAACAAAAAATAACAGTAAAACTTAATAACATATATAAATTTTGCGGTAATTAAAGTATTTTAGGAAAGTTAGAACACGGATGACAGACAAACAAACGGACTGAAGCCATAAACACTTTAAAAAAATTGGAAACATAAAAAAGTTTAATAATCACTTTAATTTATACATGTCGCTCAGCTTTTCTCCCAAAAGATAAAGTATGGTCATGCTAAGATTTTGGTGTCTATAAATCTTCGTTTGGGATTCTTCATTAATCTCTACAGCCAATTAGCTTATTATAGTAGGAGTAGTTTGGCGCAAAATTAGTTTTGCGCTAAACTGTATTATTTAAACCTTATAAATGATACCACACTCTTCCAGCATCACGCTTTTTACAGCTAACTTTGGCTATAGAACAGATTACATAAAATTTGCTAATACTACATTATATAATAAAAAATCTGTACTTTTCAATCCTTGGCGAGAGAAGGAAATTTGGCAACGTAATTTATGGAAACCTATTCACTGTTTCATATAAAGAAGCAAAATTTTTCTATATTTATACAATTTGTTTAATATAAAAGAGCAATTTATCTATTTTTATATAAGAACATAAGTAAATTGTACATAAAAAAATAATATCTACAAATTAAATTGATACTTGTAAATTCTTATAAAACAAGCTAACAGTTCATAAATATCTGTTTTCATAACTGTTTGTATCATTTGGCAACAAATCTCACTTTCTGAATTGTGCCAAGATTAAATAAATAAATAAGCTGGGAGAAAGAAATAGCATACCGTACCGGGGGCTAAAAATGCAATTTAAAAAATTACAACGACCATTTGGAAAATGATTTTTTCAAAGTCTAAAATTTAAGACATAAAAATCCCACGGAGCTGGTCATACATTACGTACGCCATGGATTAAACATTCATATTCCTTGACTCAACATGAACAAATTTTAAAAGAAATTTCAATTTTACAATTTTTGGTACTCTAAATTTTTAAACTTCTACGGGGGTGGTCATACATTACGTATGCCATGGATTAAACATTAATATTCCTGGACCAATTTTAAATGAAATTTCATTTTTAAACTTCTAAACATCCCACAATATTACTTTTTACACCGTCGTATAGAGAAAAAAATGTACTTTTAAATGCAATTTGTTTGAAAACTGTATCTCAATTTGTTTCCGGGCTATTAATTTTTTTTTGTAGTTTTTATTACTTTTTTGTCTCAGTGGCAACAGAAGTATCCACCTCTGTTGAAAGTAAAGGGAAAATACAGATTACTGTATAGACTCATCAGAAAACGAATAAAATGTGAGATTCAACTAATAAAATGCTTCAGATATGTCTTTGATTTCCTACCCTGAACGAGGACAGTAACCATTTTTCCAAATGGTTAAAAAAAAAAAAAAAAAAAAACAACTAGAAAACAGGAATTTTGCTTTTTCAGAATTTAGTAATGCCCCCGATGAAAAAAAATATATGTGCATATAAATAGTACAAAACATATTTCAATTTTAAGACTTAAAGCACACACTTTTATATTATGTAAAATGACGTCATTCATATCTGCTTAAGAATTCCACATTTACGATCCACTCTTAAACATCTACAGTAAAGCATGCATAGGGCGTCCTGTCGCAAAATAATACACAAATGCAGCAAAAACATGCCGTCATTAAAGAAACTCGACAAAAAAGGGCTATCTAATGATTCATAGGTATTCATTTGTTTGTAACGTAAATATAGACGATTTCAGTCATGACGTCAGTCATAACGCTTACGTTGGAAAATGACACCAAACAAATTGTTGCTATGTTGTATTTTCTATTTTGTTTCTGTTTTGCAGCTATATATTATATCTATGTCTGATATCTAAGTGTTTTTATACTTGATATGTACTGGTAACATTTTCCACAATTTATATTTAAAAAGAATTGACGCATAGCAACCGTTTGTTTGGAATCAGTTTCCAACCAATACGTCAACTGATGTCACACTGAAAGCGTCTATAGATACTTAAAATTAAATATAGTTATAATAGCTCCATGTTTTAACAGAAATTTTTCGTTTATATTTTTTCAAAATAGCACGTATTTTAATTACATTTTCTTTCGGTTGTTATGAGAAAATGACGACAAAAAGATATAATTGCTATTTTTCAACTATTTTCCCTTTACTCTCTACAGAAATGGCGTACTTGAGTTGCCAAAATTAGACAAATGGTGCTGAAAACTACAAAAAAATTAATATTTGGAAAATAAATGGAGATACAGTTTTCAAACAAATTGTATTTAAAAGTACTTTTTTTTCCCAATACGACGGTATAAAAATTGAAAATGTGCAATGCTGAGAAATGCGGAGTATTATCAGTAGTATGTGCCAGGTGGCATAACTTTCAGGATAAAGTCAGTTAATAAGTTGGCAATTATCGGGGAAATTTTCACCCATAGACTTCGGATTGTCAAGTCCGATGTATGATAAGGGAGTCTTAAATTATGTTATGATTTCTTTTGTAAAGTGGCAACAAAAGAATTGTAAACAAATAAAATTAATTGCTAAATTCTATATATCATAATTTAAAAATTCCGAGGAAATACTTAGTTATTTGTCTGAATTTAAGTTTCAAAAATTTAAATGTGCCAAAACAAAATTTTTGCTTAATAAAGATGCAAAAATAATATAAAAAATATTGTTACTTTCAAATATTTATCTTACTAAATAATGCTTCGCGAATCCAAACAAAGCATGGCTTTTGCTAGTATATACTTATATATGTAGAGTAGAAGACCTTTATAACGCAAACCTAAAAACGCCAGGTTGTGTGCTACATAGAATTTTGCATTATATGGATCACCTTTCATACATCGTTAAATTTACCTGCTAAACATGGCCAAATTTGTCTGAAACCTAAAAAATACATTAGAATATTTTTATACTATATTCCTTGTTACTAGGAGTTATCCAGATTATGAATTTTTGCATAATATAGACCATTCCACACATTGTTAAATTTACTTTACATTCACAGTCCAAGTATACTTGGACTAACCATTCATTATATTACTCATTTTAAAATATGTTTATCGTAATAATAACAATGTCTTAAATTAGAAGATAATTTTGAACTAATGTATCAAATTTAGTCCTGTAGAGAGTAGCAGTTTTTTACAATGTGGGAATGCAGGTGCTTCTTAACTGCAAAATTCATCCCAGATAGCAATTTTAGTTTGCAGAAAATTTTCAGCAATCTTACTTTGCAGACTTGCAATGTTGCAGCAAGCTCAGCATGACAAGTCTGAAAGTTCATAACAAGACTGCAACAAGATTATGCAAACTCCGAAGTCACCGTACTTTGAACTTGCAGCCAAGTTGTCGTGCAAGTTGCAATCTTGTTGCATCAATCTTACTGCAAAATCATAGCAAACTACTAATATTGCGATGTCAGACTATTTGCAAACGCATTGTAAATTTGCAATATTGTCATGTCAGAACATCTGCAAATGAATTTGAAACTCGGAATCTTGTCATGACAAATATAGCTGCAAATATGTAGTAATTTCACTGAAATGTTGTCAATTCTCTGAATTTTGCGTGTAGTACACAGGTAAAATAGGATTTTTTGAGACAACAGATGGCCATTCACCCAAATTTGGGAAGAACTTCGTTTTGATACTAAAAATGACGATCCAATGAGTACTAAAAAAATAAAGTTGTTTTATCATGCTTTGTGCACAAAAGGGGGCATTGTTAGCTCAGGGAGGGGGGTAACTAAAAATAAATAAATAAGTAGGTGAAATTGGATATTGTTTATTATGTTTTTTATAATTCCGAATCAGGTGAAATCATCAGCAAGTCAATACGATCATTTCTTACAAAGTTACGGCAGGTTTTATTCATATAAAGTCTTTTACAGGTAAAATAGGTTTTTACAGTAACAAGTGATTGCTATTCACGAAAGCTTGAGACAAACCTCTTTTTGGCACTACAAATTAAGATCCGATGAGTCTCCAAAATGTAAAGTTGTTTTACCTTTTTTTTTGGGGGGGGGGAGGCATTTTAGCTCGAGGCGGCAAAATTCAACTTTTTTCAAATAGGTCAAGTGGGATATCGTTTCGTATGTATTTGAATAACATTATCGGCAAGTCGATACGAACGTTTATAAGAAAGTTACAGAAAAGATTTTATCAATGCAAAGTGGAAAATTATATTTTATTTTTTAGTATAGTTTTGTCACATTTATTTTACGTTTAAAAAGAGTTTTTTATATCATATTAAGTCATCTCAAAACTATTAAATGTCTTCAAAATAGCAATAATCAAAATCAGGATAATTTTGAGTTTATTTCAAAGTCATTAAATTTTCCAAAATCCACTACTTATAACCTGACCTAACTTTGTAAACAATGATCGTATCGGCTTGTGTGCGATATCATTTGATTCAGAATAAAAAAATTCATAACAAACTATACCCCATTTGACATTTTAAAAATAAGTTCTGTTCCCCCATGCCGTGTTTAAGCCCCCCCCCCCCTCCTCAAAAAGAACCCCACGATGAAACAACTTTATTTTGGGGGGGACTCATCGTATCTTCATTTCTAGTGCCAAAATTACCAGATCTTACCAAATAAATTTTCCTGAATGGCTATCAGTTGCTGCTGTAAAAACCTACGGTACCTGCGCCAAATTATAGTTTTCGACTTCGTATTCATAAAACTTGTCGTAACTATGTAACAAATGATCGTATCAATTTGCAAATGGTAATCATTCGATAAAAAAAACAAAAAAAAAAAACATAATAAACGATACTTGTCTCTTAACATACTTAAAAATTTTTTAGTTTGCCTCTCCCGCTCCCTGTGTTAAAAATGCCCCCAAAACATGATAAAAGAACTTTATTTTTTAAGGACTCATCGAATATTAATTTTTAGTATCAAAATTAAATTCTTCCCAAACTTTGGCGAATGGTCGGTCACTAGTTGCCGCATTTCTACTCAATTTTTGATTGTATATTTTTTATTTGTACGCTAATAGTCGTTCTTTTGAAGGTTGTGCGAGTTTTGTGCAGGATTCCATATAATCGGAGGTTTGTCAAATGCTTGACATTTTTATGCTATATAGACCACTTAAACAAGGACTTATAGTTTAAAATAGATTCCAAATCACCACAAATACGCTACCACACCCACAGGAATTAAACCCGACATAGTTGAATCGGAGGCCACAGGGCTAACCATTCAACTACCTGGTAAGCCCCGATAACTTCCAATAATATACCTTAATTTGTTTAGAAGTTTTATTAGACTCACCAATTCTCAATTAGTTGCTTATTCCCTTCTAATTCTTGGCCCCACCAGCGGCCGAGAGGTTCTGCTCTCGAAGCTGGTAGACGGGAAGTGCTGGGTTCGATCCCAATCGCGCCCGTCGGCCTAATCGTTCGGAGTTTTCGTGGTTTTCTTCGAACCTTGGTTTTCCAAGCGTTAATACGGGTTAGGTTCCCTTAGAAAGACCTCCACGGAAGGCACTCCCCCCTTAGGGCCTATATCCCACGTGCAGATAATTGGCCGACATAAATACAACCAACCAACCAACCAACCCTTCTAATTCTTAGAAGGTAATTAAAAACAATATCTAAAAATAAGTGGTCCATGTACATAACCAATGCAAAGCAAACCTAGATGAGTATAAACACACACCCTCAATCTTAATTTCATATATAATTTTATTAAACAAAATATAATTTATTTTCATTTATTTTTTTTTTTTTTGGCCAGAGTGGAATATGTTGCTAAACTTATTAACTTCCAGAAGGAAAAAAAAAACTCATTTTAAAATTGAAATTTCCCTATTCTTAAATCTGAATAAATATAATTCCACAAAAACAACATATTTGAAAAGTTTCAAGAATTTAAAAAAAACAAAGTTGTAATAAAACAATACAGTCTATAAAATTACAAAGTTTATTTTCACACAGTTACAAATAATAGTTTCTAACACAAAGTATACACACATAATATTTACCAAATTAACATACAATTATTTAACATTCTTCTCTATATTATTTCCGTGTCTTTGCATCCTAAAAGAGAGAAACAATAGAGTGCATTTTAAAAGTTACATGTTAAATTTTTACTGTTTTCAAGAATCCTGCTTAGAATTAATTCTAAAGGTGATCACAAATTATAACTCTTTAGGCAAAATGACCGAATCGCTAATGTTAATCCAACGAGATATATTTTTTAAAATATCTCGTTTGTATTTTTATATTTTAAAAAGACTTTTTCTTTTGCATTGCATAGCTGAGGTAAATTTCTGCAATTGTGGTTTTTTTTCACTTTATTTTAAGTTCGCTGAAGTTTTTATTTTATTTTCTTTCTTTATTTTTATTTTTTTTGTGCGGACACTTTCACTTTTTTCACTGTTTATACCGGCTCCAAAAGTGAAAGTATATATAAAAAAATCCTTTAAAAATATTGAAATGCAACCGAGTTACCTTAAAAAAATTCTCTTATTGGATTAACATTGGCGAATGGGTGTTTCCGCTTGACTGAAGTAGCCTCTTAACCCTTTAAGCCCTGACCCACACAATTGTGCGGCGATACTAAAGTAAAAGAGAATGACTATTTTCTGTTTTTGTGCGATTTAAAACCAAATCTGCACATTTATATGCTTTAGATGTTCTGATAAAACACAATTGGGGGTAACCAACTACAATACAGGGTTAGATTTTCTGCTTTTAAAAAGACTACATCATCTGACAGCAATAGACAAAAAGTATGTACTGTCGTAATTTCTTTTAAATATGATTTATAGTGTTTGCTTAGATTTAATATTTCTTTTCATATAGTTTATTCATGATTTTAATTGATTTTGACTTTGATAAATTTAATTAGGTTTCAGAAAAGTTGAAAAACAAATTAACCACACAATTGTGCGGGTCCGGCATCTACCATTTCCAAAATAGATACAATTCCTAATATATAAAATTTTTAATTTTAAGTAATTTTTTTAAACTTATGTTTTTAGCAATTTATTTTTTATTAATTACATTTTTAAAGCTGACCAATTTTAAATTAATAGGTTTGTACTATTTATGATTTCTATTTAAAATGGATAGTATTAGATATATAATATGCACATGTAACGAACTGTATGTTTCTGCTCTGAGTTATAGATGCCATATATGATTTATAAGTTTTATATGAGTTATATGCATACCACGAGATTGATTTTTAAGTTTGATAAATTCATTCCATTTTGTCGACACAGCAAGTAAGCCACAAGGAATAAATAATAAATTATGGAAAGTTCAGCAAATGCTCGACAGATTCCGTAGTTTCTGCTTGAATTTACCAGGAGATCAGGGAAAATTTTCCATAGATGAGCAGATGATTCCCTTTTTTAGGACGTGCCTCAGTAAAGCAGTATATAAAAAACAAACCACACTGTAACAACATCATCTGGGATAGTTTTAAACAGGGCCGAAACTAGTCTTTTTTGCACCCGGGGCAAGCATGGATTTTGGCGCCCTCCAGCCGACTTATTTTAAAATTTAAAATATGTAATCTTAAAATATGTAAGACTGAATTCGTAATCTACAATGGCGGATCCAAGGGGGAGGTCACGGGGGTCATGACTCCCCTCTGAACACCAACAAAAATATTCTAAAGATCATTTTTAAAATAAAATATACAGTAGAGTCCTGCTTAACCGAGTTTCCGCTTTCAACGAATTGTTTTCTTCTGATGGACTGATGGCTTCTATTATTATGAAACAGCCATTATAAATGAAGCGTTAGGTGAAGATGAAAGAGCAGCCGTAAAAAGTTAGAACTCTGATTTTCTGGTCAGAATGGGAAGAAAAAAATGGCCATAATTTTTTTGTGAAAAAAAAAATATATACAATTATTAGGCCATTTTTTTTTCTCTCCATTCTGACCAGAAAATCAGAGTTCTAACTTTTTGCGGCTGCTCTTTCATCTTCACCTAACACTTCATTTATAATGGCCGTTTCATAATAATAGAAGCCATCAGTCCATCCGAAGAAAATTATCCATTCCAAAAGGTATAATCCTTCATTTGGCGCTCCTTCATTCTGGCGCCCGGGGCACATGCCCCTCTGCCCCCCCCCCCCCCCCTTAGTTTCGGCCCTGGTTTTAAATTTTGTATTATACCAGTGGGAAAGTACGGTATTTCAACAAAATACCGCTGTTGGAAAAACTAAAAAAAAGAAATTTGAAGGATCAGGCACAATCCAAACGAAGTGAAGGGCATGCCATTTGTCAAAGGCTCTTAAGAGGGGTGCGAGCATTGAGCACGTCTCAGAAAATGAAATTGTAGTGGTCTGTCCAAAAACAACAGTTGTTTCAAATATTTTCAATGTGGCTGATGAAAGTTATCTCAATAAACAACAACTTTTTTTGCTTAAACTTTTATTTTTAGATATTTGCACACATAATCCCAAACTACACAATTGTGTAGATTTAGCCCAAAAACGGCTGCATTAAGGCCGAACCCACATAATTGTGCGGGTCCTCTTTTGTCATAACCTGACATCAGGTATTTTTTTTTTTTTTTCAATCAAATACGATCCTATCGTAAGGGGAAACCCAAACTTTCAATTTCTACCAAAAAAACTCCCGGTCTTAAAGGGTTAAGAGCCCATACTAGTCACTTGGAAAAAGTCGAACGCTAATGGTAAATCTATGGGAGCGTTATTTTCAAATTTTTCGCTAAAATTTTAATTTTTTTTTTCTTTTGCATAGAATAGCTGAGGATGATCTACAATCAGACTAGTTTTTACTTTCTCAATTTTGATTATTATTTTTTTTTCTATAATAGGATAGTTTCAATTCCGAAAGTAATTGTATTTTTTAAAAAAGAATCTGAAACCGAAATCGAAAAAGTAAAAACTAGCCAGGTTGTAGATCGTCCTCAGCTATCCTATGCGAAAAAATTCATTTAAAAATATTAAAATTTGAGCGAGATATTTGAAAATAACGTTCCCATAGACTTAGCATCAGCATTTTTCCTTTTCCCCGTGACTGAAGAGAGTTCTTAAGAATCTACATTAGTCATGCGAAGAAACTCGAACCCTAATGTTAAGTATGTGGGAGAAATCTTCACAGCGATAAAGCTATACAGCTTAAATGAGAGAGAAATATATGCATAGAATACCTGAGGTCGATATATATAGTTGTGCGTTTTTAATATTTCGATTTTGTTCAGTTTTTTTTTTTTTTTTTTTTTTTTTTTTGTGTGTGTGTGCGTGCAGACATTTTCACTATTGGAACTGGTTGGAACGCGTTATGAAAGTGAAACTATCCTCATATAAAAAAACAAATGCAAACAAAATAGAAAAGTACAAACTCACAATAATAGATATCGACCTCAGGTATCCTGTTTAACGAAAATTATTTAAAAATATTAAAATGCGAATGAGAAATCTGTAAAGATTTTTTCATAGATTTAACTTGAGTTTTTCCGCGTAAACGGTCTCCACTAGTCACGCGAAGAAATTTGATCACTAATGTTCAACCTATGGTTAAAATCTTTTCAAATTTATCGCTTGCGTTTTAATATTTTTACACGATTTTTTTTTTCCAGGATACCTGAGGTCGATTACTAATGTTAGCGTTTGTGTACATTTTCGATTTTGGTTACAGTTTTTTTTATACGAAAATAGTTTCACTTTCAGAACAGGTTCCAACCTCTTCCGAAAGTGAAAGTGTCCGCATATTGAAAAACTGTTACCAAAACCAAAAAAGAACAAACGCACAACAATTTATTTCGACCTCGGGTAACCTATCAGAAAAAAATATATCAAAATGTGAGCAAGATGAGACAAATCTGTAAAGATTTGTCTCATAGGGTTAACGTTAGAGTTCGAGTTTTTCCGCGTAAAGGGCTAAAACTAGTAACGCGAAGAATTTTTAACGCTAATGTTAAACTTGTGGGAAAAATCTTTTCAGATTTCTCGCTTGCATTTTAATATTTTTAAAAGATTTTTGGCATAGGGTACGTAAGGTCGATAACTTTTATCGTGCGTTTGTACTTTTTCGATTTTGGTTACAGTTTTTCATATCAAGATAGTTTCACTTTTTAAACCGATTAGAATCGGTACTGAAAATGAAACTGTACTTATATAAAAAACTGCAACCAAAATCGAAAAAGTACAAATTCACAATAAAAGTTACCGACATGGGGTACCCTATGTAAAAACTCTTTTAAAAATATTAAAATGCAAGCGAGAAATCTGTAAAGAATCCCCCCATAGGATTAACATTAGCGTTAGAATTTCTCCACATGACTAGTGTAAGAGGCTATTTCAGTCACGTGAAAACACTTGTTCGGCAATGTTAATAATGTGGGAGAATTTTTTTAAAATATCTCGTTTTCATTTGATTATTTTTAAATGATTTTTAGGTGCGTTCGTAATTATATAAATGCGTAACACCTATAGTCGTCGTTCGGTCCGCCTGTCTGTCCGTCCGCATATAACAGAGAAAAAACTATCCAACCGAATGGTCTGAAATTTTAAATATATAATTGTTGCAAAATTTTGTCGGGTTATTTCAAATTTTGTGAAAATCGGATGTATAGTTTAATTACAGAGACAGTCTAAAGTTTTCCGTTACATTATGGCCAATGGGAAAAAATTATTGTAAGTGCATTTTAATGATGTTACAGCCTTTTGAAGAGAATGAAATGGATATGCACTTATGAAGTGCACTAAAATATATATTCAGTAGAATATGTGGTGCAAAAAATATTTATAAAACTAGTTATAGTAAGAACGCACCACATTTGCCACGTCTGACGAGCAATTTCCAACTTGTTTTTTTCGCATATGACAGCTGAGGTCGATCTCAAAAAAGATCGTTTTTTACTTTTTCGATTTTGTTTGCTGGATTTTTTTATGAGGATGCTTTCACTTTCGAAACCGATTCCGAAAGTGTTCTAATTAAAAATACTTGTAAACAAAATAAAAAAAAAGTGCAAAAGGATAGTACAGATCCACCTCAGCTTTCAAATACAAAAAAAAATTAAAATATTAAAATGCAAACGAAAATACCTTTAAAAAAATCTCCCATTGTATTAATATTAGCGAACGGCGTGTTTTCGCGTAACTGAATTAGTCTCATAACACTACATATACATATACTTAACCCACTACATAATTATACAAAACCTACACTAGTCACGCGAAGAAACTCGAACGCTAACGTTAGTATATGGGAGAAATCTTTACAGTTAAAATGCTATACAGCTTATAATATATATATGGTATATAATATATATATAGTATATATATGGGGTATTCTCACAAACTTTTGACTTTCGGGAATAATAATCTGGTGAAATTAAACATGCTAAAATCACATTTTAATATGATAGGCAAATGCCTTAATGATTCAAAATAAAGAAAAAAGGGTCAGCAGCGAAAAATTTTTTAGTTAACTGCGGTTTAAGTTAAACTTGCAAGTTTAATTTTCTTTACCATTTTACCACTATAACTTTTAATTTTCTTCTACATTTTTCTTATAATGAATTTGCATAGTACCCACAGGACATTCAAATAAGAAATAATAAAAATGTAGTACTATTAATACAGAATCTTTGTGTAACATTGTCTTAAAGGGGTATTAAAGAAGGGACGGTAAGATAAAAAAAGGGGGGGGGGGAGGTATAGGAAAACAGGGACGAAATGGGAAAAAAAGGGACTGTAAGGATGTAACGGTAAGGAAAATTATCCCCTATTTTTAGGAAAATCATGTTAAGACTAAGTGGTAGCCACAATGTTCATTGATTTCTAGAAACAGTTGTTAACATTGGATTAAATTTTTTTTTTCTTAATTTACCTCGAAAAGTGCAGAAATAAACCTTGGGGACGGTAAGACTACCAATAAAGCCACGATCTTGAATTTGATATTTAAATGCTGATTTAAATTCTGCAGTAAATTTCCTGTCAAAACATTTTAGACATTCTTTCTCTAGCATACTTCTGCATGAGAAAAAACTTGAAAAAAACTCTATGGCTGCATCTGAAGTGATTTTCTGTATACGTTTAGCAAGAAGGACGGTAAGGATGAAAAACCCAGGGACAGAGTTCAAAAAATAATATCAACCGTAAAAATGTGTGCAGGTTAATTTTTTGCACAATATTTATATTAAACAGCTTTTGCAGTTTCGGAAAAAAATTACATCGAATTACTTTTATTGAAACAATTTTATACGGACAGCTCCAAATTTAAAAATCAGCATCAGGGACACGGGACGGTATAGGAGTTTTCCTGGTATTTGGACCCCCAACATCGTCCAAAACTTATTTATCTCGTTAATATTGTTATGCAATCATGCAATGGAATGTTCCCCAGTATATGAAATAAAAAAACATAAAAAAAATGTATTAAAATAAAAATTATTATTCAAGGACATAAAAGTCAAAAGACTGTGAGAATGCCTCATATATTGTTGTGCTTTTTCGATTTTGGTTACAGTTTTCTTTTATATGAGTACAGTTTCACTGTCAGAACAGGTTTCAAAATTGAAAGTATCTGCATATAAAAAATAGCATAAAAGCTCGAAAAGGTACAGTTGCACAACTATATATATCAACCAGATGTATCCTATGCAAAAAATAATATTAAAAAATATTAAAATGTGAGCCCGAAATATGCAAAGAACTGTCCATAGAATTAACATTAGCTTGAATGTTAAATTTTAGTTCGGGTGACGAGTGTCGGTTCTTAAGAATTACATTTTATTAAAGATTGTTATCATAGAAGAAAATAAATAATAATAATAATAATAATAGAAGAAAATAATAAATAATAATAATAATAATAGAAGAAAATAATAAATAATAATAATAGAAGAAAATAATAAATAATAATAATAATATGTGTTACCGAATCGGAACGATATTTACCATAATTTCACAAACCAGCTGGAGTGTATTGGAGGGTATACGGAGGTATACGCCGTATACCTTCTGGATTTTTTAAAAAAGCTCCGAAAACCACCGGTATCTCGAATAAATCTGTATCGTATATACTCTAGACATGACGTTCATGACTTTAGCGTACACCCTCTGATTTTTTTTACGATTACAACACTGCAAACCAGATCAATATTTGGCATAATTTTACGAACCGGAATATTGTTCCGATTTTCTCTGGCACATTTCAAGCCCAGGTTTGCTGACGCGAAAAAGTAACAATTTCAAAATATTCGTATTTAAAATTTAAGAAAAATAGGAAATAAAAAGACTTATACACATCCGATTAACAAGCAATAAAAAGACTTATACACATCCGATTAACAAGCAGTTATGTCAAACGAAAAGAGAAATTTTTAAAGAATTAAATAAAACTGACGCCGGAAGGAAATACTGTTAATAACTTTAATAAAAATTAGAAAATAGCGATACAATAGAAGTCCATGATAAGAAGCATGAAGAATAGCACATTAAGAAACTGTTTAAAATACTTAATATTTACATATAGAAAAGGGTTTAATGACCATGAAAAGATAATTTAAATTTAAAAATCCATTCGAACGCACTGTTCAAAATACATTCGAACACACTGCTGAATTCAAGAGGAGGGGCATTCCCCCCCCCCCCCGCCGGAAGGTTTGAGATTTTATGCTTTTTAGTAAGCAATTTCCACACCGAATCTCTAAAATGTCCCCCCCTCCCTTCCAGAGCCGCAGAAATTGCTCCAGAAGAAAAATATCTGAATTCAACACTACTCGATCGGCCTGAATAGCAAGAAAAAAAGCAAATATTAATTAAAACGATATCTTAGAAATTCCCTTCAAAGTTGAGAAAAATTCATTTAAAAATTAAAATTTTCAATAATGCCTTAACATGGACCAAAACCAAACCATTTAAAAAAATGTAAGCATTCCTCAGTAAATAAACATAACTTTTTAATTTATTAAAATTTCTGTACGAAACAAGTTATAGTTTGTACAGAGAAAATACAAAAATATTCGAATCCCATTTGAATAATTAAAATAATAAATACCTTTATATCTGGGTTCTTTACTTGAACGCTAATCCAATGGCGCTGCTTCATGAGATTTAATAAAGAAGTGTGGTAATTTTGTCTTTGTCAAATTTCAGCGCATGCGCGTTTATATCCGTTCTCCTTCCAACAAAAGGAATTTGTCGCTTACGTCGTTATTTTATGACAGTGTTGTATCAGGTTTAGAGCAAAGTTGCGTTGCAAGAAAGCGATTGATTATATTCCGTCTACCTAGTAGTGTCCTTGCGGCAATATTATTACTTCAAATTTGTCGTGACAAGAAAATATCAAGAAAAAATTAATCTTGCTGCAATTGTTCATGCTATCTGGGATTGTTTATGTCTGAGAAGTTGTGCGTTATATGGAGAATTACGTTATAAAGATCTACTATTATATATACATGTATGTATATATACATATATATATGTGTGTATATATACAATATGTGTATATGTATATATACATATATGTATATATATAAATATGTATATAAATATGTTTATATAGCATAGGCGCCTGGCTAACCGAAAAGTACCGAATAATTTTAATAAAATATAATTACTATATGGCAAATTACAATTTAAAATGTTCAAACATTTGGTTAACAGTTTGCTTATGAACATTTAATTTATATTTTAAAGTCTTTTCTTGAAACATACAAATAATTCTTATTCAATTACAAAAGTGTGAGCCTTTAGGAAATTCATTTATCTCCTCTAGTTCCTTATCAAAAACTAGTTTTTCTCCTTCCTCCAATTCAGTGCATTGATGAGTGCTCTCGCTCTGGGAACTTTTATATATATATATATATATAAACTTTCACAATTTGGTTAGTATACACATACATGTGAGTAATTAAAAATAATTACAAAAATAAAGACAGTTTAATTAAATAGTTAAAAAACACATAAAATCCTTTAAAAAACAAAACATTAAATCTTTCGAACTCATTTAAAGTTCCTCTTCAGTAATATAAATAAACGGTACTACTTAGTTATCCTGTCGACCAATTTCGCCAAATTATATAAATCGCCAAACCACTTACCAAATTGACCTAATTTTTATTTTAAATAACGAAAGAACAAATAAATTAGTATAACATTAATAATGATCAATCATTGGCATTTAATCTTTTAGTTTGGCAATAGATTTTTGGTCGATGTGATAACTAAGTAGTACCAAATAAACACAAAATCACAAGAGATAACATAATTCAAAGTTGAATTATGTTATCTCTCGTGATTTTGTGTTTATTTACATTACTGAAGAGGAGCTTTAAATAAGTTCAAAACATTTAATGTTTTGTTTTTTAAATGATTTTTATGTGTTTTTTAACTATTTAATTAAACTTGTCTGTATTTTTGTAATTGTTTTTAATTAATTATGAATAGACGTAATATCTTTTTTCACTTTAATTTATATACTACATGTGAGTAAGTTTAGATTTAGCCAATTAATAGTAATTTTTCTAAATACAAATAATTCAAAATGAGCTCCAAATAGTTTTTTGTTAATCGTGCTACTAGTAACTAATGAAATTACTTATTTACAATTTTTATTAATTCTGCAATTACTTGCTGTTCCCTCAAGGTCACATGTTAAGGGTGCAGCACCCTGCTCTTTTTTAAATTGGCAAAACAGACCCAGCTATTTTTAAAAATTGTGAAATTCATCTTTAGTTACACTCAGAGATTCCTAGTAAAAAATTTATTATACTAAATAACACAGTACAGTATAGGATACGTTATCCGGAATGCTTGGGACCTGAGATATTCCGGATAAGGGGTTTTTCCGTAATTCAGAACACCTTGCAATAAATGTTAAGAACAGTATAAAATGTATAAAATATGAATAATATATGAAAATACATAATTATAAATTAGTTAATTTACTAACTTATTACCACAAAATAAAAAAAAACCTTCTAAATTACAATTCAAATAGAAAAGAAAATTATTTTAGCATATAAGAAGAGAGCAGAATCCTTTGATTTGGTTTTTTAGAATATTTTTAATAAGATTGGTTGTTTATAGTAGGGATTGACCGAATCAGCAATTTTGCCGAATACCGAAGCTTCGGTCAAAGGGTACACCGAATATTCGGTATTCGGCAACCGAATACTTAAAAATTTTTAATACACATTTTTGCATATATTAGCTTTTTTAATAAACTTTAATTAAAATTAAATTCTTAATAATTTAATTCAGTTACATTTTTATTCTTAAATCTAATTACATTCTTTCAACTCACAAATTCATTAACCCACCACTTATTTTTTATTATTTTATCACTAGTCAATATCCAAATTAACCCAATGAAAGTATTAAACTATACAGGCTATTATTAAGGATAAGGATTGTCAGAAAAACAAAAGTTCATTCAAATAAAAAGAAACAATGTTGTCATTAAGCTGATTTACTGATTGTCTAATTATATACATATTGAATTGGAATGTTCTCAAATACAAAAGGTATCATATCAATTTGTACATTTAACTATTTTCTGTGGAATTATTGATACATATTTATATTTTGATTAATATTTATCACTGTGGTGATGAAGATAAATTTGAGCGATTTTAATTTAATGGTTATAAAAGCTATAGGATAGGCATAGGAGTATACTTATTTGATGCATATATATTTTTTAATATAAACCTTAGATACACAGAGATGAACTCTAATATACTTATTTGAGGTGTATATTAAAGAGAATACACATTAAATGAATTTAAATTGAAAAAACTAATGTAAAAATAATTAAAATTAAATGGTAATGGAAAGATGCCCATATTCCTTACTTTTTTTTCCTATATCGTAGACAGTTGTTCTGATTTCACCCCTATATAGACTATTTTAGGAAAGAAAAAAGTTTTTTGTAATTAAAAATGGCCTTTGACTTGTTTTTGGTAGTGCAGCTGAACTTTGAACTCATGCACATAATATTGAAATTCATCATTTAGCCTATTCTACTTCTAAGCAAAAGAGAATTCTTCTACTTCTAAGAAAATACTTATCCGCAATTATTCGGCCGAATAGTTAAAAGTATTCGGCCGAAGCCGAATATTCGGTTTACATGCCGAATCACCGAATACCGAATCGACTATTCGGTATTCGGTCAATCCCTAGTTTATAGCGTGTCTTTTGTACCAATTGCTTCTGTATATTGGCACGATTTGCTGTTTGTGGGAGTAGCTTGTTTGTTGCATTCCACAAATCATCTGTTCAATTGAAAAATATTAATAGCTCATTTGAAATCTTTTTACCACCTCATTCTGCTTGTCATCATCTTCACCTCCATTAGATAATATCCCTTGACATTATGTCACAAATCTTACTGCCAGTCATCTGATCACTTACAGGAGTATCATCATCAGCAATTAGACAATCTTCTACTGGTTCTTGATCCAACAATTGAGCTTCTGAACATGAAAGTTCTTTAGCTTAGTCCAGCAGATCTGTAATCATTTCTTTCTCATTTTAAATTTTAAAGTCTTCAACTTCATGCTCATTCACACCATTAAAAAATGCAGCACGATTTCACGTTTTTGAAATAAAACAAATTATTTTTCAGTTATGATTCTGCATTCCGGATAACGGGTCCCATACTGTATTTCTAAATCGGTGTGCCCAAGACCTTGCAAAAATTATAGATCTTTATTTCTTTGAAAAAAACAGGAGATTATTAAACTATGTTATGATTTAACTGCATTTTTACAATTTGTAAGAGGGGGAAGATGACTTTGATGCTGGATTTTGGAGGTTACACTGTATATTTAATGCTATTTGATTGGAACAGATGTGTTATTATCCCACCCTCCGCCATCTTGGATTTTTTTGGCGAGAAAACCCCTTTTCCGCCAAGTAGTAAATGTCGCCAAGCACCCGTTTATACGCATGTTTGGCTCAACGAAAATAAAATGTAAATAATAAACAAAATTCGCTAAACTGGCAATCAGTAATCCTTGTATGAGCGCTTCGCGCACATTTAACGGAAAAAAAACATCGCCGAATTCAGCATTTTTCGCAATATAGCATTCTCAAAATTCAGCAGTTCTCGTCTTGTAGCAATCTCAAAATGTAAAAAACTCTTAAAACAGCAAAATATACCTAAAAAACGAGACTCGCTAAAGTGGCAATCAGCAATAGTTGTATGAGCGCTTCGCGCTCATTTTCCGAAAAAAAAACATCGCCGAATTCAGTATTTTTCGCTATATAGCATTCTCAAAATTCAGTAGTTCTCGTTTTGTAGCAATCTCAAAATGTAAAAAACTCTTAAAGCAACAAAATATACATAAAATTATCAACATACCTTAACAGACATCTGCTTTCTTGAAACCTACAGCACAAAATATAACACCACCGTCATTTTCCAAAATAGGCTTAATACGCATTGACACACTATAAACAAACCCCCCTTTCATGTCAAAATTTCCTCATATTTCTTAATTACTTCAGCAAGAGCGTTTAAACGGACTACAGAAACTATAGTCAATGAAATACATCCAATAAATTTAACATAAAAATAAAAAGACAGCCATAGAACACGATATCAAAGAGTATCTGGTACAAGAGTCAACCAACCGTCAGCAACGACACCCGGCAGTGAAATGAATGTTCACGCTCTCGCGTCGTAAAAAAGGCGGTTGCCATAATAAGTTACTAGATGCCAAACGCAGGGGCTGCCACAGCGATAAAAATCGCCATATACTCAACATCGCGGAGGGTGGGATAATAACACATCTTAGCCAAATTATTTTGTAAATTAAGAAAAAAAGAGACGTCCCCACTATTTGTTTTACATACAGAAATTTATTACACTTGCTATGCTTATTTTACATAAAAGAATAAAGAAAATAAAAGGGATGTTATTATAAGAATATACTAAATTACAATAAATTTAATGCTTTAATTTTTTCCAACAATCCTAACATTTTGGCACTAATTAGGTCTTTTTTATCTTTTACATTCTTTCACAATAGCTGTTGATCATATGTTAGCATTATTAAAATCTTCTTTAGCTTCAATTCCATGCTATACATTTATTTGTAAAGGTAATAAGAAAATCTCTAAAATTTATTACACTTACTATGCTTAATTTATATAAAGGAATAATAATAAAAATAGAATGTTATGTTTATTTTAGACTTTAATATTTTCTAATTCATTTTTAAAATTAAGAAAATTTATGATTTTAATCAATGATTTTCTCTTAAATTATCTAATTAAAATAGAAATTTAATCGCTGATATTGTCTGATTAAAATCGTTGATATCCTAATTGTTAATTATTAAAAATTACAAAAATATATACATATATATATTTTTTTTAATGGCCCATTATGGCTGCATAATTAAACAAACAAAGCAAGTAATAAGATAAAAGGAGAGAGTTCAACAAAACCACATATTGAAACTCTGTGATACGCTTAGGGGATTCCCCTTTTAATCGTGAAAGTAGCAGGTTATTTATATATATATATATACTTTTCTATTATAATTAAAACATAGACAACATTAATGCAATCAGATTGAATGTAATTTTATAATTAAATTTTAATTGCTAAGTGACACCGAAAAGGGAATAAAGTAAATAATGTAAATAACAGAGGAAAAGATACATAGCTATTAAAACAAAATCTTATATTACCCTTATCGGAAAAATACAATTAGTTTAATTTAATAATCAACATAGATAAATTACATTTATAGCTGCAGCTGACAGTTCGTGAGAAAGATCACAAGCTCAACAACGATTCGCGTCCAAACACGAACGCAAGAAAGTTAAACCGAAACCAAAACCATATGAAATGATTCATTCCCGCACGTGAGTGATTCATAAGAGAATTTTCACTAGTTTAGAAAAATATCAAGAGCCTGTATTTTGCAAAATATTTTTAATATTTATAAACAATCTAGAACGCCAGAAAACGCAGGCTTCCTCTGAACATGTAAAAATGCCTGATTGACTCATTCATTAAAAGTTAAAAGTGAGCGAATCCTAGGGTGCGTTCAGCACTGCCACCCCGAGTGGCACTTTCCACCCTGTTTACAGGGTGGTCGTTCAGAGACGAAATCACGTGATAAGGGCTACCCCGGGTTAGCGTTCAGGAAGGAAGAAAGTGTCACACCGAGTGGCTATTTTCCACCCTCAAAGTTTTCTGGGGTAATTTGATCACGTGGGGGGGTTTTTTGGGTTTGTTTATATTAGACTTGAATACATCTTGTATACAACTGATGTTGTTTAATCTTTATTTCCGTAATCTATATTTACCTGGTAGGTAAACGACAGAAAGTCCATGTAAGTTTTAATTCATCATGTTCTCAATGTAAGTTTTAATTAACATGGGGAAATAAAAATTACGAAGTGTGCTGAGTAGAGCATTGTGAAAATGCATTTTTTTTTGCATGTGTGTGTGTAATGTAATAACCTTTTTATATATATTTCCATCATTTGCATTACAAGATTTCATGATTAATTTTTCTTAACTTTAATTTTAATTAGTGAGAAACATAAAATCTCAAAAATATCCGAAATAATTTGAGAGATTATTTAATAGTCCACAGAATGAAAATTCACACCTGTTTTGAAAATTCACCTGACATGAAAATTCCAACTAAGCGATCATCTTTATTGTTTTTATTAACAAAAATGTTACTTTTTGAAATAGATATTTATGTAATATATATTATTGTTTCAGCAATATTATATTCTAGTACAAGTATTTTATTTATATTATTTTGAAATTACTATGCTAGTTTATTTTTTAATATATAAATGAAGTAATTTTATGTGTGCATTCTGAATAATCCTATTAAATATATCTTTGTTTATATTAGTAGAAAAAATTTGCTTCCTATTATTTTTGCTTTTCCATATTTACAAAGTTTTTATCTTATGTAAATCTATCTTCTCTTGTAATAAATTTATCACTTCTGAAATATCATAAATTGGGTTGAATAAACAGTTTACTCAGATTGAATTAAAGTTATTTCAATATGTAGCTCAGATTTAAATCAGTAGCTCTGATATAATGTTCAAAATGTATTTCTAAGCAAGTAGCTCTCAATGTAATGAAACTAAAAGAGTATTTATTTATATTTTTACAGCAAAATTAAATATATTCATAATGTTATTCATAACTTTTTTTAATAAATGAAATATTATACTACTCATTACAATTACTACTTCATTTTAAATTAGTAGTTATCGATGACTCTCTTTTATTTTGGAATACTTAATGAGTTTATAATAGATGAAACTTTTCAGACACTGGCATAAAATGAAATTATTTACTGAAAAATAAAGGACGCTTTAATATGGTTGTTATCTAAAAATGTACAGTTAATATAACTTTCCTAATCTCAAATGAACTTAATATCAAAATATTAATTTAAAATGTATAACATACTACAGCTATCACTGAAGATATGATTTTGACTGTTGAAAGAAAATGGACTGAATAATGAAGAATGGAAGAAAGATATAGTGTGGAATTTTTATGACAGCTGGCTACACTTGGAGGCAGGAGTTTATTTCGATATTCTGTCTTCGAGTGTAACTTGCTAGTTCTTTATATAATATGATCTTCCCAACCAACACTATAGTATTTTGAGCTTGCTGTTGGCCTAGATGTCATCTACACCACTCTTGCTGTTTCCCTGGTTTCATTTATCCTACAGTTTATATGTCACCAATGGATCTACATTTACAATAAATTAATATTATTAAGTTCATTTGGCATTTGCAAAATTATTTTACTTGTACATTTTTTGAATAATAACTCTATTAAAAAGTTAAAAATTTTCATCAAGTGTATTTTTAGTTTATACCTTTATCCGAAAAGTGTTGTTCATTAGGAATTCTAAAATTAGTAAGAGTTATTTGTAGCAACTAAATTTAAATAAAGTTATTCATAGGAGTTTAATATCTTCATTGTTTAATAAAGAAAGTACAATGTGTGCATATTAAAAGAAAGTATTTTTGTAGTTTTATCTTTTCTAACTCGTAGAATCACTAAATAGCAAATTTTATGCATAAAACTAGTCTTCCTATGCTAAAATTTTTAAGATTTTTTCCACTTCTTCAGAGACTGATTTTATATTAAAGAAGTAAATACTTCAATTTTTACTATTCATGTACTTTTTAAAAGTAAAGTTTATTATTTTAAGTAAGTAATCTTTGCTCTAATTTTATGCTGTCTACATAAGTGCTTATTGATTAGGGTACAGATGTCATATTCGCCCCATATTGGCGCGATTTTTTTCTGTCGCCAATATCATATAGGCAACAGGTACTTAACTTGCGCCAAAGTGATTGATGTGGTAACCCGGATTATGTTGTTTATGCTGTTGATGTTTTCGCCAAATTGGCAACCGAAAAAAATCGCACCAATATGGGGCGAATATGACATCTGTACCTTGATTAGTTATGTTTACATATATATTCAAAGTATAGTTGTATTTATTCAATCTTTCATTACTTTAAGATAAATTCAATGCATTTAAAATATATACTTTAAAAAAAAAAAGAAGAAAGTTGTTTGACATGTGATGGTGTTCTCATAAGTTATAGAATTTCTAATAAAGAAATCACCTTTTGTTAACCTTTATTATTTTTGTTAATCCCATAATTAAAAGAATTTTTGGTACTTTTCGGTTAGCCGGATGCCAATACATGTATGTGTTGTGAAGGTAATCCGTTCAAACTTATTGAATTGATTATCTTCACAACAGTATGTATATATACAATATACACTATATGGCCAAAGGTGACCGATCACTTGCGATTTTTGACGTTTTATTAAATATCTAGAAAAATACTTGAGGAATCAACCTGAAACTGCAGGTGTGTAAACAGTATAGTACAGGTCATATATTTCCGTGAAGATTTTTTCCCCAAAACCCCATTGGGGGGGGGGGGGGGGACCATCAACAAATTGAAAAAGAATGAATATCTTTTGGATAACCCTGTAAAAACTAATGTAGCAAAAGTGTTCAAACTCGAGATTATTAATAAGTGTCTTATTGTAATAAACTGTGTTCATTTTTATGAGGATAGCATTTACAGTACAGAACCATTTATCCGGAATGCTTGGGGTCAGATGTATTCCGCATAACTGGTTTTTCCAGTTAACTGGTTGTGCATTAAAGCAGCATCCATTTGACAAGTTTTGTAGAATATGTGTGGTTGTGGCATTATTTCTCATTTTAAATTATTAGATTACTTGGATTAAAAATCAATACAAGAAAGATCAAAAGTTAGCCAGAGTTTAAAAGAAGGTAATTTATGGAAATCCCTGAGGAACAAAAATTCTTCTGTTTCCTCTGCATAAAAATTAAAACACCTAAAATACAACTAAATGCGATGACAAAAAATACTAGATGTTGTCATCAAATTATACAATTGTTTCAAGCAAAGCCTGTGTAAAACTGGCAATGTATGACACCTTTTTCTGCAAAGATTCTGAAATCAGTCTATCAAAAATATCATTCCGGATAACTGGTTTTCCGGTTAACTGGTTTCCGGATAAATGGTTCCATACTGTATACTCGTCGAGAAATTAAGGTTTTTATAAAAACAGTCCCAAATTTCACCAAGTTTTTTGCTTATAATTTGCAGAGTTTTTAATATAAAAAAGAGTTCTTTTCAGAAAATATGACAAACAGCATTGTACACAATACTCTGCAATCAGAATTATAAAATAATAAAAATTGGATGAAAAATGAGCATGTTTACTAAAAATTGTTTAACAGATAAGGGGTTGTATCAAATATCTGTTGATTAGTGCCAAGATAGCGTACACAATATTGCATGTACTACTATATTTGGATACAACCCCTCATCTTTTTGCTTCTTTTTGGAAACAATGGATTTCGAGCTTATTCTATCCACGATAATTTTCAGAATTTTCAAGCTATGATTTTGAGACTTTCACAAAAGTTGCTCGATATACTTAGCTAATACATTATGCATACTACAGTTTGATTGCATTCGCACATGTGCAGTGAAACATTTTTTAGTAAACCTGCTCATCTTTCATCCAATTTTTATTATTTTTTAATTCTCATTATAGAGTATTGTGTACAATGCTCAGGGTTCGTTGATATATATCAATGGATATATATCATGATATATATCTTGATATATATCCGATATTTATTTTTAAAATATCAAGATTTTTGATATTTTCAAATTCTTTACATTTATTTTCAAAATATCAAGATGTTTGATAGTTTGTATATTGATATTTATTTTCAAAATATCACCGTGCAAAGTAATTTTGATATTTTTCACATTCAAACCAAGTGTAAATGAAATTTTCACCTGTTATTGACTGTGTCATTCTGTAGATAATGCTACTTTTGCCTCTGGCAGTGACTTTTTTAGGAAAAGAGGAAAACAAATCTTTTCCAAGCTTTATGTTTCAAACTTTTATTTTTAAATGTAGAACTAATAATTATATTAGACAGTCAATTCAGAACAGCCATTGAAAGATAAAGTGTAATTTTGATAATCATTTATATACAGCCAGGGTTCATTGATATATATCAAAGGGTATATATCCAATATTTATTTTCAAAATATCAAGATCTTTAATATTTCATATTACTTGATATTTATTTTCAATGTATCAAGATGTTTCATATTTTCTGCATTTGATATTTATTTTCAAAATATGAATGTGCGCAAGATATTTTTGATATTTTCAGTCGTAATTTGTAATATTTCAGTGTAAATGAAATAAATTTTCAACTGTTATTGACTGTGAATCTGTAGATAAGGAACTTGTCTCTTCTGGATGTGACATTTTTAGCCAAAAAAGAAAACAAATATATTTTTCAAACTTTAGATTTGAAGCATTTTTTTTTTTTAAATGTTGAACTAATAATTATGTGGGACATAATTCAGAACAACCATTGAAAGATAAACTGACTAATTTAAATAAGCAATTATATACAGCTTCATTAGAAAATAATCTTTTTTCAAGTTTTGGTTCAGTTGAGTTTGAACTATACAGCATGTTAGGAAATATGAAATAAAACATTTTATACTTACATTTATGTTAAAATTTTTCAATTAAAAAAACTTTTTTTGTATTTAAAATTTTGTTTTGAAAATATCTGATTTTTTTATACTTGGTCTTGATACTGAATCCTATAGTTAGTTTTTTTATAAGTGTAGAAATCAAATTGTTACTGTTTTTAATTATTTCATCTTCAATTTTGTTCTAAGTGAAAAAAAAAAAAAAAGAGAAGAAAAGAAAAATGCATTTTTATATTATTTTTTGATTAAGTTTTCATGTTAAGTGCAATATATTTTAATTTCTAATCTATATTATGCTCGAAAACATTTATTATCAGCTGTAAGTTGGCTGCTTTGAAAATATCGGATATATATCGAAAATATCGGATATATATCAAAATATCGGATATTTTTGATATTTTCGAAAATATCATGATATTTACGAACCCTGACAATGCTGTTTGTCATATTTCCTGAAAATAACTTTTTTTTATATTAACTCTGCAAATTATAAGCAAAAAACTTGGCGAAATTTGGGACTGATTTTATAAAAACCTTCATTTCTCTACTACTATACATGCTATCCTCATAAAAATGAACACAGTATATTACAATAAGACACTTATTAATAATCTCGAGTTTGAACGCTTTTGCTACATTAGTTTTTACAGGGTTATCCAAAAGATATTTGTTCTTTTTCAGGAATTATCCTGAAGCTCCAGGTGTGTAAACAGAATAGTACAGGTCATAAATTTCAGTGAGGATTTTTTCCTGAAGCCCATAGGGGACCGTCAACAAATTGAAAAAGAACGAATATCTTTTGGATAACCCTGTAAAAACTATTGTAGCAAAAGCGTTCAAACTGGAGATTATGATTAAGTGGCTTATTGTAATAAACTGTATTCATTTTTAGGAGGATAGCATGTATTCTCATAGAGATATTAATTTTTTATAAAAACAGTCCCAAATTTCGCAAAGTTTTCTGCTTCTAATTTGCAGAGTTCTTAATATAAAAAAAGTTCTTTTCAGAAAATGTGACAAACAACATTGTACATAATACCCTGCAATCAGAATTAAAAAATAATAAAAATTGGATGAAAAATGAGCAGGTTTACTAAAAAATGTTTCACTGTGCATGCAATCAAAATATAACATGCATAATGTATTAGCTAAGTATATAGAGCAACTTATGTGAAAGTCTCAAAATCATAGTTTGAAAATTATCGTCGATAGAATAAGCTCGAAATCCGTTGCTCCCAAAAAGATGAGGGGTTGTATCAAATATCTGTTGACTAGTGCCAAGATAGCATACACAATATTGTATGTACTATGTTAACACAAAGAAGCTATTTATCTATTTTTATATACAAACAGAAGTAATTTGTATAAAAAAAATTATATATATATACTACAGTAGACTCCCTTAAATCCGCGACCCTAAAATCCACGTATTTTTTCAGATGTAAATAATGAAATTTACAGTTAAGTTGCAGCAACAAAATTCAAGATAGCGCCGAAATCGGCGACTACCGCAATGTTTTTTTTACTAAATTTTTTGTTAATCATTCCCTTTTGGCTATTACAGCTGATTTATTACTAAATAAAGTTACATTTCTTTTGATTTTGATATAAATTAGCAAATCTATATCAAGAATTCCAGGGTTCGAAATGGAAAAATCCACGAACCGCAACGTTATTTTAAAATTATTGTTCGCGGACTTTTTTTTAAAAATTATAGACAAATTTATTTCTAAACATACAAAGCAGTATAAGAAAAGCATTCAAGACTCTAAATAACAATGAAAAAAGTTACAGTGAGCGCAATAAGCTATATATACTGATAATAGCATTAACACTGTTCTCCTTGCTATCACTAGATGGCAGCATAGGACTTTTGGAATCGAATTAAATCGATTTCATTCGTAATAATTTAATATTTTTCTAAATTTTTATTTTACATAATTATTTTAATAATTACATTTAAACTAATAAATTATTTTAATATTTTACTTATTTTAATGTTTCACTTTATTGTAAGCATTCATTATAATTTCCCTTGTTTAACTACCAATCGAATTAATGTTTCAAAAATGTAAACAAATCAATGACCAGAAATCCGCAAAATTCTAAAATCCGCACAACCTCTGGTCCCAAGCTGTGCGGATTTGAGGGAGTCTACTGTATATGATTATATAGATAAATACATATATAAAAAAGAATAAAAGTTCACCAGGTTTGTTTATATAGCTATTTATGACATTTGGTAATAAATCTCATTTTCTAAAGCTTGAAATGCAGCAAGCATTTAAAAAAAAAAAAAGAGCAAAAGCCAATATCACAGAAAAGGGTATAATCTTACAGTTTGGCAACAGTTTTTTGGTCAACGGGATAATCAAATAGTGCCCAGAAAAGTACCAATTTGGAAATTTAAATGTCAAACTAGAGTTATTAAGAATAGTGCGTCATTTATATTTCTAGTATAACAACTGCAGCAACACTATTTATTGCCTTTTGCAATTTTTTTTTTTCATTTTTATCGATCTTCAGAGCTTTGGTAATGATATCCGATATCACAGATTCAGGGTGGTGGGTACTACTTACACCTCGCTTTCAGTGGCTCTGTATAAAAGTCTGGTACTTTTATGTTAGCTGGGTACAAATTTTTTTTTCTCACATTTTATCTCTCACCAATAGTAGTAGCTTTTAGTTTTCGTGTGTGAAGGTGTTACATTCTTGTTTGTGGTGCTATTTCTTTCTTGTATTTTAAATGAAATAAGTGAAAGCATATATTTTAAAGAAAAGTTGTGTGTTTTAAATAAAATGAGAGAAAGGTTTATATTTTAATTAAAATGAATGCAGTACGAATAATGATGGTGGTAATAATATTTGACTATTTAAAATTGCATCAATTCCTTTTTCTCGAAAATAATAAAAGGATAATAATATAGTTTAAATAAGGTAGTATTTTTTTCATTGGTTTTTTTTTTTTTGTTAAATATAAGAGTGTTCATAGACAATTTGCATGCAAAGTAGGTATCTTATTTAACATACTAGATATCCATTATTAATGTTTCTTTAAAATACACTTATTGGATATTTTGGTACTTTCTTGTTAAAGCAGCCCCCACTATTATAATTATGCCAAGGTCACAGTTAAAGTTTCGACAATCTCCTATATATGCCACATCGGTGTTGAATTCAGACACTTTCTCTGGGAGGGAAGTCTATGGCTCTGGGTGAGGGGGGGGGGGGCATTATAGAGTTCCAGGTAGCGGGGGGCATCTTATTGCTCTTGTGGGAGTGCCTCCCCCAGGCTACCTCCTGAATTCAACAATGTGCCATAGTGCCATATATATTTGACGATTCATCCTTAGGAATTGCTATATGAAGGAAGTACCTATATTTTTGTGGTAATAAAAGATGGGTGGAATTATCAATTCTGGGTAACTCTGATAATTAAATAAGTAAGAGAAGTCCTGAAATTTTTAGAAAATATGCCTCAGATCAAATTAACATTGATTGAACCAGAAATTTTACTTAATAAATGAAAGCAAATATATAGGGGAAGACAGGGTACAATGAAACATTACTTGTAAAATCAGTCAAATTTGTCACAGAGAGTTACAGTTTATATACATGGTATACAACTATATGTTCCAGTTACTGATGTGATTTGGATACATTCACACTTCTACAACATTAGCAATAGAAGATTATTGGTTTTACACTACTGAAAGTAAGTTTCTTTACTAAAAGTAATTTTGTCTCTTTTTCGTTGTTGTTATATGTAATAATTATTTTTTCTATACATTGTTATCTTTGGATTGTTGTCTTCATATTTCCAAAACAAATAAAAATAAATGTTAGAAGTTTGTAAATAAATTTTTACTTAGTAACCTCAGTGTGGGGGTACACTGAGGTTGAAACACTTGCAGACGGGGTACAATGAAACATGTTTGTTATAGTAATAATGCAGTAGTAAATAGAATATATTAGAAGTAAGAGTAAGATAACAGAAAAAAGGAGTTTTGTTCTAACCAAGCCAGTAAAAAATGCTTTTATTAAGCAATTAAAAAGTAAAAAGAGGAAAAAAGCTAAGAAGGAATTGTTTTCAAAACAAACTCTGCCTGCTACAGAGTCTGAAGAAGATTGTGATTCTCGTATGTATGTATCAAATATTTGAAAATTCATTTGATATTAAAAAAGTTTTGAAATGGTGACGACGTGCAAACTGGAGGTCTGCACGGGCCTGGCAGAATAAAGGCAAATTTTCAAACAAGCTAGGCCAGCAGAATTAGGACAATTTTTTTCAACGGGCCGGGCCGATAAAAAATTTAAATGGGCCTACCAGCTCGATATAAAAATTTAAACAAAGTTAATAAAATATGAGCCATTTTCAATGAATATGACTTTCGCAAGAATAAGTATAAATGTACGTCACAAGCCGATGCTAGTTTGACAACATGAATACAGAAATATAATATCCAGCGTAGAGATCGGCATCTGACAGTTACTAGGTATCTGAGGCTGGGCTTAATTTTTTCAGCAGACTCGTGCCGCACAGATATCAGATTTTCATTTTTTTTCTACATAGTAGAGCCAGACCGAAACTGGACTTCATTTTTCTCAGGATGTGTAAGGCGGGCACCATGTATTGTAAAAAAAAATTGGTACTTACGTATTAAAGCCACCGCAGCTATAATAAGTATATATATATACATAAATATACACATATATAGGTACTTTTCAGTTAGCCAGGTGCCAGTATTATATATACGCATATATATATATGTATATAAATATATATTTATGTACATATATATGTGTATGCATACATATGTATATATATGTGTGTGTGTGTATATATATATATATATATGTGTGTGTATGTATAACACTGGTGCCTGGCTAATCAAAAAGTACCCATATATATATATATATATACATAAATATACACATATTTATATATATAAGCTGCAGTGGCGTTAATACGTAAGTACCAAAAAATTACTTGCGATAATTAACTTCTCTTAACGGAATCTTTGGAAATACACCTTAAAGTTTCTCCCAAATTCAGTGCTCAACAATGCAAGCTTTCTGACACATTTTTAACTGTAAAGGCATAAAATTGACAGGCCTGATTATTAAAGGGATTTGGAATCGAATAACGTTTTCCATTTTTGGTAAATAAAATATGGTACTTCTTAGTCATCCCGTCGACCAAATTACTGTCGCCAAATTGTAAGATTAATGGCCAATAAAACCATTAATTCAACGTTTTATTTGCATTTTTTATTAATGTTTTACTAATTTATTTGTTCTTTTGTTATTTAAAATAAAAATTATGTCAATGTGTATAATTTGGCGAAATTGGTCGACGGGATAACTAAGAAGTACCTAAAATACTTATTGAGATATAAGAGATTCTTGTCATGTGACTGCAGGTTTTTCCCCTTTCCCATGCTATCGCTTCTGGAAAATTTGATTCAAAGCACTTACTTTGCCAGTACTTTCTCAAAGATGTATTGCTTTTATCAAAAAATGGATAACGCCCTTCTATTACATAGTTTCTGAATAAGAACACCTGCCAATCTTATGTGTTTCCGAAAAGAAGTAAATTCAGAAAGTAGCTCTTTTAGATTTGAGGAAAGCCTTAATAAATGACAGAGAAATATTTTCACAACACTAATTTTTATTATACTACAGCTTCAAAAGTTATGATGTTTTTAACCCTCCTTTTCTTCTTTTATTCTAAGCCACATTAATTTTTTAATGAATACTTATTTGAATGTTGAAATGTCTAAGAATCGAAGTAATTGTTTATGTTGCTATTGTACATTTTCTGTCTTGCGAACACATAATAATTTTAAAATTTACTGTAAAATTATTTCATAAATATGTACCAAAAATAGGAACCAGGATATTATATATATTCAAGCTAATTTGCTTCTCAATTAAGATATTTGCTCAGTTAAGATTCCCAATTAAAAACATGATTTACTTTCAATATTTATTATCCTGATATCCTTCAAGGACTGAAACTGAATATGATATTATAGATATAGTGACAAATTAAAACTGAAATAAGCAAACATTTTTTTTTTTTTTTAATTGAGCTTTCAAATTTGAGGTTTCAATATATTTTAAATGTTACAACTAATAGATAAGAATATTTAAATCTTTATTTAAATATATTATTACAGACTTGTCCTTTAATATACACAATGAATAACAGATATAATGAAATGAATTAAAAAAATGCATATAAACAAATATTATTTATTGCAGCAATACATGCATGATGCATTTACTAAAAGTTGTTGAATTCCAGTTGAAAAAAGAAATCCTTATTTCAAATGTCACGTTATGGCTAAGAAAGCATTCCAGATATAGATTTAGTTTCAAATTAAAAGAAAACATCTATTAAGTCATACTGCAGGGGACAAGTTTATCTGCGGTATAACAAAAATCTTGACTGTACTAGATGAAAATCACGAGTGCAAAACCAACAAAATTTTCATTTTTGAAATTCGATAATAACGCCACACTCAAATGTGCAAAATAAAAACAATGAATCACAAAACTCCTCAACGGAACGGCATGGATAATTTCATGCAATTTGCAATCATATCTTGATAAATTTGGCAATCCACTTTCCTTTAATTATTTCATTTTAAAAAGCACTATACTAACTAAATCGTGAGAATCTTAATAATAAATTTCGCCACATAACATTAAATCCGATGTGTAAATTGTAAATAAAACGCTATGTTTATTTCAGAAAATCAACGTCTCAGCCATATTTGTTTACTGTTTTGCTGTCTTGTCAAATAACCCTACCCCATGCCGTTCAGCAACGAACCACCCCGAAGGACCCTGGCTTTCACTTGGGGTAAAAGGGCTGTAGCACCTCACGTGACAGGGTAGCCCTCTAGGGTGAAAAGGGTGGCGTCGCTGAACGCAGCCTTAAAATATCACATCACAACTTATGAATTTCATTGTTCAACGAAAAACGACCAATCAACCAACCTGTGATCTTTAAATTCAAAACAATAATGGCGGCATTTTTGTCTTTCACTCAGAGAAAAGATACTTATATGAATAGTCTGTAGTCTTTCATTCATGCTTTCATGAAGAACATGGAAGAGCTTGCTGCGATTTTTGTTCCAGATGTGCTGTTCGCGTGATACACGTGGGACAATGATCTGTAGCAACTTCCGGCGTCTAGAACACTTCAGTTGCATTTGTTGTTTCTCTTTTGGATATTAGTCAACTCTTGTTTCGTTTTTTCCTGGTTTTAAGGTAAGTGACTGTTTGAATTTCTGTGCTCGTTCTTGGACATAGTTTTATTTTACATTTTTGCCAAAGGCCTGCTGAAATTTATTGATTTTATTCACTTAAAAAAAGACCGTCTTTTATTTTTAAAAAAACAGTTTACTGTTAATCCCATATTTGCATTAATTTATTTTTAATTGTGCACTCAAAAAGGTTTTTTATTTAAGAAATTAAAAAACTTCTATCAAATAAATAAGCCTTTGTAACTGCTAGAAGGCAATATGTCTGAAAGAAAACAAATGTATACACATTGAGATGAATGCATTAAACTCCAAGATTGCATTTTAAAACGCTATATTACATAGCTTCACATTTTAAACATTGGAGTCCTGAAGCAGACGCACCAGATTGGCCTGGTTTACCCGGTGTGACACCACACAGGTACACACTACTGGCAAAGGAAGTGCACTGACCAGCATGTGTCACTCTCCCTACACGTGACATTGGATGCCTAGTCGCCATGGCAGCAAGACCCACAGATTAAAGGATTTCACTGCATAATTCGAGAATCGTGCCCAGTGTTCTCGCTGGCTTTTGACCAACATTAGCAATTTGGCAAATAAGAAAGAAAAAACAGTAGCCAAATGAACAGAAATGCTAGCAAAATAGATTCGGCTTGAAACACTGAAAAATCTATCTTTAATCCCTTATTGTATCTCCTTTTTTTCAATATATTAAAATAACATAAGTTTTTGTAATTGCTTATATAATAGAAATTCGAGTATCCGCTGCAGAAACTATTAAAAATAAGTACATTCTAAATGTCACCTAAGTGCGTAAGTTTTCAGACATTCTTTTAACTGTCTAAATAAAAATTAAATACAGCAATCTTTGATTTACCGTTGTGAAAATATACACTAAAAATCAGGGTTGTAATTTTAACCGGTCAAAATTGATTTTGACCAGGACACTGGATAAAAATGGTTTTAACCGTCCAAAATTGGTCAAAAGTGGTCAGAAATGGTCAAAACTGTTAAAAATGGTCTTAATTTTAATAATTATTTTTTCTTTGCAATTAAAAGTAACTTAATAAGTAATAAAAGTAACAGGCAGTTAAAAAAATAATACACTGATAAGTTAAGGAGGTTCATTAGGGAAATATGCTTATGCAATACAATAAAAAAGCTAGATCCATAATTGCCCTATCATTGTTAATTGTGTATCAACAGGGAAAAAAAAATCATTCTTCCTTTCAGCTGTTGATACAGGGGCATTTAAAAAACTGCCCAGTATTGATTAAAACTAGCAGCTGATGCTAAAGAAGAGGTAGAAAACAAGTTTGCTTGTAAAGTAAGAAATTTTGTAAGTGACAATGAAAACAAGACAAAATGCATGAGAGAAGAATTTCAAAATGAATATAGAGACGAACTGTTTATTTCTTATGGATGTGCTACGCATTACTTGAATCTAGTAGGACAAGATATTACAAACAAAAACAAAGTTAATTCAATAATGAAGCATGTTATTGAAATGAAAAATTGCAGATGAGCATGAAGATAATATTGATAATAGCATTGTTAAAATCATTAACGATGAATACAAAAAAGTAAAACATTTATAAAATCAACTTAAGCATATTTCCCTTGCTTTAGATAAACTTAAAAAGAAAGATGCTACTATATCTGATGCATGCGACGAATCGTTAAGATTGCTAAAAGAAAAAGATCTTGAAACTTATTCTAAAACGATATAGTCTCGATTTAATGAAAATGTTACCCCAGTTCATTTTCTGGCTCATATGCTGAATCCTGTTTACATGAGTAAAAGTATTGATGAAGAGAAGCAAAAAATAGCAAGGCAGTGGTTACATGATAATATTGATCCTACCTTTTTGCCTCTTGTGATTGTATTTCAAGCATAATCCTCACCATATCCAAAATCCTATTTTTCTGAAAGTGTAAAAGATACAATTGGGCCTGATGCCTGGTGGGCAGAAATGAAGAAGGTTAAAGGCATTGATATAAAATTTGTTGAATTCACATTACATGGTTCGTACGCTTTGGAAAAAATAGAAAAAGTGCTGGAAAAAAAAGTATTCATTCTCAAGGAATGAAAAGTGCTGGAAAAAAAAGTATTCATTTTCAAGGAATGAAAAGTGCTGGAAAATATCGCGAACTTTGACAAATTGTTGCCGAAAAATATCAATTTCAACAATTGTTCACATTAAAAAATCGGTAATATCGCCAAAAGATCGCTTTAAAAATGCGACTTTCGTCTAAAGATCAAGGAAAAAATGCGAATTTAGTCAAAAAGTCGTGGAAAAAATGAGTATTTCGTCAAAGACAAGAGAAATAACCCAAATTTCGACAAAATATCTCGAATAAAATGCAAATTTCATAAGAG